>OW679196.1:103374184-103540301 GCA_940337035.1 Agriotes lineatus | reverse complement strand
TACATAATTTTTTATAAAAGATAAATGATGCAAAATAATCGGAGGGAGGCACAGTTGATAAGTAGGAATATATAATTTTTATATTTCAAATATAATTATATCCAAGGTTTTGGCGGGAATTATAAAATATCAATAACAAAATAATGTGTGTCAACATAAATTTTAATTACACCAGTCTACAAATTTTAATAATGATAAAAAAAATAAATTTTACAAATATACATAGTGGTATGTACCAAGAGAAATTATAATGCCAATAAGAGCGTACTTAAAAAAGAAAGATAGTGCAAGAAACCAATGTTGTGTATACATTAAACCTAGAAAAAAGCAGTTGATGACGATTGTACGAGAAAGAATCGCAATATAGCTGGTAAAAAGGCAATTTGCCAACTAATAACAGACCATATGGGTTACAAGAAAGAAAATTTCATCATGTAAGTCTATACAAAATTTAATTAAATAAATAGCAGATCTGAGTACACAAGCAGCAAGTAAAAGAATTAAACTGGTAATTTTAGTATAGAGTGGAATATCATTAAGTAACAGAAAATTCAGGGCAAATAAATTTAATAAAATAACAGTGTTCAATAAACGATATGAGCTTAAACATTATCTATAACATGATTAAAAATAGCCATTATATAAACATATAGTATTACATAACATTGAGTTTAATACTAAATTTTAACTTATAATAATAATTAAAGAAATTTATTTAATATTAAAAATATAGATCTATAGTAAATATATGCCAATTGATTGATATTAAAGTGTTGTGAGTTTTTTATTATGTATGTTCTAATCGAATTCTGCAATAACCTAAAGAGATAAACAGTCGAACAATTAATTTTGTTACATTGCATGCTTTAGCTGAGGTCAGAAAACGGTAAGACAGAATAGAACATGATAAAACTCTGACAATAGTAATTAATTTAATGTAGCAATACATATCGACCTTATAGAGTTGTTTTATTTTGAAGGTATTAGTATTTAATTAAAAATAATTGAAAATATTATATTAAAATGTAAGGAAAATAGGCAACACACGTAACGGTGATAGAATCCCAAACGACCCAAACGGATTAGTAAGTCGTCATAATATCTTAGTCCAAAACTATTAATTCATGCAAAAACGTATATTTACAATTCAAGCGGTATTTTACTTGAGTTCTGAATTTCAAAGGAAAACTTAGTGTTTAGGTACCGTTTTATAGAATTAAAAACCATACGTTTAGTTTAAAGTGTTTAATTCCTCTTCAGATCAATCATCATAAATTATTTACAAAGACGAAACATAATTGTAAATAGTCTAAGTTTTAAAATAACAATACAATAATAAAATAGAAAAATACATTCCATTATCAGTAGAAGTTCAAGAATTATGGAGGCAAGAGCAAGTATCATACCACTTATTATATCGGCCACAGGAAGAACATCACAAAATTTTACAGAAAGCAATAGTACTAAAAACTAGTCGAATCAGAAAATCTTTTAGGCAGTAGAATGTAACATAAAATAAAATAAATAATAAACAAATAGTGTTATTATAAAAATAATAATAATATTTTTAAATCGCTTTTTTGTAATAATAATTAATTAAAATTAAATTGCGAGTAAAAATAGTTATGTTGTGGACCTATTAGATACTAAGTTTTTATTATACCTCTCGAATTAGCAATTATCGAGGTTTCGGATATCTTGGGTCGATAATCTCGGGAAGCAATGCCGACAAACGAAAGTATTTCAGCTTTTGGATTCCTTCATTTCAAAAGATAGCATCAATTTTAATAATTTCCACTGAAATTCCTTGAGGAGTCTAAACTACAAAGTAACACCTTTTGCTCTTTGTTACGTATATTTAATTGTTAGTCCGGTCAAGTTACAAGGTTACAAAAATTCGCAACAAGCTGAATATTGGTACAACTATTGAGAACACCATCATAACCAAATTGTGAAAAGTCCCCATCGATCCCACGTGTGCAAAAAAAATTATTCAAGATCAAAGTTCGAAAAAATGGGTTGTTTGCATTTTTCAGCCAAGCGGTCAATTTCATCATAAAAATATGTCAGAAAAAATTATAGATCATGCAATTATCTATAAAATTTATTCTTACATGTTTTTTCCTAAGAATTGCCATTTCTGAGATAAATATAGCGATTCTAAAAGCTGAAAAAGTCGTGTTCTCCATAATATGCACGAGTACGGCGCCTATATACGTACATTACGGGACCCGTAGTATAAGTTAAAATATTGATCTCTCAAAAAAATGTCACAATTTTGCTTCATTTGTAATAAAGATTTGACTGAAAGTGAAATTGTTACTGTTGATCGTGACATAAAAACGTTGATTGATGCAAGTGTTGAAAGAGATGATGGATTTTCTGAATACTTGAAAGACCAGAAATCTGTGACAATGCACGTGCAGTGTCGTAAAAAGTACACTCGGAAGAGTACTATTGCTGCAGTTAAAAGACAACATGAAGAGGAACAAGCCAGTACATCTAAAATAAGTCCTCGTCGTACTAGAACACGCGTAAGTGAATCAGTTTTTTGTTTTAAAACATTTTGCTTATTTTGAGGTGAAGAATTGAATGAAGAGTGGGAAAAGAAAATAGGAATGAAATACCGGCGTAGGATTTGTAAA
Organism: Agriotes lineatus; assembly: GCA_940337035.1. NCBI lineage: Eukaryota > Metazoa > Arthropoda > Insecta > Coleoptera > Elateridae > Agriotes > Agriotes lineatus. The sequence continues at coordinate 103,537,656 of OW679196.1, read as the reverse complement.
GTTGCTACACTTTCATTCAAAGAATCTGTTCTGAAAGTAGCTCAGACTCGTTCTGATGATGTAGCAAAAGCTGTTACTGTTCGCATTGAATTTGAATATGATTTAGTTGCTGCTCAGGCTAAGTATCATAATGATTGCTACATTTCCTTCTTGAGACCGTCCACTGGGGGTAAAGTCGATTGTCCTGAAGAAGAAGCTACGAATCTTGCAATGGAAAAAATATTTACATACATTGAAAATAGCGATGATTGTCAGTTTACGTTAGAAGAATTAAAAAATATTTGCGAAAATTCAACTTTAGATAACAGAACTATTAAGATACGATTAAAGTTGAAGTATGGTGATAACAATTATTATAACTGAAAAATCGAGAAATTTAACATTCGTATGTTTTACTGATAATCATGATATTCTTAATCAAGCTTGGTATGACAAAAAAAAATTCAAATGAAAAACAAAAGCGATTTAGGATCCTGGAAGCTGCGGCAGCAATTATTCGTGAAGATATTCAATCTGTAGTAGTCGATAATTCTAATTACCCCCCGCCAGGACGTATGTTTGAAAATATTAACAGTAATATTCCAGAGTCACTGACTTAGTTTTTGGAGCAAGTTATTCTAAAAAATAAACGATTAAATTTTGAACATTTAAAATTAGTTTATACAAACATTAGGCATAGTATTATGACTGCTGTTCGGTCTCGGCCTTTTAAGTCCAACTTACAATTGGGTATCTCAATTTTTTCCATGACAATTTGGGTCAAAACGTTTTTACAAATTTTTTTATCTTTCGGCTTGTGCGCATTTTATAATGATATTGTGATGTACGAAGCAGCTACAGTTTTTCATCAACCACCTCATGTCTTACCACCAGAAACTGGCACGTGTATTCAATATGTTGCAGACAATGCTGATATAAATGTAAATACGCTAGACGGTCATAACACGCTTCACATAATGGGTATCATTCAAATTGTTACTCCAAAAAGTTTAGTTTTACTAGAAGAGCCTATACCACGAATAAAGAAAGCTCCTTTGGCCAAAGATTTCGCGGCAAAAGCTCATGTGGCAATATAGGTCTATCAAAATAATGGTGTAGTAGGTTAGGTACAGTAAAATAAATGTCCAAGATTTTGCTTATGGAAGTGAAGCTACAGTATCTTTACTGAAAAAAGTCGATGTGTTATGGTTATATAGCAAATCGAAAAATTTATGGTTACCCGGTTGGAATGGTTATATTGAACGTTTGACAAATAATCTTATAAATTTTTCAAAATAAAAAATTTCATTTTTACCATTTATTCATCAACCTGCCAGTAACTACAATACTATATACACTACTTTACTGTGTGCTTTAGATAATGCAAAACATTATTGTCACGATGTATGCATTATTACTTTTGATCAGCCTCTGTATGCAAAAGCTCAAGAAATCGTGTCAACTGCACCTGAAGGGTCTGAATTATCGAAGATCAGAATCAGGCTCGGAGGGTTTCATCTACTGATATCGTTTTTTGGAGCAATTGGTTACATTATGCAAGGAAGCGGCATGAAAGAAGTACTCTCTTTGATTTATGCACCTTAATCATTAGAAAAAATTCTCAATGGTCACGCTTACTCGAGAGCTGTTCGAGCTCATAGATTACTTCAGCTTACTTTAGCCACAATAATATCAAAAGAACTTGTTAGTGATGACGTCATGGATGCAAATCTTATCATTACTGTTGAAAACGTAATACATAACACTATTTCATATAATGATATTGGAAATGACATTGAAACATCTGAAGCATTACTTTATCAGTTTAATCAAAGACTAAGAGAATATGAAGAACGATGCCATACCGCAAAACTATGAATACAATATTTTCATATGGTGTCGATAGCAAAAGATTTTATTAGTGTTGAACGTATGGAAGATTGGAAAGCTCATTTGAACAGCGTTAAAGAAATGCTTCCTTATTTCCACGCATCAGGACATTTTCCTTATGCTAAGTCTGCGCACTTATATCTACAAGATATGTTACAATTAGAGAACTTTATGAATCCTAGTGTTTACCAAAGGTTTACAGAAGGATTTTTCACTGTCAGAGGTTCTGATAAGTTAAGTTGCGAAACTTAAACGGATATGGTGATCGAGCAGTCAATGATGAAGTCTATGAAGACAGATGGAGGTATTGCTAGAGGAAGAAGTACGAAAGAGAGTCATAAGTAAATCGGTTTATGGTATGCATGCAATGAATGCTGTTTGTGAAGGATTGGAAGATATCGCTAATATTAGAATGGATACAACAGATCAGGATGTTGATGCAAATGATTCACGAGTAAAGAAAGGTGCTAAAGACATAGGAAAACTTCTAGAGTGGTTTTCATCACATGATCCTTTTCCGGAGGTTAACAAAATTGTATCTATTGCCAGTGGAGTCGTTGGTAATGATCAAATTAACTGTATATTAAATTAAAACGTGCTGATAAAGTAGTCCCTCTTTTAGCTATGAGTAGCACCATAAAAGTTCATGATAAAAAAGTACCTGTTGAACCTGTATTATTATGTTAACGCATGAGTATTACTACGGCATTCCCAGATGAAATTGAAACATTTTTCGAATATGAATTAGCTCCCTACCCGTTGTCACTGTTCGATGATATTGGAATGCGTAAAACACAAAGGTCAGCCATTTACGATTATTTTCAATCAGTATACATTGATATTGACAACTCAAATGCAACGTACATCATCGATGGACGATATCTATTACATCGCTTTGTTTGGGACCGAGAAGAAACATTTAACATTATTTTAGATAAATGCGTTCAGTATGTGCGTAGATATTTTGGTCATAGAGTGACTGTAGTATTTGATGACTATTGTAAGAAAAATATTAAAGCCACAGAACAACATCGCCGAACTACAAAAACATATTCATCTTCTGATGTTATTTTTGATAAATTCATGACAGTTCCAGCAAGCCAACAACAATTTCTTGCTAATACTCACAACAAGTCTCGTTTCATTTTAATATTGAAAGACAAATTTAACTCTAAAAATATTTTAGTCAAACAAGCTAATAATGACGCTGATGTCCTCATAGTTGAAACAGCAATGGAACAATTCAACCCAACAAATACAAATATTGTTGTTGGTGAAGATGTTGATTTATTGGTATTATCCACTGCTCGAACTCCAACCGAGAAAACTATTTATTTTTTAAAACCTGGGAAGGCTCAACAGCGATCGGAAATATTTTCCTCCAAAAGTTTATCCGCCTTTCCAAAATGCCAAAATCACATCCTATTTTTGCATGCAATTACTGGCTGCGATACGACATCAGCAATTTTCAGGAGGGGTAAAACAAAAGTTTTTAAATTATTTGAAAAACAAAAGTTAGTTGATTGTGCCAAAAATTTTCGAATAACTCTACTCCAGAAGCTTTAATTACCAACGGAATTTGCTTCTGTCTTTCTATATATGGAGCTCCAAAAAAAATTACTGCTTAGATAAGTTTGGATATAGATCTTTTGTAAAACAGACTCGTAACTAGAAACGAGTATAATTAGCTTGTCTTTTCCCAACCTCTGCTTCTGCTCATCAACATCTTTATCGAGTATATTATCAAGTTCATGTGTTGCTCGGTAATCAACTGAACTCAGAAGACTGGGGTTGGAAGTTAACTAACGATACGTTGAAACCAATCCAGACTTTACTTCCATTTGCACCAGAAAAGCTCTTCAATGCTATTTTTTGCAACTGCAAAGAGGGGTGTACTTCTAAATGCTGCTGTAAAAAAGTCGAATTGTTTTGTTCAGCAGCATGCACCAGTTGTCAAGCCCAGTCCTGCTCCAATGTTGAATCTCCAACAGAAGAGGATTCTTACGACATCAGCAACGAGACATCTGAAGCTTCGCTGTTACAACAATTCACTTGTACCCAGCAGGAAGAAGCAGAAGCAGAAGCAAAAGAAGAAGAAGCAGAAGGAAAAAAAGAAGAAAAAGAAAGAGAAGAAGGAAAATGAGAAGAAGAAGAGAAATGAGAAGAAGGAGAATGAGAAGAAAGAGAAGACAACACTTGAAGTTCCATTAGATAATTAGATCGTGGAATAGGCCTACCGGGCAAACCACGTTAAAAAAAAACGCGCCAATTACACTATCTCACAGGTGGCGTGTAAATGTGTGCATATTATGGTGAACACGACTTTTTCAACTTTTAGAATCGCTATATCTCATAAATGGCAAGTCTTAGGGAAAAAAGTGTAAGAACAATTTTTATAGATCATTGCATGATATACAATTTTTTTCTAACATATTTTAATGATAAAACTGACCGTTTGGCTGAAAAATGCAAAAAACCCATTTTTGCAAATTTTGACCTTGAATAAATTTTTTTGCACACGTGGTATCGATGGGGATTTTTCACAATTTGTTTATGATGGTGTTCTCAACATTTGTACCAATAATCAGCTTCTTGCAAATTATTGTAACCTTGAATGTCTATTTTGACCGGACTATAAAACAATGAGTAGCAGTATTTTGTTTGTTTATTGTTTTCCATGGCATGCATGATACGATCTACTTTTAATAGTGTATTGAATATGATTATTAATTTAATCTTTATATTCGAAGATGGCCTTCAAATATGTTAAATGTGAGTTACAGTATTACCTAGCTCACTAGATATTGTTTTCCATGGCGAACTCTGTTAATTAACCTCTCAATAATACGAAAATTCCTGCATCGCGTTTATTTATCAAAGTAAGTATAGCAAACTTTATATCGCTATAAAGAGAAAGAAAAATCTTTTTTTAAAATGTCAAGGCTAACTATGACTGCCAAAAAAAAATGATATCACATACACTATATAAAACTCAGGAATAATTTGCAGTAATTGTTCAAAAATCATATCGGCATATTCAGCATGTGAAAAGACGTGCGGTATTGTAAGAATACTTGTAGTACCAAACACTGTTAGGTTATAATTGTCATATGTCAGTCATTTGCTTCAACTTGGGCGAATATCAGATCTCTAAGGGCCAAATAATCAATACCAGCAATCCATAAATCATTCGTCTTTACTTAATACATTTTGTAAACTTTGACTTCCTTTTACAATAAAGAAAGTATTGGATTCACCCCTAAATTTGAAATTAAGTTTTCAACAGATTTTTACGTTTAAAAGTCCCTAGAACCCAAACAACATGTTTTTGTTCATTGGTCTGTCTGTCAGTCTGTCTGTGTGTGAACAGAATATCTCAAAAACGAAAAGAGTTTTTTGTAAATGCGACAGCAAGCTTTTGAAGAAAATCGCAAAACCGGAAGTATGGTGTTTACTCTTGTGATTTTTCAGTTTTTTTCGATTTTTGCAAAACCGGCTGTTACAATTTTTTCAAACATTTTTATTGCATTTTTAATATGTATTGATGTGAGATAGGGGTTTTTTCAGTCAAATACCTCTAAAACGCGTTTCTTTTGTTTTTTTATGAACTCCTATTTTAAATAGAAAACCCAGTATATTATGACATTTTTGAATTCAGCTTAAAATTTGTCGGTTCAACTAACGCTCTATTTTGTACTGTTTCTGTAGAATTGGTAATTTTTGACAAAGGAAGTAGTGTGAGTGTATCACAACAGATTTCTTATGGGTAAGATTCATACAGTTTTATCTCGGCACCTATTGAAAATTGAACACATGTTTATCTGAACTTCCTAAAATATTTACTTTCCCTCTTGAAACACCCTGCACCCTGTATACATTATTTGAAATGTATGATGTACATACCTGTTCTATGATTTTGGATTTTGGCAACTATTAACAATAGAGGCATAAATCCCGAACCTGTTTTATTATAAGAATAAATATGAAACATTACTAACGAATGAACAAACACCTATAACTGCACCTTTAAAAATTCAACTGTGTCGACCTTTTGGACGTAGCGTGATAGTTTTTGATCATTCGTATCTCTTCAAGTCAGGATCTTTTGATGCAATTCGATGGAAATTGCAAGTTACCTCAATAATGGATAGGTACTTCATAAGAACTGCCATGCAGCATATTTCAGAATAAGGTAGGTGAAGCTGTGAAAGTAAGCAATTATTATTGTTGAATAGTTCAATAAAGCATATTCAGTAACTCAGTTGCTGTTATTGTAGCTATTTTTTGTTCGCTTGCCACTTTTCGTACAGATGGTAAATATAAATAACATTTGCATGGCGATGCCACACTTTTAGTCACGTAACTTTTAAAAAACTATTTGGTAAACAAACATAGATATAGTTTGTATACCTATTATTGAAATTTGAATGAATTGAATGCTGTGCAGAAATTTGTCTAGATACTTGTTTTTAGTTTTTACCTCCTTATAAATTATATCAAATAACTACTCTTTAAAATACGAACTATATTTTTTGAGCTGTTACAGTATCAGGTTTGAAGCTCCAAATCATTCGGCTTTACTTTGCTTTATCTGCTATCCTAATGAGGAGGCAACTGCAAAGTACAACTTAGCAACCTATTCATTTCACATACAGAAGTGCTTATTATTCTGGAACACAACAACGTGGAGTAATAAATTGATCGATTAATTCGAGTACGAAACCATGATGGACATGTGTCTTATAAATTGTACAAATCAGAACAACGGTGTAACGGTTTTAACAGTTGGCAGCTTGTAGCTGCGACTCAATGGTAGCAAGTAACAATTATGATTATTACACATGGATTTGTTGATTGGATCGACAAGAGTTAAGTTGCACGAACATGAATTAATGAATCTGGATTTGTATAAACCAGCAAATCTTCAAAATTTACCTAGTGGTTGATATATGCTTTTATTCTACCCTGAAAAATATCAAAGTTACGACTGTATAATGTTTTTGTTATTTTTTCTGCCCTAAGCTAGAACCGTTTTTAGGCTTTAATTTTTACTAGTAGACTTAGTAGTGTTTACCCTCCAAGGTTTTCACTAGGCGTACTAAAATGTTGTGGGAGTCATTTTTGTATACTGATGAAATACAGAGTGATTTTTTTAAAACTTAATTGCAGCAGGCCCTAGATACTCTGAATTAATTGGCAATACTGAAATGTATTGTTGGTGACACTGTAAGTCTATGTCAAATTCAAGGTTAGCAGGTTAGGTTTTGCGTCAGTTTTGACACAGACTGACGCGAAACCTAACCTGCTAAGTTCGAATTTGACATAGACTTACAGTGTCACCAACGATACATTTCAGTATTGCCAACTGATTTAGGATATCCAGGGCCTGCTGCAATTGAGTTTTTAAAAAATTACTCCGTACTTTCAGATTCATACGCAGATGTATAAATGGTGAAATTTGCCGAACTGGTAACGATTTCTTATTGTTATGATGTGTGTATGATTTGATATTATTATTATTATTTAATTTTTATTTAAATAAATAACTCTATCATTTCAAACGGTTGGGTTTTCTACATCTTAGCAAATATGATTGAATTTATAATTATAGGCAATACATTTGTCACTTTAAGACTGGAAGAACATCAAATCAGATTAGGACATTAACTAGACGCTATCAAGTGGGATATCCTTGGTCTGTGCGAAACAAAACTTAAAGGTGAAAAAGCAACTACACTTAAAACAGGTCACTTGCTATATCAATATAATAAGGAAGAACAATCACACATAGGGGGAGTGGCGATTATAATAAATAAACGTATAAAACACCTTGTAACAAAGATGCAAGCTATATCTGACCGTGTTTTCTATATAACGCTTGAAATCAGTAAAAAATACTTCCTACAAATAATACAGGCATATGGACCAACCAGTATATCTGAAGAGAGCGAAGTTGAACAATTTTATGAAGACATGACGAATGCACAATATGTAACAGTATTAGGCGACTTCAATGCCAAATTAGGGAAGCATTATTACTAAAGCTGATAATTATATGCACTTAAATGTACAAAAATATGCGCATATATATGCATACATTTTCTTGAGTATATACACCCAAAGTTATAATATATGCACATAATATGCACTATTTTTTTAAAAATAAGTAGGAATATTCTAAATGATGTAAAAAAATTATATTTATTTCTCTAATTTTTATTTAAAGACGTCAATGATTTTAACGTTTGACTATATAAACATGGACTACCAACACCAACTTTATTGTAAGCAACATAAATATGAGATTTCCCTTAACCCCGCCAGACTATTATTCACCCAACACTCTTGAAATGCATTATTTGTTGACTGATTCCTTATACATTGCTTCTATGGGAAAAGTGGGGATTGCTGGCAGTGTATGTTTATATAGGCAAAGATTTTAACAGGGACTTCCCCTTTCTCTGCTTATTTCGATACGCGTACTGCACTCCAGCGACAGAAGGTGAAACTATATATCTCAGTTGCACACAAAAATTTTATTAATAAATTTAATTAAATAGTAAATCTTACAAAAAAATCTCAAAGAGTTCATACATTACAAATTATTGCTAAATATAACCAAATATGCAAAATCCAGAGTGTATGCTCAAAAATGTATAAATATGCAAAATATGCAAAATGAAACTTGGCTTAAACGATTTATTTTCACATAATTAGTATACATATGCAAAAAGTTTCGCTGGCATATCAATTATACAAAATATGCATTTGACATATAATATCAGCTTTAATGATGACAACCAACAAAACATCGGGAAGTTTGGCTTGGAATCCAGGAATAAAAGGGATGAGATGCTTCTACACTTTCTACAGCAAGATTTTTTTTGCCTTAATACATTCTACAAAAAACCATCCCAGAGAAAGTGGAGCTGGAGAAGTGCGGAAGGACATACGAAGAATGGGATTGATTAGATACTACCAAACCGCAGAGATATCTGCACCGACGTTTCGATTCTGAACAGGTTTGACACGGGAAGCGATCATAGGATGGTGAGAGGAACTCTTAAAATTGATATCAAAACCGAAAGGAAAAAACTAACCTAGTAACCCTACCTATTTCCCACAACACAACACCTAGATAAACATCAACAAAAATACGCAAAATAATCGAAAACAAATAGGGTCCCACCCCTGAACTCAACAATTTGCGAATAAATGAATTAACAAATAAAATTACATCTACTGTTCACACAGCTGCAAAAACTGCCACAGGAGCACCAGCTACCACTCGACATACTATTAAACAATTTTTAAGAGTCTTGTAGAGGTGCAACGAATCAAAGCGATCGTTCTACAGCCTACCCAAAAGAAACCGCACTAATTATAAAACACTGAATTCGGAAAAATGGGTATTTCTTCCCTTTTAAATGGATTAGTTGTGGGGAAGCCAAAATAACACACCTCACAGCTTGGCTTCGCTTCTTCGCTCTTCCTTTGTTTTCAGTCATCTTACACTGTTATTCATTATTTCTAATTCTGATCTGTTACATTTTATGGTTCAATCCAGGCTAATACTACTTTTAAAGATGTTTTTACAAATTATTAACTCACGGTCAATGCTATTCATACAATTTGCGAAAATTAAACTAGGACTTCTATAGAATATTATGTAAAATGATTATTAAAATACTTGAAGTGTTATTAACTGCTATCATAATTTTAGAGGCTTTCAAAGTGCTTATTGCAATATATTTATTATTATTATTACACCGTTTTAAAGATAATTTAATAGGCTCGAAAAACGAATTAAAACATTTTTTGATTAGACTGACAATTTCTGAGACATATCTAAAATTTGCCCCATTTCCTTCCACCTAAAAGGGGAAAGCAGACCTAGGTGTCTCTAGCTCGATTGATACGTTTAAATCTAGTGTGGAAACCTTTTCGTTCATATAAGTAATTGTACCACATTTTCTCATTATTACACCACTTAGTTCTATTTCGACTGTACTATCTCTTTTTCATGCCAGTTTGTCAGTTATTGAAAAATTGTCTGCCTGCTCCGTTCTAGTTCTTGTGATACCACGGTATGCTACTTCAACAAGCTTATAGAGACTCGTAACTAAGTAACGTAATTTTATCCTTGCAATAAATAATTATTTATAATCAATATTTAGCGTCTATAATATATTTTTTGCACATCCGTGACTAAAGTTGATACTTTAGTCCTCGTAAACAGGGACTAAAGTAGCTCATTTAATCCCTAGGGACTAAAGTAAAAATTATACCGTAACTATGGTAAATTTATGTACACACGAGGTTAGTAGGTTAGGTTTTGTTTGTCATTTGACACACATTGACGCAAAGCTTAACCTGCAAATCTGGAATTTGACATATACTGACAATACACTTCAGTACTGCCAACTGATTCAAGCTATCCAGGACCTGCTGCAATTAAGTTTTTAATAAATTGTAATTGTCAGTTTCCAAATTGACAGATTCCAAATTTTGGAAATGTTTGATGATGTTTCCAAAAGTGCAAAAAATAGCTTTTATACCTCGGGACTAAAGTGCCTAAATCCCTTGAGTGGTTGTTGGCCTCGGGCTTCGCCCTCGAGGCAACAAACTCCACTCGCGGGATTAAATGGTGCACTTTAGTTCCTCATGATATAATATACTACTTCCACGACTGGGAGTAGAAGTCGGTTTCTATAGCATAAAAATTGTGACAGAAGTAAAGCATTTACTCCCTAGAGACAATATAAGACAAAAATTTCTCTAGGGAGTTTTCATTATGACTAAAATAACAGTTATGTCAAATTCGAGGTTAGCAGGTTAGGTGTTGCGTCAGTTTTAACACAAATGACGCAAAGGCTAACCTGATAACCTCGAATTTGACATAGACTTACAATGCCACCAACTTTAAAATTTAAAATTGTTAATAAATTACGTTTTAAAAAACAGTTTTAAATCTTCCTGCAACATGAAAAAAATAGTATATGCAATTCGGAGAGACTGCTAGTGCTATGTGACTCGAAGGCGAAGACCGAGAGTCACAAATTGCACATCAGCAAAGTAACGCATTTCTCTCTCTCATTGCATAATCTACTATTATATTATGTCTACGTATACATATCACATTGTTAAAGTTAAATGTTGAACATTTATTTACTCTAGATTTATAAAATAATAATTTTAGTAATTCACTAAAACACTATCATCACCTTGTTTGAGAAACTTCACTTCTGCTGCGACAGTTGATTAGAAAACACTGAAAAGAAATCATTTTATGAAGTTAAAGAAATAGATTAATTCGCAGATTAGAAGTTAATTTAAATGTAAAAATTTACATATTTGTTTGTCTATACATAACTAAAACGATAAGGGGACGAGTCGATTTACGTATACATCCTGGTGGTACATTATCATTATTGTGTACTCTAACGGAAAATTCAGTTTTATCAAGGGTTTCAGGTTACATGGTTTGGAAGATTTCAGATCGAAATCACTTCCTTCTTTTGACTTCAAAAGCAATAATATTCAAAACTGAAAATTAAAAGCCGTGACTCCACCCAAAAAAGCGCTAGAATAACTTCTCAAGTTTTTGTAACAATGATGCAACCAATCTATAGTGGGTTTTATACACCACAAAAACTGTTAAGATTTGTTGAGGATCAAAAGAAATTTTACTCGAGATAATGTTAATGAACAAGTGCTGTTATGGTTCAACTTAAAAATATTCAAAACACGATGTACGATTTAATTAAATTTAATGTAGTTGAATTACACCAAGTTTTATTGTGTCTAAACTTGAAATACCTGTCTATATATGCTGAATATAATTTTATGTGTTTCCGATCTTACTACTTTCATTATATTCATTTACCACACGACTATTATAAGTTCGATGGGACTTAAACTGCACACAATTGTAACTAGTAGTCCAGCAAGGTTAATTATTGTAGTAGATCTAAATTTTGATACGATTTCAGTTGGGCTGCATCTTTTGAAGTTAGCCGAGCATCCGGAAATCACAATTTTATTAAATTGCGTACTAGAAACGGCAAGACATACAATACTATGTAATCTGAGATGTAGAAACCGGATTTAACGTTTTTTACCACTTGAAAATGTGTCTTAACACTGCAAATTGTAAAAGATAGATCGGAATGACATGAGAAACCCATTTAGGATTATTTGAGAAATAATTTAGCTTAGATTCATTAGAGATATAGACTGATGATACGCTAGTTTACATGTTGATAATATTTAATAATACTATAAAAGAGAATTTAAGAGAAATCAACAAAACGAATGTATCAAATGAGGTCAAATCGAGTGTCAAATTAAAGTTTACATTGAGAACATGTAGTACATTTTAATAATAGCTAAGGCGAAGAATTTAGAAGAGGGAGTCGACTCATTTAGGCCGATTAAATGTAGTAAATGAAAAAAATGTTGATACTGCTAGGTAACGGCATTTGTTTGTATTTAGTCTATAAATAGGGGTCTAATTAATTTTATAGGGTCCGGCAACTGATATCACCTATTATTAGTAGGCTGTTACGGAAACAATATTTTGTTATTGACAATTCTGTTGTCAGATTTGTGTGTGTTAATTTATGAAGTTTAATCGATCATGGATAAGTTTCCAATTAATCAACGCGTATACGTCGTTAAAAGCTTTATACGAAATCAATCAGTTGTGAACACAGTTGATTTAGAGGTTTGGTAACATAACATGGCCGTTCAATTCCACGATTGGGTATTTCCTCTTGACTTGTTAAAAGGTCATTTGCTGTCGTCTGAACTGACTCGGTAAATTAGTATTTACAGGCACTGTGCCTATGAAATGTTGTCATCGCGACGTTACAAGCACCTTGTTTTCTATATCCTTTATTAATCACTAATATGAATTTTTAATATTTTCAGCAAGAGGAAAAAAACGTTATACTCAATTAGACTTTATTGTGTCTCAGCTACATCGCTCACCCTGCAAATTATCCGGCTCGCCCATAAAGGCTAATTTACTAACCTTGCCATATAAAGAACTATTACCGGTTTTAGGATATTAAGCCTTTGTTTACATATACAAAACTAGGCTGGTAACTAAGTCATAACTGTATCTGTACAGTAATATTCCTTTACCCTACATGGCAACCATTGCCATACTGAACCCGATAAACTATTGAACAAACCACGGATGTTATGAATCATAACAACCTTAGATGTCTTAAAATTCTCTCTCTACAAGCTCGGATTTCAAAACAACATCTGCGGTGGTTATGATACTCATAACATTCATAGATATGTTAATAGCTATTATGAGGAGAATTTCTCCGCTGGCAGTCACTATGTGAGATGCCATTTTAATTTGAGAAATAAATAAATACAAAGCTCTTAGCTGGCAGTCGCTATGATTGCTGCACAAATTGTTTGCTTAAATTAAATAATCGCCAGCTATTATTGTTACCTATTGCATATTTCCATGTGATGAAATTACAATAAAAGCTTATGACTGTAAAAGTTATTTATCTGTGCTGGTACTGAGTGAGCTAGCGGTTACCATAAATATAAATCATGTTTGAAGTGATTCATTTATAGGAATTTGGGTTATGTACCGGCGACAACCTAGTTAGTTAGTAGTTAGTATCAGTTGTGGGGAGACTGATGTCAGGCAAGTAGGTCTTCATAGGCCCTTTTCGCCAACTCCATGGATAAGGTCTAGACATGCGGAGTACCAGGTACCTTAATCCTATTTAAAATTTTGCCGAGACTAACTAGTTCCAACCCTAACAAGGGATCTTTTACATGCTACACATCGTAGTAACATGTGACCCATGCCTTTACATCACTTCCGAACGTAGAGATTTTCATCCGTATCTTTTTTATTTTTAAAAACCTCACCAGAATCGGGGGTCGAACTCTCGATCCTTAGATCAGTAGGCAGAATGCGTAACCACTGAGCTATGAAGCCCGGTGGCGACAGCTTAAGAAATAAGTAAAGCCAAACTACATCATATAAGTAAAAAAAAATGTGCTGGGAGCCTTACTACTCTTCGTCGAAGCAGAGCAACATCCCAGGTGCAGGTTGGAGCTGCAAAATGGGAGAATTTCAAAACGAAAGGGCGAGCTACTGATGGTAGTCATTTTGTAGTTGGCAGATTTTTTGGCACGGCGAGGCGGTGCGGTTGTGATGAAGTTGACGCTATAGTATTTCAAGATGGATGAATTTGTGTAATTCTTGATGTCAGGCAAGTAGGCCATCATAGGCCCTTTTTACCAACCCCATGGATAAGGGCTAGGCATGCCAAGTACCAGGTACCTAGTCCTACTTAGAATTTTCAAAGACTAAGTAGTTCCAACCCTAGCATGGGATCTTTTAAATGCTACACATCGTACTACCATGGAACCCACGGATTTACTTTCGAATGATGGCATTATGTAGAGGTTTTCTTCCGCATTTTTTTATTTTTAAAAATCTCACCGGGATCGGGGATCGAACTCTCGACCATTATATTAGTAGGCAGAATACTTAACCACTGAGCTATGAAGCACGGCGAGATAAACAATTAGTCGAAGCAATTAATCTTTTAAAATATGCATTTTTCTAAAGTCCGTGCGCTGTTATATGTAGATTTTAAATATTAGCAACAGTATCATTCTCATTTAATCGTGATACTACTATGGGAAGGGCAATGAAAAACCACTCTATTATTTAATTATCTAGAACAGTATGATAAATAGCTTGCTAACTGATTGCCAACGATTGCTAAGCGGCCACGGTATTTAAAGACGAAGAAGAGCACACTAACAACTCAGTTGTTGATATTCATTCAGCCTTTTGGGCTTCTCACGCTTTAATATGGATTATTTCTATTGATTATGCAATGTTCCTTTTTCTGTAAAGCAGTATTACTGTTGATACAATAGAATGTTTAATTGTATTAATATAGTTTAACGCTCTGTGATACCGAACCAACAAGCAAACCATTTCAATTAAATTTTAAAGTGTACAAAGTACACAGAATGATCATCATCCACACCTGAATGTTTGCAAATAGGAAACAAGCTTTACAATACGCAGGCTACCTTTCATTAACAAAACTTGTGATGTGATCCTTTGTTATATAAAAAAACTGGTTTTGCACTAAGTTGCTTCTGGATTGTAACGTGTTTATTTAATTATTTAGTCAGTTGCTCTCAAAAGGTATACACCAATTACAGCGAAGAAATTAAAGCAAAAAATATAATATTGTAAAAAGAAACCTGTAACAACCAATGTATAAACAAAAAGAATAAGAAATAGATTAATTGTAAACATGTTATATAATAGTATTTTAAACTTGACGAAAATAAACCAAGGTGCTCATAATCCTCGTGTTACCTTGAAATATTACTCGATTGGGATTATACTGACTTAGCAGTGTCGTGAAAGATGTTAATAAATCATAAAATTTATTTAATCTAAAACATTTAATATTGT
The DNA here is from genome assembly GCA_940337035.1 of Agriotes lineatus. Lineage (NCBI taxonomy): Eukaryota > Metazoa > Arthropoda > Insecta > Coleoptera > Elateridae > Agriotes > Agriotes lineatus. The sequence goes on along the minus strand of OW679196.1, from coordinate 103,522,301 downwards.
TGTTGAATACTCTCGAGCGTGGACTTTATCCGTTAAAATGACGTTACTAATATGAATTCCACAGCTCGCTAGAGGATAACAGCATTCGATCATGTGGCAGAGTATGAAGGTGCGTACACTAGAAATGCATATTCCATGATAGAACAAACACAGCAATTAAAGAGTTTAATTTTGGTATTACGGAATCCTTTGAAGTTACGTATAATACAACCTAGCCTTTAGATATCATAAAATCAATACTTTATTGCGGTACGAGAGACTTCTTATGGTATTTGTCTCCATTTATTACAAATAAATTACACGTTAATTGAGCAGTCCTTTCTTTCTGTAACAGGTTATAACTTATCAAATAGTCTGCGTATGATTTGTTTATTTTTGAAATACCTTCCTTTACTGTAAGGAAATCCTCCAACGTAGATTCGTTAGTTGTTTAACAATCAATTTTGCCGTTTCCTTATTGGTATTTCATCATTTTAGTGTTTAAACAACTCTCCTCCGGAGTAAAGCAGCTGGCCCGTTTGACGCTGTTGGTTACTGACTATTTTGCGTATCCAGAGCTCACTATCCGGCAAATATAGAACTGTTGCAAGATTATAATAATTTGTTTTTTACTTCCGCCTATTACACCGTGCAACGGTCACAAGTTTAGTGAAGAAAATAATCACTTTCGTTATCATAACAAAAATTTCAATTAAAAAATAAATCAAATCAAAATTCATGTTCCCTGTTGAAACTTTACATCTGAATCTTCAATAGAATCATATTTAAAATTTTTAGAAACAAGTGTTTTTTACTCTTGACTCTTTTACTCGTGACTATTTTAAATTAATTAAATTTTCCGCCAAATCGTAAGGCAATTGAAACATATTGCCTTCCTAAAACTGGCTTGAAATGAAGCACAAAGGTTTACACCAGTAAAATGTTTTTATGGGATTGTTTGTATTTGGACTACTTCATTTTTACTTCCCTCGTCTAAACGGTGAATAAAGTAAACCTAGCATTTACATTTTGTTTTTATGTTTGCTTACTGAGATATTACAGCAATTCGCATTTTTCAATGGAAACCATACTAGGCAACTATTTGATCATTTTATTTATTTTTACTTGCCTGGTCTGAAAGATGAAGGAAGACGAAGGAAGTATTGTAATCACGAAAAAATCACCTTCCAAGATTGCTCCAGATCTTGAAGTTTCAGTCCCTAGATGATGGAAAACAGGTTTTCTCACTTCCGTATGTCTGTTTGTCTGTATGTCTGTCTGTCTGTTGGTGGTATAACTCAAAAACTATTTGCTGCAAGAAGACGATATTTTGCATGCGTATTATATGTCTACCTGGCATGAAACCAACAAAATTAAGGAGAAATTCATACAGGGTGAGCACCTTAAATAAAATTTGTTTAGTTTTGCTTTACCTGAGAAATAGATACAGGTATCAGTTGCACATTGCTCATGTTTTATCACTGGCGACTGCATATTTTCAAATAATTTGGGGGCACAGTGGCGTACCACATTAAGGTAAAAATTTACAAATTATCAGGAACTCACCCCTTTGAATGGAGTTGATTGTCTACCGAGCTAGCGTTATGAGAATAAAATTGCAGATACATAAAATACAAAAGAGGGCATAATAGTATTTTATTTTGGAGTAAAGTAAATAAAATTAAAAATACAAACAATATTATTTTACCCAGTCCAAATCTGTAATTATAATTGCTAAACACAAATCTCGTAAGTGGAGCATATCAAACCATTTCAGTATGTATTATCTGTAACTTCATTTATGCCCTGGCATCTAGCGGTACAATGCTCAACCTGCACCGGGTTTGGGATACAAAGCTGGAGCGCGCCTTTTGGTGCTTGCGCAACAACCATTGTGTGGAGTGTGTGTTATGGTGATGTGTTGACCTTGTTACTCTATCTCTTAGGTCTGTGGTTCTGAGTAGAACACAGTTAATTTGGTGCCCAACTGTGAATGGTCTCACCGAGCCCGATTCCAATCGCCAAGGCTGCGGAAAAATTTCAACCACCGCGGGATTCGAACTAGAGATGGGCGCGTGAGTGAATTTTCGCTCACGTCACGCACGTTTCACGCTTGCTTTAAACAGTCACGTTCACGCACGTTCACGCTCACGTTTACTCACGTTCACGGCGTGACACGCCACTCACGACGTGACACGCAGCCTTTATTTCAAAATTTAAATTCAGATAGAACAGAATGTTCAAATTTAAAACCAATGAAAAAACCCTAAAGAGAACTAAGAATATGTTTTGCACCTGACGTAATTTACGTGATATGTTGCAATCAGAATAGTTGACATAAAAAGAAAAAAAATGAAAAGTTGACTACAATAACTCCCACAAGGGATAAATACTGATTTCTCGCAAAATATATTTCTTGGATCTGTCTTCAAAGACATTACTTTTAATACTAAAAGCTGTCATTGGAATTGACGTTTCCCTTATTAGTATGAGTACAGAAGGTATATGTTGCTAGGCAACACTTTTAATTCGTATGTTTGAAAGTACTTTTACGTACAAGGATCAACATTTTCAGCGTTAAAGAAAGTATACAAAAAAAACATTACTTTTATTAGAATAATAAGTTCATCTACACAAGTACACAATAAATTGGTTTAAAAATATCATCTACACATCTACACAATACATTTTTGGTTTAATAATAAAACGTAATTAACATTTTCAGCGTTAGCCGAGTATAAAAAACAAACCATTACTTTTATTAGAATAATAAGTTCATCTACACAAGTACACAATAAATTGGTTTAAAAATATCATCTACACATCTACACAATACATTTTTGGTTTAATAATAAAACGTAATTAACATTTTCAGCGTTAGCCGAGTATAAAAAACAAACCATTACTTTTATTAGAATAATAAGTTCATCTATACATCTACATATTAAAATGTTGATTTAAAAATAATATGTAATCAACATTTTCAGCGTTACGTTGAATTCTGCGCTCTTCTAAAATTCGCCCAGCTGTAGAAAATACTCTTTCGCTTGTAGCGGAATTTGCCGGTATGTTTAAAATTTCTCAAGTTTTTTTTAACAGTGGCGTATTTACACTGTTTTTCCAAAATCCTAAAATGTCATCTACATTTCCGAATTTTAATTTAACATACTAATTTAGTTTTGTTTCGACATCATCCTAATTACATGTGTCATCGTCAGAGCTATCTCTAAGTGTAGAAAGATAAGAATCTGATGCTGATGTACCAGTTTTGAGTCGTTTGCTATGTATTTCATCATTATCATCTATAGTTTTATTTGCATTATAATCTTCTCTTTTATGTGAAGGTATGAACTTTAAGGATTTATAATTAGGGTCCAAAAATAAAGCCACATAATGTAACTTGTTTGGCACAATTTGTGATTTAATGAATTTAAAAGTTGCTGCACCCTGCAGTTTTTATTCGTTACTAAATATTTAACGTGAAATTAACGTGAAACGTGAATCACGCCTTGGAAATTTTCACTCACGTTCACTCACGTTCACGTCACGATTTTAAAATATTAGTCACGTTCACGACGTGACACGCCGTGACACGACGTGACACGACTGTTTTCACGTCACGCGCCCATCCCTAATTCGAACCGACGACTTGCCTAATGAAAGCTCGGCTCGTACGCAACTGCGCCACGCAGCTTTTTCCCTCTCTGTAAATAATAATAATAATACAGAAAGGATTTAAGAGCATATTTGAGATTTAATGATTCACAAGTTCAAAAATAATCTTCAAAAAAGCTCAACAGCCTTATAATTGCAAAATATCAGTTTTACTCTACCGATTGGGCATCTTGCAATGAAAAATAATAATTTGTAGAAGAAATTAACCTGCAAACGTTGGATACTAATAAGAAACCGTGGAACCATGGCTTTCTGACCAAGAAAATTCCTGTCGAATAGTTTTAGAGGATTATGTTCAATAACAAATATTTTCATTGATTGACCAACGTCTCTTGCTATCTCCGGATAAAAATTTAGAACTAATTTTCGTAAGCACAAATAAATACTGATTTTACACTGAATTACATTTTCTACTACGCACCTTTGAAAGTAGGCTTGATTCGATTATGAGAAACCAAAAAAGATATTTGAGATATGTCTGAGTAGGTAATCAAAACGGAAATTTTAATCAAACTGCTAAAATGGCCTACAATAGTTTCAGTTGCTAGTATTATAGTTTTTTCCATAAATAGGTTTAGTGAGAGATATTTTGTATCTATATTATATTATTTTTAAAAAAGATCTACCGAGCTTATCATTTTAAAAAAATTGGAACATTAGTTCCAAGAGATTAGTATCTCTCAAATGTACACAAATAAGAATTTGAATTAAGCTATCAATAAGTGAATTCAGTAGAGAGCGCATAATTAATGATGTATTATTTTTACAAAGCATGTTTGCCGTTCTTTTACGCGTTGGATCGTTATTATGCAAAACAGCAATTGCAAGTCATTATTAGGTAAGAAAACGCTTCTGTGTGGTAATGAATGTCTTTAGTATCGAAATTTTAATTGCTATTAGCTGGTAACCAATCAGCTTGTTACACTATTCGGAATAAAATATAATTGCAGATTATTTCGACTATTATTTTGGATATTCATTTGCGGTAGATACGTATGAAATACCATAACAAATAATCAGTATTTTTTAAATGCATTTACTGTTCTAAACAGATTTGCTTGGAAAGATGAATAAACATTTTTCAAAATTGCCTGAATGGATGATCATATCCTGTGATTCAGCTGGAACATTGTGGTAGATTAATATTCATTCTAACGACGAAATAAAAACACTTCAACATTTGACATCAGTTTAAACAGACAGTCTCAAGTACATAGAATGTGTAACTTCATAATTAGTTAATATACAAACCATTAATGATTTCCTTCGATACGTGTAACTGAAATTATATCTATTTATTTACCTATTTAAATCATCAAGCAAGACGGGTCTTATGCCCAATTACATTAGGTACTTAAGACTATGCAATTACTTTCCTATAACAAGGGAAAATAAAAGTTGTAATATAATGAACTTAAATAAACAACACAATTTAAACAATACAATATGTGAGCAATTCATAATCAAAACCATTATCCATCAAAATCGTCTTAAGTTGTTTTTTAAACGACATTATGAATTCATACAAAATATTGACCCTTGGGTTATCGAAATAATTAAAGTTTTAGCATTGACAAACTTTTCCGTAAATTGGTTCTAAAATAAGGTATGCAAAATATCTGACGGGTGTGTAATAACAACTGACATTAAGGGTGACCTTTAGTAAGCTGTAATATTTTCGTTTATGTTTGCTAGTATTGTTATCGTTAAAATATCTCGTCAGAATATAGTGATAAAATGACCAATACAGTTTGCATTTATGTCCAAAAGAAATTTCGAACAGTATATACGAGGAACAAGAAGCTCCGAGTCGTGGAGAACAATAAAAGCACTGAAATCAAACAGAAGAGAAGAAGCCCACATAACACACATCAGAGAGAAAGAATGGCAAAATTACTATAAGGAGTTATTGACGGAAAAAAGACAATGTTTCATAGAAACGGAAGAAGAGGGAAAGGACGATACTTCAGAAGTGGGAGAAGTAGAAGAAGCCCTGATTGAAGTGTCAAAGGAAGAGATTAAAAAAGCAATCAGAACAATAAAAAATTATAAAGCTGCAGGACCGGGCTGAATCGTACCGGAGCTAATAAAATATGGTAAAAACAAATTATTTCGAATCATGCAGAGAATGTTTCAAGAAGTTATTAACGGACAAGAAATACCCATGGAATGGAAGCAGTCATATATAACATCAATTTATAAGAAAGGAGACCGTAAAAAATGCGAAAACTATAGAGGTATAAGTGTGATAGCAACGATGGGAAGAATATATGGAAAAGTAATACGGAATAAGATAGAAAACCAAATACAAGGAAGAAATAGCGAGGAACAGGCAGGGTTTACCGCAGGAAGATCAACCATTGACCATATTTACACAATACAGCAATTATTAGAGAAGAAGAAAGCAAAAAACAGACCAATACACATGGCATTCATCGATCTAAAAAAAGCGTATGATACGGTACCACGAAAAGAACTCTGGAAATGCATGTCGAAGATCGGAATACCCCAAAATCTAATCGAAGCAGTAAAAAACATGTATAAAAACAACAGTACAGCGGTAAAAATCGGAAGGAAATTTACGAACAACTTTGAGACAACAAAGGGATTGCTGCAAGGGTGTTCAACGTCACCCACATTGTTTAAAATATTTATAGAACACGCGCTATGCAACTGGAAAAGAAAATGCGAAGGGATGGGAGTACCCGTCAGAGATGACCATATTTATACATTAAGCTTCGCAGATGACCAAGTTGTGATAGCACAAGATGAGGAGGATCTGAGCTACATGGTACGAAAGCTTAAAGACGAATATACTAAGGTCGGATTAGAAATTAACTTTGGAAAAACAGAATATCTACCGACAGTAGAAGAAAATATTAAAGATTTAGAAATAGAAGGAAACTTAGAGCAGGTAAATTTAAGTACTTGGGGTTTACAGTGACAAAAGAGGCAACGACAGAGGAAGAAATTAAAAACAGACTGGCGCTAACTAGAAATTGTATAAGACAACTTAACTCAATCTTATGGGATAGAGATATAACCAAGAACACCAAAATCCGAATTTACAATACAATGGTACAGAGTATAATGACCTACGGGGCAGAAGTATGGGTTACCAACAAGAAAAACAAAGGAAAGATAGTAGCAACGGAAATGGAGTTTTGGAGGAGATGCTGCAGGCTAACCAGACTGGATCGAGTGTCGAATGAAGAGATACGGAGAAACATGGGAAGGAAAAAAGACGCCAACACATACATAGAAGAAAAACGATTGTTGTGGTACGGACACGTTAGAAGGGCGGAAGAGCACAGATAGATAAAAAAGATAACAGAATGGAGTCCTATGGGAAGACGTAAACGAGGAAGGCCACGGAGATTATGGCACAACGAAGTAGATGAAGCCATGGAGAACCGAGGGCTTCAAGAAGGTGAATGGAACAACCGAGAAGATTGGAGAGGAAGGTTGAGAGAAGGAAGACAGTGACAACTGTAAAAATCCTTTATATATATATAGAAATTTCGTGTGCCTAATAACTGAAAGTATCTTTATCTCAGAAATAATTAGATTTTTCGATGTACATTCACATGAAATTAAAATATGCAATAAACACGAAACATCTCGGTGGGGCAGTGGGCAGAGCGCCCAACTCATATTCAGAAGACCTCGAGTTCGAATATTAGCGGCGAAATTTTTTTTCAAAAATTCATCCGGTATATGACCAAGTGAAGCCATTAATCATGTGTTGCAATAAACATACTTTACACATTATAAGTATAGAGGTGGCCATTTTACTAAGCTAGGGAAGCCAAATCAAACCAGAGAAATTACATAAAAAATCAAACCTGGTTGCACAGCATTTAGTAAAGTCATCCGAGTCTCTAGGAAATCAAAAGTTACCGATATGTGTGAAAGGAAGACTGTATATTACCTGTAATGATATAATGGTACAGAAACAATGGCTTTGACACAAAAACTAGTAATTATTTAATGCGCGTGGAAAGAACAATGCTTGGCATTAATCTAAAACAACAAACTCGAAATACTAAAATTAGTGGACGCACAAAAGTTATACTGATATCTCAGAAAATTGTAAACCTAAAGTGGAGTTAGGTAGGTCACGGAGTGAGAAAATCTCCAGACGAATCAGTTAACCTCATCTATCGTTGGAGACCCAGAACATCAAGAAGAAGCGTAGGTCAAGGTGGTTAGACAATCACTGAGAATAACTGGCTTCAGATTGTTCAAAACACAACAGCTTAGCAAGATTTAGAAAAGGCATATAATTAAGAAATTTAAAAATGTAAATACAAAGAATAAAGTTGAATAAATATTTTTTGTTTAGTGTAGCCACTAAGCCATTTCTGGCGCAAGAGGAAGTCTCTTCAGTTTTGCACTGATCCTGAAGCAAGAAGGTTGATCGAAAAGTGGGCGTTTTTAAGTTTGACTCGCGCCCGCTGGCGCCGTCAAACCTTAAAAATTGGATTTGAGTATAGTTGAACTGCATTACAGTGTAATCGCTCAATATAATGTAATATGTACTTTATGCATGCACACTCTTTGAGTCTTTTCCCATTTGGCAGGCTAAATGCGATTTGAAAAGGTCTGTGGCCAAAATTACTTCTTTAAAATGCATAACAGTGACATAACCTTTTAGGATAACCCTCAGCAATTATAGTTGCTCACGAACCGCCCTGGGATTTGTTAAAACCAGTTTGAAATCCCTCATTTGCATTTCAAATATTCGCGCTTTCCCGCATTTTTTATTTTAAATGTTAGCAATACACCGCTTTTCTTTCAAATTCACCGACGCTTCCTGCTCGTTTTGGTATAGTACTGATCGCTCACACGTGTGCGATTCGGTCCAGATGGCCCCTGACGTCACGTCGTAAAACCGAGGCTGGTGATATAAATCCCGTCTTCGACAAACTAGTCCCCACATGTTTATCACGGCGTACCGCATTTTGGCTCGAATAAACTGTTGTAATATTGTGTTAGAGCGAATCGGTTGCATGAATGGGACAGAGAAAACAAGGAAAAGCTCCCCATGCCCTTATTTCTTCAGCCCGTGTCTCTTCAATCGGGGCCTGAAACTATTACCGTGAGGTTGTGTGTGGTTTAACCTCCCTTGGCGGATGTGCGTTATGGCCTTCTCCGTTGTATTGTAGAGCTGGGTTTGCAATTAATGCTTTTGCAGATTTCTACGAGGGGGATTTTTCAATGTACCAAATATAGAAAACTGCAGTAATTAAGTGTCATTTTGCCCTCTTTCCAATGCTTGTCGCTACAAGGATTTTTATGCACTTGTTGGTATTGGTCTATAAATATAACAAAGATTAGTTAGGTTTGTGAAAGAATAATTTTTTCATACATATTAAAAGTTATTGACAATATTACATGTAAAAGAGTATGGCACACAAAATTTAATAAGGTTTCTGAAAAAATTAATTCTTTCACAAACCTAATTAAATCTTTGATATATTTATAGATCAATATCAACCAGTGCCATACTCTTTTAAATGTAATATTGTTAATAACGTTCAATATGTTTTTTTTTTCTGAAGAAGCTAAATACATTAGCGAAACGTTAAAAATATAAAAATATCTGCCTTTTGACTCAACTAATCAATATACAAACGATTAGCTTTGCATTTGAAATTTAAAATTTTAGCTGAATTTATCTTCTAAAAATGGAAAAAAAGAATACAAGACATCTATGAATTATATATTTTTTCCTTTACCAATTATGAGTTTAGGTGTTTATGTACAGGTGATCTATTTTTTCTTGGATGTATTAATTGTAATGTGGCCGGCGAGGCTAGCAGGCCAACCAAGGTAGGTCCCCAAGCAGCCAGAACGTCCTTGAAATGAAGCGTCGGTCCTCTGACTTCGAATTTCTACGAGCGCCGGCCGTAAATTTCTCCTCCAATCTATCAATGAAATTCGAGGCGCTCATTTTTTCCCTTTATTTTAATTACAATCAACCCTTATTGTGACATAATCGCCCTCTAAATTATATCATGTTGGTCCGAACTCTCCCCCGATCCATTTAGACTATCCCCAAAGTGCTTTAATATAAAAGTCGCTTTGGGCTGTAACAGCCTCCTGCTGAAAGTGCTTTTTGTGTGTAATACTATGTGTTGAATATAACGTATAAAGTTGCATTCCTTGTATCGCCATTGTCAAGCAAAAATGAAGTCGGTTATAGGTATCATAAGCGTCCAAGTAGATTAAGGTAAGTCCATCGAGCAAATAAGGATATTTATTCTTCCGACGCTTCGTGGGACAACTTTTTCCGAGTTGAAACCTTTAACCTCTCCCCTCGTCCCAAACATCTCCAGGTTAGAGTAAACAACTCAATGGTGTCTGTATGTATGTATGTACTATCGGTAACCTCGTTTTACCTTGCGGTGTAGAGGCTCGTGCTTTATGAGCTGGCATCTGGCGGTGCACTGTTCAACTTTCCCCGGATTCGGGAGACAGAATTGGAGCGCGCATTTGGTGTTTGCTCAGTAACCCTCAATGGTGCCTAAGAAACTACAATAATAATTTTCTACGTTTTTACCGATTGGGTTTTATACAAAATCACATGCGCTTTCAGAGTGAGGCCGCACCCATTTCCCACTGTAGCAAGTTGCGGGCATGTGTTAATGTGTTAGATGGCGTAAATAAGTTTTTACTTGTAGACGTGTGCAGTAGTAGACGAGAGAAGGCTGAGAGGGTAAATACAATCAGAAAATTTGAGAGTACGAATAAAATGTCTCTGTGACACTCACACTAAAGTGCGATTTCGGATCTGTGGTCTACATACAGATTTAATTTCAGTTACATAGACATTTGAGAAAACCAATAAAACTAAGTAGGTCAAGTTTGAACTCGATCCTAGTTGAGAGTCTTTTGAGTGACGAAAAACGTTCGAAAATAAAAAATCAACTTTTCGAGTCAGTCACCGCCAGTCCAGATACCTGTCCGGTAAAGCCAGAATCATATCCTAAATGACCTATCCTTTCCAGTTCATCTAAGTTCAATTCCCAGCTTTTTCCCGAAAAGTCGAACTGCCTGAGTCACCCTTAAACTTAACCCGCAACCTCGCCCGCTTGAACTACCTTAAAGCGATTATGTATACATAAAACCACCCTGTCCTGTTAATCTTCGAGCGCAACGGAACAACATCTTGCGGCCCCGATTAATACCAAACCTACCCTGTCCGTGAAAATTTTTGAGCGCAACGGAACCAGATCTTGCCGCTCAGTAGCCCGTGAAACCACCTTGCTAATAAACCATTTCTCCCGACAGCTTACCGCGATGGCTCACCAACCCGAGATTCGCGTGGAATTACGAGCGGCCGAAATCCAGCTCAGATTCGAGAGCCGCGAGCTTGCTTGAATTTTGAATTGCTAATTGAGCGCGCACCGTGGCCGCTTCAATTTTGGCAGGCGATTCTTAACGAAACGTCGGGCGCGAGAGCTGCCCTCGGACTCAGGTCTTTGTTAGCTAAATTTAATTAGTTGGTCAAATCTTTCAGAAAAATTACGTATTTACACTTTGATGCAATTGCCGGCAGCCAGCTCAGTCGAAGAACGCGTTACAGGTCTTTGAAATATTAATCGGTAGAACAGAACAGAGATAAATGCCCAGCGCGCCAACAAATTTTTGTCAAGTAACGGCAAGTATAACAAGGTGTCAAACGTGGCAGGTAGCGGTAATTAAATCAAACCCTCACAGCTGGCATAATCATAATATAGTTTCAGAATGACCAGTAAAATTAGTAAAAATCACAATATTTATCAAAATGAGAATAGTAGGTTGCCACAAATTATTAGCTGTGATTAATAATTCATCAATATGAATATGAGGTACTTTAAACAAAAGATTACAACTACTACTTACAGTTTCACAAATTTTGCAATAGTGTTATTGCACACATTAAAATAAATCAACAGACAGGCAAACATTACAGCAATTGTTAATTCTTGGTGTTGCTTGGTTTTGGAGAAAACGCGATACGCGTTCCAGATGTGGACTCAAGGTGAACGTCGCTCACGGCTTCCAAGAACGTTGAGTACAATTTCGAGCGCTAGAAAACTGGTCGCCAGGGAGATTTGCAACACGACGACGGGGAATGCTTAAGCCTGGAGGTTGGCCTCCGTGTCGGGTCCTTCCTGTGCTTTCAAATCGCACGCAGCAGGGGTTAAGCGGCCACGACGATCCAAATACAGAGTTATGTCGCCTGAAGCATCCCCACGTGGAAAAAAGTAACCACTACTACAACTAATGCCTAAATCGGCCGTCCGTCCGGTACTGGCTGCTATAAGGGAGGAAAGGGTTCACGACAGCATACAATGAAATAAAATGTATTTCGAAGCAAACTTTTTACTTACCCTGGACAACTTCCAGGCATGTCCGAAACACTCGGTAGCGTAAAATTCTGCCGAAGAATGGCGTGGAACTAAAATTCCCTCGTAACAAGTCTCGGGGACTTGAAACCCCTCTAAGAAGCGTAGGGAAGCATCACACAAACAAGCAAACGGCAACCCATAAATCCTCCGAGCTTTCTATACCGCTAAACCGACTTCATGTCGTTTCGCCGAGCGAGGTGGAAAAGGAACAAATGCGAGTTCTTAAAACGCTGTATTGCAAGGCCAAAGAATTAGGCGTGGCGCTAACGCGCAAAATACGAACTGAGCACTAAAGATATCAGGATCGAAAAGATGCGTAACACTACGAAATAATCACTACAGGCTTCGAAATCAAATGGAAGCGCAATTTAATCGTAACATCTTTCAATTTCATTTTGCTAGTATGGAAAACGTTGTCGTTTGCTCGGCCTAGGGTGTTTGTAAAGTTCACCAAAGTCATTTCGGTTTTTGTCCCATCCCAAGACTTAACCCGAACGAAAGAGCTGAATCTAGATTATTTCATTGTGGTTTGTTTTTAGCCATTCGAGCTCCAGGTCGCAGGAAAGACCTTTTGTATCCGTCACCAGCAAACGCCGCCCCACCCGGAAAGCAAAGACTACCCGAAAGAACCTAATTTTATATTTTTGTTTATAATGTACAGGACTTTTCTTGAAATTTGTAAATTTTGTTAGACCAAATAAACATCTGTGAAATTTTGACTCGATTCTTTTACTTCAGCTGTTTATAACCTTGAACCAGAGCTACCATAGGAAAGTGATAAATAAAGTAGAGTAATCAGGAAGTGGATCTTGAATGTGAAACAAACCTTGCAAAAATTACGCAACGTTACACTAGTTACGATACCAGAGTAGCCAAGCTGGCATAAGATAAGCTTATCTAGTAGATATGCAGCATCCGGAGTGCGAATGTTGCATTAGATTATAGTTTACCTTTGTAGAAACGCATTCAGAGCGCTTCACTTTACGTTTAGACACCTTCAGTGCATAATGTAATTTCCGTCTATGTTTTATTGGAAAATAAAGTTAGTTTTTAAAAACTTGTTTTCCTGGACGTAAAACAAAACTGGCGCAGTCTTGGTGGATTCTTGGAGAAGATACGACATTCCCACTATTGAATAGCCGTATTTTTCTGGTATTTCAATACTTAACCAAGAATTCGACATCAACATTCCTTGGGGACCAGATCCAGGCTTCCGAAGGAACAAAAATCGTCCGCTGGATTCCTGTGGCCTTTCCTCAACCTGCGACAACAGCGAGCCAACTTTGCCGATCTTTGCGAGGGACAAACATCGCCCCGGGTTAGCACCGCTGGTTCCTGTCCTGCTCTATTGGAGAGTCCTGCTCTATTGGAGAGCCCTGATCATCGAGATCACCAGGTCATCGAGACCACTACGATATGAAGTAAGAAATTTCAAGTTATTAAAGTGAATTAAACAAAATATTAAACCCCTACTAACATTACTATTAAATACTAATTTTAAGCGCAATTGATTACTAAATTGAGGCATCCGTCTTGATATTGATAGACAATATAAGCCGTTGGTTCTTTTTGTAATCAAACATTGCATATTAGATTTTAAGATCAAGGAGGGCGTGGTAAGCGTGACCGTTAGCGTGTGCGATAGGCCCACTTAATTTTGCTAACGCACTCTCGCCTCTCTGTGTAGGTACCGTGAATTAGGCCCTACTAATATTTAAAAAACAAATAAATCAAAGTGAAATTTAAATTTGAATGTCCAGAGATCGATCGAGATCACCGTTAGGTCGTGTAAGACCATCATTTTTAAGTAATTATAACGAATCTATACACATTAACATGGTTGACCAAGTTCAACACACATCCGCAACGCAAAATGCCCTACAAATTCAACAGGCAGCACCATTTGCCGGTTACCCGATAGGTTTTCATACCTCACTTTTAAATGAGATACCAAGGTACGAAGGCAACCCCGCGGAGTTATCAGAATACATAAGGGCTGTCGAGGACATTTTCGATCAGTTCTGGCAAACAGAAACCCCAACAGCATATATTAACAAGTTATTGCTCTCATCTGCAAGAAATCGTCTCAAAGGCGCTGCACTCGAGGTAATAACAGGACAAACATTTAATTCATGGGATGTGCTAAAGCAAACCCTTATAGACAATTTTGGAGATCAACGTTCCGAGTTAAATATACGGATAGATCTCACTAGGTTACATCAATTCCAGAAGGAATCCCCTGTAAATTTTTACAACAGAATTAGATCCTTATTGGCAGTATTGAACTCAAAAATTGCTTTAGGCCCAGAAGCTCAAGTTATTAAAGACTTCAAAATAAAAGATGCTAAAGATCTAGCACTTAAAATTTTAGTGGGTGGACTACTCGAACCGTTAGGAAGCTTTATAAGAGGTAAATCCCCAGCTTCACTGGAAGTAGCTCTACAACACATTAAAGACGAATTAGACATAAGATATTTCCAAAATTTAAATAAACCTCAAAATAGTCAATCAAAATTTTCAATAACCCCTGAAACGTTTAACAAAAAACCCATCAAAATTACAATCAACACAATTATCAGTCCCGTCCTACAAATCAAACTGATAACCACCGTTCTACAAAACAAAATCAAACCGATAACCGTTTTTTAAATCAAAATCAATTTTATAATCCCAGACCTAATCAGAACGCAAATACGCAATTCCAATCAAAACCATTCTCAAATTTTACACCAAAATATTCAACGCAGAATAATTATGTATTTGCACCAAAAAGAAATTTTCAGCATAGCTTCAAGCCAGAACCAATGGAGCTATCAACCATTAAAAAGCGACCAGCTTCACAACAAGCTACTCGCGCTACCATACCAACTAGACCATTTAACCCGAATTTCAGACAAAATTATATCAGGCAATCGAATCAGCCACCTAATTTTATATCTGAAGAACTACATCATACCCAACTAGACACTGAATATTCCGAACAAGCGAACCCATATCAATTCGAAAATTATTCTCCCGAAATGGACGAAAACTATCCGAATTACCCTACAGACGATTCTTATCATCAACTTCCTGATGAATCACCAGAGTATTATGAAAACTTTGACGAACATGAAACAAACTACTTTCCTGAACGAACTGTAAATTTTTAAGCACTGGCCTCGGAAAAATTGATTCTTTTTCTATTAACCCATCACCTTCCTTACCCTATATATTATTACCTAATTCAAACAAAAAATTGCTCATTGACACAGGAAGCTCTAAAACTACTTTAAATCCAAATTTTGTATACGAAAATTTTCCGGACACTATTTATGAATCTCCTTTCGAAATTGCGACTAGTCATGGCACTACTCAACACCAGTACGTAGCCGAAGTACCGATACTTGCTTTATTCAACGAAGAAGGTACCCATCAGGTATATCTTTTCGACTTTAACCCTTCATTTATAGGCCTTATCGGATCAGATTTATTATCTCGTTTACCAGCTAATATAGACTACAAGTGGCAACACATTCAAACAGAAAAAACAGCCGTTCCCTTTTTCTATAACGAAACGTTAACCAAAGAACAACAACAAAAACGTAATTTTTGTAATTTTATGAAGCCTCAAAGTCAAGACACAATACGACAGGTACACATTGAACCTCGAACCGAAAAATTTATTAGACTTCCAGCAGTTGGAAGTAACGGAACCAAAATTGCCCCTAGAATTAAATTTACGAAAGATTTAATAATGCCGTCAGCAATTGTTAAACTTAAAAATAATTATTTTATGACCTCTATCGTTAACATGTCCAGTGAACCACAAACACTGACTATTGGACCAACCCTTTTATCTTGACGATTTCGACAATTTCGAACAGGACCACGTACAAATCAATCACCATAACGTTAATCAAACGACAATTAAACAGAAACTTTTGGAAAATCTTAATAATAATCTCAGACTAGACCACCTTAACACGGAAGAAAAATCCTTACTTACAAACTTGTGTCACGAATATAAAGATATTTTCTATCATCCTGAAATCCCTCTTTCCTCAACTAACATAACTAAACATCATATCCGCACTAAAACGAATCAACCAATATTCACAAAAACCTATAGATTCCCTCATTGTCACCGAGAAGAAGTTCGGACCCAAATTAATAAAATGTTAGACGAAAAAATCATTGAACCATCCGAAAGTCCGTACAATTTTCCCATATGGGTTGTACCCAAGAAATTAGACGCATCCGGTAAGCGAAAATTTCGAATAGTAATCGATTACCGCAAGTTAAATGAACACACTATAGAAGATAAATTCCCCTTACCTAATATCGAAACTGTATTAGACCCGCCTAGGTAGATCCAACTATTTTACTACCCTCGATCTAGCGAGCGGATTTTATCAAATTGAAATTGAACCCCGAGACAGAGAGAAAACTGCTTTTTCTACGGAAGAAGGCCATTTTCAATTTCGCCGAATGGCAATGGGTTTAAAAAATAGTCCAGCTGCGTTTCAGCGAATGATTAATGCAGCCCTTACAGGACTCACCCCGACGCAATGCATGGTATATTTGGACGACGTGATAATCTTCTCAACTTCTTTACAAGAGCACTTTCAAAGACTCAAAAATATTTTTCAAAGATGTCGCGATACAAACCTAAAGATACAATTAGATAAATCTGAGTTCCTTCAGAAATCAGTTAAGTACTTAGGTCATGTAATTCCCCACAAGGAATTAAACCTGACCCAGCCAAAATTGAAGCGATACAAAAATTTCCTTTACCAAAAACGAGAACCAAAATAAAGTCATTTTTAGGCTTACTAGGTTACTATAGGAAGTTCATCAGAGACTTCGCTAAACTTACAAAATTTTTGACCATATGTTTAAAGAAAGATAACAAGATTATTCACAACCAAAATTTTATCGATTCCTTTGAGCATTTAAAAACCATCCTTACAAACCAACCGATTCTAGCATATCCAAATTTCGATCAACAATTTGAATTGACCACGGACGCTTCCAAATTTGCCCTCGGAGCCGTCCTATCCCAAAATTCGAAACCCATTTGTTTCGCATCACGAACGCTTAACGAAACCGAACAACGCTACTCCACAATTGAACGGGAGCTTTTAGGTATTGTTTGGGCAACGAAAAATTTCAGACCCTACCTTTTCGGAACCAAATTTACTCTATATACCGATCACCGACCACTAGTTTGGCTTAGGAACCTAAAAGAACCCAATTCAAAATTAACAAGATGGGCTCTTAAATTAGAAGAGTTCAACTTCGATATTAAATATTTACCAGGAAAAAGTAATAAAGTGGCCGATGCACTCTCTCGTGTACAAATTTACCCTTTAACCGTGAATGACGAAATCATGAACGACATTGATAATATTCTACAAGACGCAAATAGAATAACTACCCCAAATCCGAATTTAAACTCTACCAATATGAGCATTGCTCCAGAAAGACCTGATTCACCCGATTTTGACGACTTCAATGTGCCAACATTTAACCCACCATCAAATAATCCTTCGATTTCTCAAAATATTATTGAGAATGATAACGAATCCTTGAATGACACGATTCACACACAATTAGAATCAACTCCCACTATAGACATATGCGAAAAACCGCTACAGTGTTTCCCTAGACAAATTGAATTTATTGAAGCAACCTTACCTAGACAAATTAAGTTGACAACTTTTGATAACAATAAGCATATAAGTGTTTTCCTTAACCAGTCTGATAAAAATTCTAAATTTCACGATTTACTCATCGAACATTGCGAACCAAAAACCCACTATTACTGTTATTTTTTAACGGACAAATTATATCAAGAATTTTCACAATATCTTATCTCGATTTCCAACGAAAATTCCCCAAAATTCCATCGTTGTATGACTCAAATCACTTATGTTACCGATCCCGAAGCACGAAGCGAAATTATACAAAGTTACCACTTAGGCAAAACGAACCATCGTGGCATAAAAGAAACGTACGAACATCTTCTAAGAAAATATTATTGGAGATCCATGCAGAAAGACATTGAGCGATTTATAAACAATTGCAATATATGCAAACAACAGAAATATAATAGACACCCTCTTAAACAACCGTTACAAATGACTCCTACGTATAGTCGACCTTTTTATATTCTCCATATGGACATCTTCCAAATTAATAACCAAAAATATTTAACCCTAATTGATGCTTTTTCTAAATATGCGCAAGCATACTTTTTGAGATCCAGTAATATCATAGATGTTACCGATAGGCTATTTTACTTTATCACTACGTATACTGCCCCTCGAATCCTCGTAGTAGATAACGAACTTAACAAGCAACCATTGAAAGATTTTGCACAGTTGCATCAGATTACACTTCATGCGACTACCCCCTACAATCACACATCAAATTCGCCCGTAGAAAGACTACACTCGACTCTGATCGAACAGTATCGACTATTAGGAGATATACAAGAAAATCGTAAAATTCCCTATGCAATATTGGCATATAATCATACATTACATTGAAACCTAAATTATAGTCCTTTCGAAATACTATTCGGACACACCGAATGCAAAAACCCATTTGATTTGGATTACTCAAAAACATTTCTAGAAACTTACGTAAACGACCACCAAAAAATTATGAAAGATGTTTATAATAATTTAGCTAATAAACAAGAACAGACTAAGGACAAACGTAACGAAAAAATCAATAAATCCCGAAAAACCCATGTATTCAAAATTAATGACAAAGTATATGTTAAGACCAATGAACGAAATAAGAAAAGCCCTAAATTCACTGGCCCATATATCATCACGAAAATACACGAACATGACACCTATGATCTAAGAAATGAACCGAACGGAACAACCCTAAAAAGACATGCTAACGAGTTGCTCCCTCTTTCAGGACACCACTCGTTATATTCCTCGCCTTTACCCTCGTCCTCAGCGAAGTAGTTATACATCCCTTAATAGACAACCCCGGACTATACCCCCTGGTCAAAGGAAAGGCACACCTTAAAGAAAGTGAATGGACCCTAATTAAAATATTAAACTATTCCCCTATATTAGATAACTATAACCTTTTTCGACAAAATCTTCTAGAAACCATTGCCAACCTCACTAATAAACACTACGTAACAATCTACGCGATCTTTGATTATGATAACCAATTATTAATCCTAAAACAGTATTTATCAAAAACAGATCAATTAATCACGCAATTATTTCCCACTACCAAATTACGTAAACGAAGTATATTCGACGGATTAGGTAGTGCAATTAAATTCATTACAGGCAATTTAGACGCCAATGATGGACAACGATATGAACAATTAATCGGCACATTATCCCAAAATTCTGAAAAGCAGAAAACGATCCTATTAGAACAGGCACAGATCCTTAATGACGCCATAAATTTCTTCTCTGAAAATATTAAGCAATTATCCCGAAATCAAGAAATGCTAAATATAAATCTCAATAAAATGTTTCAACAAATTAATAAAGATATGAATCTTATTTTCGGAAAATCATCTACTCAAAATCTGTTAGACCAATCGACCTTTTCTTTACAACTTTTAATTAATACCCTAGAAGAATTGGAAACCGCTTTAACTTTTGCGCAGAATCACCAAATTCACTTTTCGCTAATTAACAATGACGATTTAACAATGGCTCTAAGCAATATTTCTCAAAACCTACAAGCAATCCAATTTAGTACGAAAAAACAACTTCAGTTACCCTATCCAGTTACTCGTGAAAACTTGCACCTATATGAATCCTTAATTAAAATCAAAGTTTACCAAAAAGACTCTATTTTCACCTTCATCTATGAAGTACCATTAATCAAGAAAACTGAATATCAATTAATGCAGTTAATTCCATTCCCTGCGTTTATACAGGAAAAACAATTTCGAATGACAATCCCCACTTACAATTCTATTTTATTTCACGATCAATTTAGCGTACCAATTAAACTCGATAGCTGCACACCAGTATCGACCCATTATTTCTGTAATCAAGAAAATCACTTTATTATCCCAAATATTAAGCTTTGTGAGACCCAGTTGTTATCGTTTGCCAATAATCAAACTTGCAATTCATATCTTCTTGAATTACAACATGTCAAAATAATACCCCTCACTAAATCCTCCTGGATCGTTAGCACGCCCACTAAAACAGTAATTGATATAAAATGTAAAAGCTTTTTGACAAAAAAGTCACTTGAAGGATCAAATATTATCCATACTACCCCTGATTGCCTAGTGCAGATTGACCACGATGACGTATTGTTCACATTGGAATCAACAAGCAAAAAAGAAATCTCCATGGAACTGCCTTCCATTGATCAAATTAAAAACTCCCCAAAGTTAGTGAATCTATCAGTGATAGACATTACTCACGTAGATATGTACAAGTTAGGAAGAGACCAACTTAGATTAAATAATCAAAAAGAACAATTATTATATCATAATTCCCCAGTGAAACACGGTCTAAGTATTGGCTCTATAATATTAACCATAGTATTAATAATAAGTATATGTTCTATAATTTCATATATGTATTGGAAGCGTAACTCGTTCCTCATTTTATTAGAAAAACATTTTACAAACACTAATCTTGCGAAAGCAACAGATCCTAAAGAACAAGTTAATTCAATACCATTAATTCAAGTAAATTCATAAGTTCATTTTTAACTTGGACATTGATAAAAACTGTAATCAATATCCAAGGTCTTATCGGCGGAGGAGTTACGATACCAGAGTAGCCAAGCTGGCATAAGATAAGCTTATCTAGTAGATATGCAGCATCCGGAGTGCGAATGTTGCATTAGATTATAGTTTACCTTTGTAGAAACGCATTCAGAGCGCTTCACTTTACCTTTAGACACCTTCAGTGCATAATGTAATTTCCGTCTATGTTTTATTGGAAAATAAAGTTAGTTTTTAAAAACTTGTTTTCCTGAACGTAAAACAAAACTCACTGGAGTAAACCATTTGGGATAATCTTGTTTATTACATTTGCTTATAAAACATGACACAAAACCATGAAACAGACTATACAATATGCTATAAGAGACATCACAAGCATAATCAGCATTGGCACATTCAGTTACTCAGACCAATCAATTGCAGTTAATGCAGTATATAGTTGTACAAAATTCGCTTTCTTGAAGTTATAGTTTATTCTTAGGGGATATTGGAAAATTATCAAACGATTAACTTCAAGATTAAATGATATTGCCAATGCCGGATGCTATGTATGTTCGTTCACAAGCGAGTTGCTATCACAAACTTCACATCTTAAATTGGCTAAAACAAGATTCAGCAATATGTTATTTAAATTGAAAAATTAATGCAAATTTAATAAATCAGCATACTCTGATAATAAAGGATTTAAGTTATTATTAGTATTCTTATCAGCAATGTTAGTCGTCTAAAATTAATAAATATCCCCATGTAGATAATTCTGCACAAAATATTCGCATATAATTTCAAGATCAGAAATTGAGGGAGTATGTGGAATATAAATGACGAATACGTACAAAGTATATCCCGGGAAAAATACGGCCTCCAACAATATTAATAAATGGCAAGAGGGTTGGCAACTGGAATGTATCGAGAACTTCTGATATGATGTTGACCTTTAGTGCAAGAAAAGCACCTTCTTCTCGTGTGGTCCCTGTTACTTCAAAATCACGATTACGTCTGTAAACATTGTCCATAGTAACACAAAAAAACCTCAGAAGTACTGATGTCATCTGATAACCACGTTTCGCTTAGTGCAATTATATCGAATTCACAATCACTCGCATTATACATAAATTCAAACATTTTCCCACACAAACTACGAACATTTTGTTAATAACACATGAATACTTTGCTGCTGGGAAAATTTAGTTTTTTTTAACAATCGTGTGTGAATTATTAATATATTTGATTGTGATATCATTTTCACCTTTCTCATATGTCTCTTTCAGTGAAATTCTGAACTTTTTAAGAAGTTCCCTTTGATGAATTGTGTCATCCTTTTCACAAAATATATCGTTATAATCAGGTGTAGACTTTAAATTTATTTGGAGGATTGAATAATCCTCGCATCTACTATTGAAAGTAACACGAATAATATCTGGTATGTTGTCACTGGCGTTCTTTTTGCATAATCGCATACACTTATAGCGGGTCACAGCCAATCCTGCTTTGCAAAACACTATTTACTGTATCAAGATCAGAAGCTTCATCTTCAATTATGTCATAAATGATAACGTTATTTTTACGTTTAATTCGATCCTGGACTTTGTTGACAACTGTTTAAAAAAATCAGCTATGATGTCTGTTGATGAACGCACTGTGCCTCAAGTTTTACGAATCTATTTATTAACAAACATCTTTAATTCAGAAGATTGACTAGAGGACTGGTTACAATTGTCGCCAATTTTTTTACACTTTTGGTACGTTGTCGAGTAACGCGTTTAGCATCATCTGCTTCAGTTTAGACACATGCAACATGCAAATGGCCCTTATCCGATACATTGCAAGGTTAAGTTGTTATAGTGCTGTTCTCTGAATGCCATTTTTTGGCAGTGATCTATTATGATATGTTTTTCGGACTTTTGCCACTATCTAGGCTCTAGGGTGTCAATCACACAACGTTTCGGGAGTTTTGATCTACTCCCGCCTTCAGGTGTTCCTGGTTAGTTCTGAGAAGGACTGATATTGTACCCTAGACAGTGGAAAAAGTCCGAAAAACATATCATTGTTATATTGTTTCTTACAGAGCATACACACATTTGGCGGTATCTTCAGAGATGAAACACAACACTATCATAAATAAAATGTATACTAGTGGAAATTCACGTCTCACTTTCTGACTGCTCGAATTATTAAAACACTTAAAGAATACCTGCACCAAACAGTAAAAAGTACTCATTTAATGACAGCCGCTTCGAAAAATTTCAAGAATTAGTTAATGAAAAGAAAAAATTGTAATTGCAAAGGGATGTGAACACGTGGCATTTAGATTGCTCTAATAAGAATTGTAAATGTATGTTTATTCGTCTGACTGGTTTTTGTAGACCGCAGTTGTTACTGTTATCTGTGTTAATGCACATTAGTGTCAATTGTCTTTGTGTACATTTTGCGCTGAATCAATTCGTCGAAGTACACTTAGGTGCATACTAAAGTATGTTAGCTCCCATTTTCAATTATGTGGGATTATGTGTTAGTTAATTCACAGAATCAACAAAATACATCAGTAAGTGCTTCTGTACCATACCATCATATTTAAAGTTTTCTCAGAAAAAAGTTACTGTAGGTTTTGTTTCAAAGATTATTATACTGAACGAGAGAAACAACTGTATCTATAACAAAGTGAAGCTGCTTTCATTTTGCTCGTTGCTTTGGAACACATCATACTTATCTATCTAAATAGAAACAGTTTGTTAATTTAATAGTATATTACATACCGAGGTGGAAAGTGGTTCATTACTGTCGACAGATTAACGCGAAGTGTCGAGGTTAACTTTATCTCGAGACAGGAATGAAACTTTTCACCCTGGTATGTATCCTGTTTTATTCACAATCAATTTATTCTAAACAAGAATTGGAAAAATTGAGTTATGTAATCACACAAATATATTAATGATGCAGTGTCACCCTTGTATTGTACAAAATTTTATCTACAACTGCCCAAAATTGAGAAAAGTGCATTAAGAGAAATGTCAGATCTGTCATTTTCAAAAATATTTTATTAGGCAAATGCCATTATGTCATTCATTTGATACTATTTCTGTTAGGTAGTGACGTAATGAGTTACTTATCCCTCTGGAGTAGATAACAGTTATTTACTATTCAAGTAGGATAAGTGCATCATTAATATACGTGCGTGTAAGTTTCAAACGAGTGTGTAGTACGAGTTATGTAAGCACACAGATATATTAATGATGCATTATCATACATATATTGTACAAAATTTTATCTACAACTGCCCGAAAAGTGCATTAAGAAAAATGTCAGATCTGTCATTTTCAAAAATATTTTAGTATTCAAATGTCATTACCTCATTCATTTGCCACATTTCCATTAGGTAATAAAGTCATTACACCACAAGTGGTGTAATAGAAATGACGTAATAAGTCCTTATCCAAGCAGTTGTAGATAGAAATATTTACATTAATTATAACCATTAATGTAATGATGGATGATCTGAAACGAATCGCTTAGTGTAGATCCCGTAAATTCTATTAGAGTCTATTTTTCCAATAGAAATACGACAAAAAAAATCTAAAACTTTTCAAAGTAGTACCACGTGTTACGGGCTAAAACGACTAGCGTGTACAATAACTTATAAAATCGGGAATATAACTCACAAAGGACCGCTGCCCAACCCATAACAAGAGTTGCCGACTAGGCTCAGAGGAGCGTGGGGTGGTCCAACACAAGATAACACAAGGGTAACGGCCGACTGAACGGTAAACAGATTTAAATTGATTAAGCGCCACCACAATTCCATCACGATAAAAGAGAATGCACAGGTAAACTCACCTACCTTTTTAAACTCCACTTGAGCAACTGGCCAAACTCTTCTTACAACTGTAAAATATAAACACACAAATCGCATGCACAATAACAAAGAAAACCACAGTTAAATTAACATAAAATGTATTGACCAAAATATTTGAATACGTAGAAAAAGGCACATGTAAATATAAAATGTATATACGGCAGTTCGGTAAATAGCGCAATGGCTTAAATCTATTGACATAAATTCGGTAAATTGAGAATAATTCTGACAAACGATATAAGCAGTGAACTATAGGAAAATAGCGATAATAATGGCGACATTAAACTCTATTAAGTAGCGGTTGCGACACATGACAAGTTAATCAACAACTAGGTCACTGACGGTAAATGAAATGTAAATGACAGGTACACAACTAGAACGGTTTGACAATTACTAAAGGTACGCATTAAAAACTAAATGACCGAGACGTTACTCCAACTGTCCGATAATTCGATAAAGCCCACTGTGTATATTATGTTAAACTGCACATTAAACGTTAATAAGCAATACCAACGATACCCGTAAGAGGTTTGGTTGTTCGGTAACCGGTGTCCTAAGCTGCTGTGACGGCTACGGTACCCGGATTCTGCAGGGGACGAAACGGAAGGCACACTGCAACATCACAACGGGCTGCGGGAGCTGGACACATAGGGAATTTATCCATACGAGACGTAATGCGAAGTACGCACGGAAGGCAGGGCGGTAAAACGACAGCTCCGCCAACACAACACCGCCAATGAGTTCCCAACTAAGGAATGTGTCTAATCTAAGCGAAATATAGTAGGAGTTTGCGGCTCCGCGGCAAACCGGAAACTTAGGATTACGGTAATCGACACCCCTAAACGGTCACTCACGCTCCACACAGCAATGCCCCAAAAGAAATGCGTAACGCACGGCAAAAGGCTTTGTAGCGACGGAAGTCCTAACGACACTCTAACAACGGGACCCGCCCACACAGACTAAGAAGGCACAAAACGTTAAACACCCTCGCAAGCGCAACGCGGACGGCATCTCCGAAGGGGGAGACGCCGCGGGCTGCACCACTACAAAGACCAACTGTTGCCTTCAGATGCCAGATGCCAACTGAACTCAAAATGCAACGCCAGACAGCGCGTGATCGATAAAGAAACGGGGCAGCCGAGCTGTACATGATAGCTTGCTCTCTCGCACCCGTGGCCGTTGTTTGTTAAATGCACGTCACGAAACATTCCAGAATGCGGCTTGCAGACAAATCGATATTTGTAACCTAGCGTGCCAACGAATATAAGCAAGCTACGCCAAATGAGTGCCTTTCAGATTCGATAGCTATAAGCGAACGAGCCAGCGGTGTGCGTTAGAAACCATTAAATTCGTGCATAAAGTTCGATATGCTTATATTCAGGCGGGATAATACGAAAAACCTATATACAAGTGCAAAGCGATTAGCTCCAGCTTTCATAAATACATGTTCATGATCTACTCTTTCGCCTTGGTCATCATTGTTCGTTTTAAATTGGTTTGTAGGGTCCACTATTATTACAATATGCTACAACATCGTTATACCTATTACTCCTGTACTATCAACTGAGCAAACATCCTCATCACAATAAAAATCACGCTCAGTGAGAAGGCTAGTTATTTCATGCTTTATTTTGTAGTAGCGATTAATAACCATCAGCGAATTATATCAACAACTGCCAATTACATAAGCAGGAGTTTCATTCTCTTTGCCGCGTCGGGGGCAAAGGTTCGACATATCATTCAATGTATTCCCAAGTAGTTACACTACCCATATCTGCATAGCTCCATAACTGCAATGCTGAAATCCATTCTCAAGGTGACAGAGTGTTCTTGTTAATGACAAAGCTATTAACCGGTGGATATGTTGAAAAATGTCCTTAAAATTTTTTGCAACTTTTTCGCTAGTCAAGAAAGAAACACCATTTTTGAAATGCAGACTCACAAAGAAGCGATTTCATTT
Organism: Agriotes lineatus; assembly: GCA_940337035.1. Classification (NCBI taxonomy): domain Eukaryota; kingdom Metazoa; phylum Arthropoda; class Insecta; order Coleoptera; family Elateridae; genus Agriotes; species Agriotes lineatus. The sequence continues at coordinate 103,495,716 of OW679196.1, read as the reverse complement.
CTTATGAAGTTCCATTTACTTTCAGCTTTTCTTGGCAAAATTTAATTTTCATTTTACAATTAATAATTTCTTGCAAACTTATTTCATCAGTATATGACAAATATTTAAAAATTGAGAAATCTAGTAGAAAAGCTTTCTAACTACAGTTTAATATTGCCAGCATTGGACAGCAGAAGAAGGCAGATCAATCATTGTTTTCACATGTCAGCGTATGATTGTATCGACACAATTCAATATATAGTCAGGTATTTTATTTAATGGCGCTGATTGAAGAGGTTATATTAACACAATAAAAATGTATTGGTTAATGATGTTCAATTTTTAATCAAGTTTAAGAAGTCGGTGATGTGACCAACCTTTCACATTTTTTTAAAATAAAGTTTATAGAACGTTAACATCAAATATAATCGGATCTGTGAAAGTACAATATTTTATTGTGTCTGTCTTCTCGATACGTTTTATCTAGGCACTGGATATTTCTAACTTGTATGATATTAGTGGATTTATCGTAACGCTATTTTTTTCATTTCCTCGCATCTCGTTACTGTTTGGAGTTAATTGAACCTACTGCAATTGTTTCAATAGCGCATGTGGTGAAGTATCCCCAATTTGAATATGCTAGGCTAGCGCATGTATTAAATATTTCAAGAATTGGTCGATTAACGGGCCTAAATTATGAGTGACTCCCAGCTTGGATGCTTAGATCACTATTTACCATAGGTAACTAGGCCATCAAAACTCATTTTCGTAGCTTATTTACCGTCGTGACGTCACGTGTGCGGATAGATTAAATCTGATTTATTGCGAGTTTCAGAATTTGCAGTTGTGTCCTGCCATAAATGTGTTTATTTTGGAGTATTATTTCATTCTGATTCTGGTTTTGATTACTTGTCCAGTACGCAAACACGTACCATGCGAAAGCATTGGATTAAAATAAGTTCATTAAGAAATAGTTTACTAAAATGAAAATTTATTTCTAAGTTACATATTGTAAAAATGGAGGTATTATATTTTTAATTAGGCTTCTCAAATCTGGTCAGCAACGAAAACGTTGCGGTACTGAACCGTTTGATTGAATTATTATGCTGTCGTCTTTTACTGTTGTCGTCCACTGAATGATATACCACCTGGTGCAGTTTTTTTCCAAATTTTAAAAAAGTTCTGAATAGGCCGGCAGTATGAATGGCGAAATATTCAGAATTTTGGACACCACTAGGAAGTGTTTGATTCCATCAAACCAACCAGGTATTCTATGGAGCATTAGCTTATAAACCACCTGCAGCTGGCCGAAAAGTGTCGCTATGCATTTTTCGCTGACGTGCTTTTGTTTCCAAATTTCGAATGTGTAATTTCGACGTGGAGATAGCTCTTCGGCCGCGATTTTCTTTTCTTAAATTGTAAAAATTCTGATTGTGACTTCTGATCCTACACGAAATGTTCATATTGGGTTTTTTGTGAGCCCGACGAAACCTTAGATGATGGGTAGATTCGATCTGGTTGGTTTGGCGCTTTCTGCTCTCATCTGTGTTAGGCGGAATATTATAGCTTCCTAAATGTAAGATATTTGCTGGCCGCCCATAACCCGAGGTAAAATGCAATTCTATATCTAATCATGGGTAATGATCTATCCAACTTGTTTTCTAGCTTTTGTTCTTGTTCGCTCTTCTCGTCTTAGTTCTCCTCGGTCTCGTTTCCTTTTCACTTCTCCTCCCGTTTGGTTTCATCATCAAATTGGTGTGTTTGCAACCGTACATTACCACCTCAAGGTGTGCGTGAGGGAAAAGCTCCGGTTTTCACTGTTAAATAGCAGCACACGCTGACGGACGAAGAATTCGAAGCTCAGGCAGGTTATTCACAGCACGCAGCCACCAAGGTATATCTTTCTCTAATCTTTTGGGTGCTTAGCAGTCCAGCTCAGGCTTACAAGTCTAGCCGGATTGCTAAACTCTAATCTAAAGCGTTAGTTTTTTATAGGCAAATTCAACCATCAGTCGCTTCCTGACTGAACCCTGCTACTGGTGGATTACTAGACGTCACCAATTTTTTTCATTTATTGTGCTGCGTACATTTTTTATTCTTAATAACTTTTTCGTTCGGAATATGAATATCAAACGGTTAATCTGATTGTACATATAGTTACAGAGTTATTCGACTATTATATCGAAGATCGTGAACTGAAAACGATCGATAATAGTATTAATCCTTTGTATGAAAGCACTCCGTTTGACGAGGCATTGAGTCAACTTCATTTGTATCTTTAATTGAGTGCGCATTGATGCCTTTCATCAAGTGCTTTTATTACTTCGATCAATCGGTACCGTACGCTTACGCTCTAACAAAGTCAGGCCTTTTACTTACATAATTCCGTGTACTATTCGTGCATCCTATTTATTATATTAACTAGTCTACAATATGCTTTTATGTGCCTGTTTTGCATATACGTGTGTATCCAGTGTAGTTACGCGATGACCGGCGTGGATCGTGTATCGTGTATCGTTTGTCTGAACTTCAGTTTATTTCGAATCTCTATGTTAGAACATCTCACCTGTTAGTTTGAGTTGCTATTCTTTTCACTTAATTTATACAGTACTGTCAATTAGTGTACTTTTTGATTTAGTATTAAGCTGGGACCTCTCAACGGGATCGTTCGGTATATTGTTTATACTTCGAGGCCGTTATTTTGGATAAATATACGATTTGTGTTGGATACTAGCCTCTATTCTTTCCTTTAATGGACTTTTAGTTTCGTTTCGTGGCACCTCATCTACTTCTCCTGGTTGAACGGAAGAAAACACCGTAAGTTATTAAACTTGGCGCCCTTATTTATCGGATTACGTTTGCGCATAGCTAATAGGCGAATTTATTAAGTATTCGCTATGCCTATGCCTCTCTTTATCATCCCATTTAAGTGATCATTTAGGTCACTATAAGTTACTATAAGGTATTCTCACTAATGATACACTTTACAAAAAAATGTTTAATACACCACACCTGTTTCCATCTGATATATCATGTTTTTGACTTTTTTCGATCCTTTCTCTTTATGTTACAGTTTCATTTTTATCTTTTTTGTATCAGATCCTGAGATATGATATTGTTAGACTTGTCTGCAATTTGCGACTCCATATTTGTTTATTGATTTTATACTCACAGCAGATACTATCAAATTGTTTTCAGTGTGATGCTCTAATCTGTCGTTAAACGATTGTATTTTTCCTGAAACTTCCTTAGCATTCACCGATATCCGTCTCTGTCTAACATTGCTTGTAGACATCATGGTAATCGGTAGCAATACTGTTTATTTCGCATATAGAAGTGTTGAGAAATATTTACAACCTGTCACGTATTTGTGAGGGATTCACATATAGTATCTTCTAAATTTTCCCCACTGAAAATGAGGTACCAAATCCTTACGATAATAGGGAAGTACTGCAGTTACCGTTAAATATGTTTAGACGAACGAACTTTGGACGAGATAGTCGGTGATGATGCAATCCCGCATATTATTATGGAATTTCATGTAAAAACAAATGTCAATTTCGATAGTAAATGGTAAGTGTAATTCGGAACTCAGTTGAACAGATATACAACTTGTGCTTGTCGTGGTATTATTTAACGGCCCATTAATACTACAAAGAAACCGCAGGCGAACAATACCAGGAGACACGCTATTGCTTACATCACTCTATATAAAATTGTGATATCAGCGGGACTGAACCAGATAGGAGCAATAAAAGTGAGATGCAACACATTTGACTTGCAACTGCAACTAATTTGGCTGTGCACAACGACGAGAGTCAATAGTTAAGCTGCATTCAAATACTAAACAAAATCGTGACATATTATATTATGTTAACTTATAACTATTGATAGTTAAATAAATAAATATTTAATGCTGGCAAGCAGCAAACAACAAATAATAGTAACAGATAGGCCTTGATTGTATTTCTCTCTCCGATGATCGAGCAGTTCAAATTAAAATTAGCATGACATAATATGGCTGAAATAATTTGAATGCAAATTCGTGCAGGTTTATGTTTTATGAATATTTATAATTGTTGAAATCGATTATTAATTGAGGAGTTGCAACAAGGTGATATAATCAGTTGTATCTTGTGTCTAAAATTCATGGCGAGGTTTGCTTTTAGCAGCAGCTCTTGCGTTTACTTTCTTGAATTCTTGAATTATATTAACACCAAACGCCATGTTCAGTGAATTCAACGTATAAGGTACAAATCGTATTAATGGTACTGTGAATTTATACAAGCTGCAAATTCATTGAAATCACGAATCAACCAGATTTCTGCATCTATACTACTGATGAAATTAAATCGAATTCCTAATCCCCAATTGGTTATATTTAGCAAAAATGTGGTAGAACAGGTGAACATAGTATTTTGCTGCTAGTGCATTTGATTGGAGTAATCGTGTTTAATTTTTCTGTTTAATATAATTAATACAAACTTTGTTAGCAAAATACATCGATTCGGCTTGATTGTACTAAATTCGATTCTATCTTACTAATTGATTCCATTTTTGCTACCTCATATAAGTAATGAGCATTTTGCAAAATATACTTCTATTCAATTAATATTATTAGAGTCGATTTGATTCGACTAATCGATGTCGAGTTTATTGCAGTTAAAATCGAATTTATCATATCACAGCGAATAAAATAGATTAATTAGATTCCTTGGTTTTATAAAACACACTTTTACTCTATTAAATTTTACAAAATTCCATTCGATAGGATTATACGATTTGAAATTTGCTATTAAATAGAATGCAATCGAATTCAACAGAATTGATAGTCGATTTCTATAAACTACATTATAAAAAAAATAGCGAAGCTATGATGGAACAGGGGTGAAAGCAGTATTTTACTAGTTTAGCATAATTGGTGAGGTTAGGTGAAACTAGTTGTTTAATCAAGTATATGTAGACAGCAATAACAATCCATTTATTGACATTAGAACACAAAATACAAACACATACAAATATGTTAGCCTGTAGAAAATACAAATGCAAAAACAAATAAGCGAATTATATGTAAACGAACGCCGGAATATGATTAGAAAATGAGGTTATGGCAACTGACCAGTGCCTCCAGAAAAATTAGTGAGCAGACAAGTTGTCAAGGAGCAATGTTGGAACGCCAGACTATAGGTGCTTATATACACGTCGCTTATGCAAGAGAAGGGATTCCCTATTCTTTGAATACAATATGTATTGTCAGCCGGGAACGGGCTCTATTGTCGCACAAGGGTTGCTCTCACTTTTGCTTGGCCCATTGTTCGTCGAGTCGAATAACCGACCATTTATTGCCCTTGCAGTTGAGCCTGTCGTATTACGCAGAGGGTAAACTTGCAACCCCACCTGTAGTGTCTTTGTGGCCCAAGACCCTCATGCTGTGATGAGATGGACATTACGCTGTTTGGAAAACTGCAGTCCGACAAATCAGTTCTTGACGTTTTTAGAAAGTTTGCTTAGCGCGACGTAAACTAATCACATTTTTCACGTTACAGCGTTTTCTTAAAGTACAAGCACAATTGCTTCAGACACTTACTGGTTTAACTCGTATCGCTGCACCCCGAATTTCACCTTTATTAGTGTATTTCGTAGTTTGACGATCTTACAAGCGAAAAGTAATTTCTGAATTTTTCAGCCAGTTTGGTATAACTTCGAACAGTAGATTTGATTGATTAATAGCATTAAATTTTCCTGCTTAATATAAACTATACAAACTTTTACTTACAAGACACAAGTACATTCGATTTGATTTTACTTACTTGGTCTTGATTAAATTCTACTAAATGCGAATCGCTCCTTCAATTTTGTTTCGGTTTTACTTACTAATATAATTAATAAGCGTTTTAAGTTTTGCAAAATATAATTAGATTTGATTAGAATTTATTATCATCTAAGATAAGAGTTTGAAAAATTAATCAGCCAATATTTGTTCAATTTATATATATTTTCCAAACTCATATTGGACCCGTACCTGGAAGACAGCTGTTATATACAAATATAATTTTTAAAATCTAATTAAATCTCGGAAACCTTTTTATGGCGTGATATAATTCGTGTTCTTTTTAGGATATTTTTCCACTCCAATTATTTAAGAATTGACAGCCAACTTTTGTCTAAAAGTATTGAAAAAGACGAAACGCATTTTTCTTCGTTAAGTAAAATATAGGTAGTTTCTTTAATTTTACGTTTAGTTGACATCGATTCTTTAGAGAAGATCTTTATGTTATGCCTTTGTATATTGTGATTGTTATTCCAAGCATGTTCTGGCTGGTTAGGCTTATGGAATTGATATGTTTTAATAATATTTTTATGTCCTTGAACTCTAACTTTTAAAGGTCTGAATGTTTCACCTATATAGTATTTTCCGCATTCACAGGGAATAAATATACAATTCTTTAAACGTTGTTCTTCGTTGAACGGTTTAGTTTTAGACTTAACCGCAAGGTATTCATTGTTTTGAATACCGTCCTAACATTGAATCTATTTCCAGTTCGTCTAATTTTGTAAGATATGCCTGGAATGTAAAGTATAGTTAGAATATTAAATTTTTGAGTGTCATTTTTTTAATGTGCGTGGCATTGTTCTGTATATTGAAAATGTTCTGAATAAGAGTCTCTTTATAGCCATTATCTTTTAAAACTTTTATAATAAATTCATCCTCTTTTTTAAAAATTTCATTATTAGATCAAACAACTTTGGCTTTCTTGTAGAGATTTTTTACAACACCTGTCTTTATGTTTTTGTGATGGTTGGAGTTAAAATGTAAGTACACTTACGGTATACTGATGTTTCAATGATATTTATTGCGCATGTGATTAGTGTATCAAGAAAAGGTAGCTGATTGTTTTGCCCTGTTTCTAATGTGAATTTGATGGTTTCATTACTGTTAATATGTTCAAGAAATTTGTCCACCTCACTCATATCATGAGGCCAAATTGCAAATATATCATCGACACATCTCCACCAAACTACTGGTTTATTAGTGTATGTGTAGACATGTTGTTCAAGGTCTCCCATAAAAATATTACTAACAATGGGAAGTAAAGGAGAACCTACTGCCATCTGGAAATCTTATTGGTAAAATTCATTGTTTAGTTGAAAGTATGTTTTTTAATGCATATTTTTAAAAGTGCCATAATGGTGTCAATGTTTAATGTTGTTCGTGTAATATGTTATCGTTTTGTAGCCAGTTTTATGATGTTGAGTGTTTTGTCTACTGGCACGTTAGTGAAGAGACTAACTGCATAAAAACAAACTAGTGTGTGTTTTGATGTAGGTATTATTAATAGAGTTGTACAATGTACATACGATTGGAATCTTCTTCGCGTACATCTGTATCACCGGTTCCAGTTTGTTTATGTCAGAAGATAATACTAGAATAAGCACTTACATATGGTGTCTTGAGTCTAAACCCCCTTGGTATAATACAGTTATTTCTACAACGACATAGGGAAGTTATACTATTTTCAGAGTATGCCAGTTTCCTGTATAGGTTTTCCAACTTCGGAAGTTACTAGTTAAGTTAGTTTTGCTGCAATCGAAACGTGTTGCATGGGATTTACACAAGCACAATAGACTTTTGCATGTTTAAAAAGAACATGCGTTTAGATGTAATAGGCAGGTCAAGGCGTCATAATACTGCAGTGAATTATATTTTGCTCTTAAGGTGAATCACCTTGAAGTTTAATTAGTATGCCCCCAAAATTTTATAATCACATTTACGTAATCAACTTTTTGTAGAAAATGGTTAGTGATTTTGCATTTATGTAATTTACTTTCTAATTAAATACATTTCTGCGACTGGCAAACGCGCTGAACGTGTTAGCAATTGCTCTGTTTTAGTGTTCTTCCTTGGAAAAATTAATGTGCAGCTGATTGGTAGTTAGTGCTAAAATACTTTATAGTGATTGTGACAATGGTGTATTGTAACTAGGATAACGTTAATAAATACACATTAACTTAACCTGACATTCTTACCTTTGGCTACAACCTTATTGTAGGTAAGCAACTCACAAATATTTTAAATGAACGCATGTGCAAATTGCAAAATTAACGTTGCTGATTAATCGAGTGCTATTCAGTGCGATGGAATTGCACGTTGTAAGAAACAAATCGTTGCGCTGAAATCGTCTGCAATCAACGAAGCGTCAATATTGATAAGCTGAGCGATATCGGAGCTCTTTTTGGGAGATTTAAAACTCAATTGCAGTCTAGGTTGGATACTTGTAGATCAGAAATTTTAGGATTAAATAGCAAACTGATTGCTTTTGGAGAATGCAAGTCCACTGAATTTCTAGAAAATGTCACAAGTGAAGCCGTTGAACAGTTGAAGAGGCGGAAGAATGTTATCCTACCAGGAGTTCCAAAAACTACTGTTACTAATAAAAAAAAATAAACGAACACGATTCTAAAAATCTGTAAAAGGCTTTACCGAGAACTTCCCTCGTCGACATTGTGACAATACATAGTTCTAAAAATCAAATTAAGTTATGAGTAAAAATATCTTTACGTTTCTAATAAATTAAATAAATTTTCACATAATATAATCTCATAAAAGCATTAATTCTCTCCGGAAATTTTTTTGAGTGCGTTCTAACAACGTCGATTAATTTTCCCGAGCAAGGGCAAATTAGGACGTTGTTGGAATGCACGAAAAATAATTTCCGGATATGAATTAATGCTCGAATGCAGATTCGGTAAGAAAATCGTAACGACACAAACCCTCACAGTTAGGTTGGTCTACCTACCAAAAAATTTCGAGAATTTTTGTTGTTGTCTTGGTTACGGCCCCTGAGCTAATTTTTCTATTGGTCATTAATGAGTGTCGTACAATTTTCAAATAAGAAAAAACGTTACCGGTGGTGGAATTCGAACGACAAGCGTGTGCAGCCCACAACGTTTTGTGAGATTTATAAGGGAACGGGTAATTTCTACCTGCGCTACGAAGGTTCGACCTCTCGTATTCCTGCGTCGTAGCTATATTTCGTAACGCGCTAATTTGTGCCTCGTTTTTGTATCGCAAACAGTTATTTTGTATCTATTGGCTCCCGTTTTTGGTAAGAATAAAGCCTGCACTATGTACAAATTATTTCTTGTATCTATTACTAAGTTGAATGAAAAATAAACAACACTTTATTTTTTTAAGGTGTTCACCCTATATATATATATATATATATATATATATATATATATATATGTATTTGTCTGAAAATTTTCCGGTTTCATTCCAGGTATATATATAATGTGTATGCAAAATATCGTCCTCCTCCGACAAATATTTTTTGAGTTATACCGCCAAGACAGACAGACAGACAGACAGACAGACAGACAGACATACAGACAGACGTAATTGAGAAAACCTGTTTTTCGTCATCTAGGGATCCCGAAACGTGAAGATCTGAAGAAATCTCGGAAGGTGATTACAATACTTTCTTCGTCTTTTCTTGGTTAATTGGAAATTTTATTTTATCGTTCAATGCAATCGAATTGTATCAACAATTGTATATCGAGATTTGCCTATCCTCTTAAATGAAATACAATTGTGAATTGATTCAAGTTACGAATTTATTGAAATCACTAATCAATCACATTTGTAAATCGAAGCTCGGGTCGGCAATTTACTCGTACCGTGACTCGATTTGAATAATTATGCCGTGGATATAAGCATAATCTACCATTGTAGAAATGGGACTGGTTAGCCGATTCTATAAACGTACAAAGAAGATATACCTAGAAAGAATGTAGTGGAGTGAGTTCCTATTGCCCATGTCTGTCTATTTAAGGGAGCCCGGTCCTTTGTCTTGAGCTTCCTGGACGCTCATTGGCCCGAAGAGAAGAGATGACTGGATATTTTTATAGTATTTACTAATTCCGCTGTTATTTCCGTGGAGCGACATATTAGCGCCTTGATTGGTGTCGCAATGACTGGCCGTTGAAATGCCGATTCTAATGATACCCCATTTGCTATGTTTTGTTGGCTTTAAATTATAATAAGGATTTGTTTCCCCGGGTTCTGCGTATGAAATTACCTAAGCATGATTATTTTTACTGGCCTTACCGTGTGCGTTTAAAAGTTCTCCTCGCTTTTATTGTTTGCGCGCTGATTTTATCTGCATTTTGATACCAAGTACTCCTGCATTGGATTCTTCCTACCGCTAATTAAAATTTAATTTGTAATATTGGTACATTGGCCTGATGTATTTGGCCTTTGTTTCTATTTAGCCGTTACAAACGCGTCTTTGTTCTGCCCCTGCTTGCTGTGGGTTTAGGGCGCTTCCTGGACAACATTCGCCCGTATGGCGTATGGAGCTGAATGTTGTCCTGGAAGGCTGAATGGTTCCTGGTGAACCCTCCTGGGTTGAGTGTGGTAGGCTGGAGGCTGCTGGGTGGTCCTGGAGCTGAAGCGCTGCTGATGGACTCTCCTGGGTTGAGTGTGGAAGGCTGGATGCTGCTGAGTGGTCGATCCTTGGTGGCTTCCTTCAGGCTGGAGAGCTGGATGAGGATGGAACTCGAAGCTGGGAGCTTAGTGTTGTCCTGGAAAGCTGGGTGGTTCCTGGTGGACTCTCCTGGGTTGAGTGTGGCAGGCTGGAGGCTGCTGGGTGCTTATGGATGGTCTTGAAGAGGCTTCTAGTTAGTTGGACTCTCCTGGGTTGAGTGTGGAAGGCTGGATGCTAATGAGTGGTTGATCCTTGGTGGCTTTCTTCAGGCTGGAGAGCTGGATGCGGATGGGACTCGAAGCTGGGAGCTGAGTGTTGTCCTAGAAGGCTGTATGGTTCCTGGTGGACTCTCCTTGGTTGAGTGTGGCAGGCTGGAGGCTGCTGGGTGCTGATGGATGGTCCTGAAGAGGCTTCTAGTTAGTTGGACTCTCATGGATTGAGTGTGGAAGGCTGGATGCTGCTGAGTGGTCGATCCTTGGTGGCTTCCTTCAGGCTGGAGAGCTGGATGCGGATGGGACTCGAAGCTGGGAGCTGAATGTTGTCCTGGAAGGCTGGATGGTTCCTGGTGGACTCTCCTGGGTTGAGTGTGGCAGGCTGGATGCTACTGAGTGGTCGATCCTTGGTGGCTTCCTTTAGGCTGGAGAGCTGGATGCGGATGGGACTCGAAGCTGGGAGCTGAGTGTTGTCCTGGAAGGCTGGATGGTTCCTGGTGCACTCTCCTGGATTGAGTGAGTTCTTATTGCCCATGCATGTCTATTTAAAGGAGCCCGGTCCTTTGTCTTGAGCTTCCTGGACGCTCATTGGCCCGAGGAGAAGGGATGACTGCATATATCTATCGTATTTAATAATTCCGCGATTATTTCCGTGGCGCGACATATTAGCGCCTTGATTGGTGTCGCAATGGCTGGCCCTTGAAATGCCGATTTAATGATACTCCATTTGCTATGTTTTGTTGGTTTTAAATTATAATAAGGATTTGTTTCCCCGACTTCTGCGTATGAAATTACCTAAGCATGATTATTTTTACTGGCCTTACCGTGTGCGTTTAAAAGTTCTCATCGATTTTATTGTTTGCGCGCTGATTTTATCTGCATTTTGATACCAAGTACTCCTGCATTGGATTCTTCCTACCGCTAATTAAAATTTAATTTGTAGTATTGGTACATTGGCCTGATGTATTTGGCCTTTGTTTCTATTTAGCCGTTACAAACGTGTCTTTGTTTTGCCCCGGCTTGCTGTAGGTTTAGGGCGCTTCCTGGACAACATTCGCCCGTATGGCGGGCCGCGACGTTTTCTCCGGTTGGGGAAAAACATTGTAATACAAGGCTTGTTCCTTTTGTCCGCGACTTGGGAGTACTTTTATTAGCTGGTGGTTAATTTTTCCTATCGATAGGTACCATGCATATGTAGTTTCGTTAGGGCGCACTATTGATTAGGAGGGTTTTTGTTAATAAAATCAGATTTCCAATTGCGGCGAATTTGAGCCGGGCTGATGGGCTCTGTGCTTCGGTTCCTTTGCCATGAAGTTTTATGGGGGTTATTCGCTGTACTTTTAAACTGGCATGCTGTAATTTATTATTTTATTTTTGCAGAGGTTTTTGAAATTTGTGTAGGATCGTGGCGTATCGGTAAACAGATGTTTGAGTTCTTTGTTTCGTTAGCCGTGTATTTGGCGATGCAAATTTCCTTTGTTGATTTGATCTGTTTACCGATTCATATTAAAGTATACAAACTCTTTCTTTCAAAATACAGCTTGATTCGATTTGATTTATTAAATTGGATTCGATCCTACAAATTTTTGCCATTGAACCGAATCGAGTTAAATTCATTCATCCAATTCGAATGTATTGAATGGAAACGAATGGAATGCTTTCTAGAACACAATTATATTGGATTAATTTTTATTAAATTCCGTTCGTTACGATTAATCGCCTTGGACTTTGTTGTTGAATTGATTAATAGGTTTTTTTAAAGAAAATGTGCCTAGAAAGAGTGAAATCGGCGAAAGTAGTATATTATGGAATTTGATTCGATTAATCCTGTCCAATGTTCGTGTTTGACATAATCAGTTCAAACTCTTACTTAAAAAAGATAATTCGATTTGACTTGATTTTATTCAATTTGATTGCATTCAATTCGTTTCCAAACTATTAATCGTCTTTAATGTTACAATCTACTAGAAACAATAAGCCTATTGCCTTACAACGTGTAATTTGATTATATTAGCTTCGGTTTTACTGCCTGCCTATACGAATCTAATTTATAGAATCAAAGCGAATGAAATAGATCAACTAGATTTCCCTGCTTTACAGAACATAGTTTATTTTATTCCATTTAATTATAATAAATTCGATTTCATACAATTAATCGAGCAGGATGTTGCTACTAATGCGAATTTAATTTCATTCGATTTGATTTTATGCAATTGTATTGAATTACAACATGTAATTCGGTTCTGTTCGTTTTAGTTTCACTGTCGATTCCAATCGAATTTATTGAATCAAGGGGAATGGAATATATCGACTGGATTTTTTTACTTCATAAAACATAATCTACTTTATTCCCTTCAATTATACGAAGTTCCATTAGCTATGATGGACCTGGATTTTGCTACTGAAACGAATGCAAATATATTGAATACAATTCGATTCGATTTGATTATATTAAATTTTATGTTATTCAATTCTATTACATTCTGTCTCATATTGTCATCGACAAGCGTTTTGCTTTAAACGATATAATTCGATTTGATTTCGTTAAAGTCGATTTGATTCGACTAATCGACTTCCATGTTATTGCCGCTTCAAAACGAATTTATTAAATCGGAAGGAATGGAATGTCTTACAAAACACAATTCTATTCGATTCGATTTCACTAAATACGATTAATCGACTTGGATTTTGTTATTAAATCAAATCCAGTTGTATTGAATATAATATTGATTAATCGATTTTTTAAACTCGAAGATGATATACGTAGAATAGACGTAGTAGAACGGGTGTTGGTAGTAGTTCAGTAAATTCGATGCGATTACTTGTGCTTTTCCTGCTTAATGGAACCTACTCGATTGATTTTATTAATATTAAGCATGTTAACGATATACATAACCATTTTACCAAAACCTTCAATAATGTATGAAAACTTTTAAAAATAATAGTTTGTATAAATCTTATATACAATAGCTAACCACAAAATAGAAAGAGTAACGAAAATTGAACACAATTTAAAACAATTTGTGAACAATACGGATCTCCTACATCCAGAGTCATGTCGATTTTCTATGTAAGTTTTCAGAGATGATAAACATTACTTACGATAGGTACGATAGGATAATCATAATTGGCGATCTAAATGTATATTCGTTATGTAACACAACTGAAAAAAAATAGTCTTTTTGACTTATTAGAATGTTATAATTTAAGATCTCTTTTAAACACTCCAAATAGAATATGTTTTGTAGTAAATTTACCGCATTTGGTTACCGAGGATTTGGAAAAATAATGACCGATTTTAGCCATGTTTTGTTAAATTTTGACTTTTACAATAATTATAATATTGATGTTGTTTTAACTGTTTCTGGGAACATTTAATGTACGTCTTGGCGGTGGCTCTTCCTAAAAGTAAAATAAATAATTCTCGAGAATGCGTCTAAGTAGTTAAACTGAGTTTTTACTTAAAAGACATGCATGAGGGACCTCAATTGGTTGCTTAAACGGGTGAACTCTGATGCCTTAAATGATATTTATAAGGAGAGAAAAAAGAAAGAACTTAAAAATATCATAACGGCGGAAAAGCATGTTTTTAATGATAGCGTAATTAATAGTTCTCAAAATAAATGAAAAAGCGTTTGGAGATTGGTTAACGATAAACTAAAAGGTGGTTGTAAGACCTCTACAAAATTGAGCTGAATATTAACGGAAAAGTCATCTCCGATAGTCGGTTGGTAGGTCAATGTTATGCCTGTACTTTGGAAATGCTCTTAAATGCAATTAAACCCACACTTTCCGAATGGTTTGTCAAATGCATGTACAACTTCTAAGCTTGAAAACAATTCTATGGTATTTATTCCTGTTACTGATTATGATATCGAAAAAGCTATATTTGACTCAAAAAAAGTCTACTGGTTTGATGAAATTCCCATTTCATTACTGAAAAAATGTTGTCCTCCATAATGACAAGTATTTTAAATAATACCGTATTTTTTGGAACTTTTCCTGAGCGTTTAAAGGTAGCCTTCGTACTGCCAATAGGTATATAAAAAAACATAACCCCAAAATTATTGAAAACTACCGACCGATATCCCTACTTAGTTGTATATCTAAGGTATTTGAAAAAATAATTTGCAACCAAGTGTTTAGTTTTCTTAATATGAGAGTATTAATCACAACCTGTCATAATGGATTCAGAGGCAATTTTTTTTCAGAAACTGGCAGTACCGAGTTTGTACAACATATTTACGACTCTACTGATAAAAAATGAATTTACCACAATTTTTTGTTTCGATCTATCCCGTGCATTTGATGTTGTATATCCAGTTTTTGTTGTGGATAAAATGAATGCATTCGGCTTGAGTGGCTCTCTGAATAAATGATTGGTGTCATTTCTTGAAAATAGGAACTTTATTGTAAAAAATCTGTTGTGATACACTCACACAACTTTCTTTTACAGTAATCTTATAATTAACTAAAGATTTGATTTTTAATTTTTAAGTATTTGTCAAAAACTTTCAAAAATTACAAATTCTACAAAAACGGTACAAAATAGAGCGTTAGTTAAAGAAACAAATTTTATCTAAAATTTTAAGCTGAATTCAAAAATGTCATAATATACCGGGGGTTCTATTAAAATAGGAGTTAATAAAAAAAAATAAAAAAAACAAAACAAACCCATTTTGAAAGTATTCAACTGGAACATCACCTATCTCAAATCAATACACATTAAAAATGCAATAAAAATGTAAAGTTTGAAAAACTTCGGTGAAGCCGTTTTTGAAAAAATCGAAAAAAACACCTACTTCTGGTTATGCGATTTTTTTCGGAAGTTTCATGTCGCATCTACATAGTACACAAAACTTATATATGAAGTTTCAACACCATATCTCTTTTAGTTTTTGAGATATTCTGTTCACAGACACACAGACCCATGAACAAAAATATGTTTTTTTTATTCAGGGGACTCTAAAACGTGAAGGTCTGTTGAAAACTTAATTTAGAATTTTTGGGGTGAATCCAATACTTCCTTTATCGTAAAAGGAAGTAAAAACGGTATGTACACTCCAACGTGCATTGTTTAAAATTAAGTAGGCCTTTGCCCGTTGATTTTTCTTTTGTACATAAATAGCCTGCTTGAGCACATCTGTTTTGGCAAAACTGTTGTGTATGCGGTTGATACAAGTATAATAGTGAGAAAGATCTAAATACCTTCAACACAAAAATCAGTCAATTACTAATGATTTCACACTGTGGTATACTAAGAACAATTTAATTATTAATATGTCAAAAACTGATCTTGTTGAGTTTCATCCAAAATTTAATCACCCGGGCTCCGGGCTATTTAAGTTGGTGACAAGAATATAACAAGGGTTGTTGACGTCATATTTCTTGGCCTTAATAATAACAGATGTACTAGAGATCGAGGTATCATTATACTGCATTGAATTCTATTTTGCTAATGAACCGAAACTCCTTGAAGTTTATTATTACTTTTCGTAAATTTTATAATGAGATTTATGTAACCATGGTTGGTAATTTCCTATTAGTTTATTTTATTATGAGCTCTGAACGTACATTCAACATGTGCGGATCGTAAAAGTTCATGTGTACAACGCTTCGGTAGTATTTACAAGGGAATTTAAGTAAATACTTAATGAAGGTAAGCTTAGGATTTTAGAAGGGGGGGAGGGCAGTTCTGGTAGCAAGAAGGCACCTCCCGATGACTCAAATAATATGACAGTGGAGGGGATATTTTATTATGATTTAAGGAATAAATATAAAGTTAACGTTTAGTATACGTTTTCGGGAAGCTGTCTAATTAAAATAGTACCCCGTTTCTGTAGGGCAGTAATTATTTAATAACATTTTTTTTAAAAATGATAATGTACAAATAAAACCCCTACGTCGAAGTAAAGTCAAAATTACATTTAAGGCATGTAAGTATACAAATTTTTTGTTAACCACGAATTAAGAATATAAAACATTGTCAATTTACGCAAACAAAATTATAATTTTGGCGAATCATGCAAATTATTTAAAGTTAAAAAACATACAAGCAAAAAGTAAATTATTATTTACAAGAACCTATTGGTTAATTTAGTTATTATTGTTACAAAAACGCCCCCATTAGTAATACGAACATAGGTTATAATAAATTATCTAAAACAAGTATAATCTAATCGAACAGTTATTAGAACAATTCGCCCCACCAAATACAGCAAATCAATTAAATAGTGTCTCCTATCCATGACGAACACTGCAAACATAAATTATTGGAAAAGAATTCAAATATTTATAAACTAGACGCAGAATTATATAAAAAAAAATAAAAGAACCAGTTAAATGCCTTATACTTCAATCAAATAAAGACAAACGACTTCTTTACCCTATGGACCCATTTCATTGATATCATGCATAGCAAACACTTGACACGGAGAATATTTAAAAACAACTAGACTGACTATATTACAATTTATTACTTAGGACTTAATATAGATTTCGAACTGGAGTTGATATACAAGGTTATCATAAAGTAAGGGATATATTTTAACTTATTATAACTTTTTAGCAAATCAAGTTAATAAGAAAAACTAAACAATATATAATTGTTTAAATAATGGGATTTTGTATGCCCAAACCCAGTTACCGCAAATTTTCAATATGACCTCCATTATGATCTTGTAAAATCAGCAACCGTTCCTCTAAATTGTACACAGCATTTCGTAACATTTCTGGTTGAATTTGCTCCGTAATATTGTCTTTTAATTCTTGTAGCGTTGTTGGTCGTCTTCTAAACACTAAATTTTTTAAATAACCCCACAGCCAGTAGTCCGCTGGGTTAAGAACAGGTGATCTTGGTGGCCATGAATTTGCAAAATGTCTGCTTAAAACACGATCTTGAGAAACGTTAGTTAACAATTCTTTAACTGGTCGGAAAATGTGCGAGAGTGCTCCATCCTGCATAAAAATCATGTTTTCAATTCCGTGGTGCTCGTTTTGCAGCTGTGGAATAACATACTCTCTTAACATTTGCAATACGTTTACATGAGTTTTAATTTGAAAATAAATTCCAAATTGAATGATTTTGTTTTGACACTCGTGTCAACAATTGTCATGACAACGCTTTTGTTTTCCATAGATACAATAAAATCCCATTCCTTAAGCAATTAGATTTCGTTTACTTTTTGTTGTTAGCTTAATTTGTTAAAAAGTTATAATAAGTTAAAGTATATCCCTTACTTTATGATAACCCCATACTTATACAGAGTCGCACAATGTAATGAATATTCAGCTCAACTTATCCACGAACTGATATTTAGTGTGTTTGTTTCTGGATTTGGAGGGAGGTTATGATTCTATAGAACTTTCAATATTGCAAACAAAAGTGTGAGAGATGAGTATATTTCGAAAAG
The DNA here is from genome assembly GCA_940337035.1 of Agriotes lineatus. Lineage (NCBI taxonomy): Eukaryota > Metazoa > Arthropoda > Insecta > Coleoptera > Elateridae > Agriotes > Agriotes lineatus. The sequence goes on along the minus strand of OW679196.1, from coordinate 103,477,626 downwards.
TATCTAGCAACATTATATATATTTTATGTAATAGGATCATATATATTAGAGATCATTCACACCATGGATCAAAGATAGCCTATAACCACTTACCAGAACGTTCTGAATTAAGTCATATTATTTTTTAATCTTTTCAGCAAGTTTATATGGTATGTTTGGATTCTCTATAAAATATACACAATATACTGTAATGATGACTCGACCACGTTGTAACTCCTATGTTAGGTTATAATTGACTTAAACCTTACTTTAGCTTATTCTCAATCAATTATTGAATTTTAATTATCTCATTTACCCTTTTTTAATTATGGATGATCAAGATTATTAAACTGCTACCTTCTGTAGAAAAAACTTGACTGAAACACATGTCGGATTCTTTATAATCTAGACTGCTTCTATTCTGAAATTTGATTTTATTATTTTATGACAACCCTTATGTCTGTCACCTGACACTTCAAATTAGTTTTGTGCAAAATTAATTAAAAATACTTTTTCGGTATATTTTTGTTATTCAAAAATATCAAATGGTAAGTACTCCCTTAATTAAAATTACCTCACTTCATCCTTTCTATATTTTCTTTCAGTTTTTATTTAAACACCTGTATTCTGTCACCTGTTATTGGACTCGACACTCTCCTCTGCCAAGCCCAATGCATCCAGCAACCTCACCAAAATCTCCCAACTTAAAAAAATGCCTGCACGAACACCGCCAAAAACACTTCTGGATCCTCAAAGACTTCCTTGCCCAAAACACGACGAGACACCTACCAACCCTCTTTAGCAGCAATGCGAGCAGTAATCACCATCCACGTCGTCCTACCAAAATCCTTAAGCCACCGACGACCTGGTATCGCAAACCTCGACTAGAAGCAGGTTATAAAATGTTACTTCAATGACAAGTTTATGGAATTAGAACTCCTTCAGATGAAAATCTCCTATCCACGCCATAAAACGCTCACTCTGCTAATGTTCTCGATGTAAACCACTTCCAGTAACAACAATTCCTTGTTATCCAATTCAGATGATGTAATGTAATTTGACCATAAACTTAGTTCAGCATCCCTTTCCAGAAATTTGCTTTTCTAGATTATAACTGTATTAATTTGGTATTCTCACCATATCCTTTATCTTCATCCATATCGTCTGCACATCTTTTATCCCTTTAACATTTTACTTTTATTTATACACCACGCCAATTTTATTTTAATTTGTAACCCTTTTATACACCAAATAGCTTCTTAAGACTTTCTATAAAGAGTTTATTTTAATAATTTCAACCGCTAAAAATTGTATTACATCTTTTTCTATCAAATTTTATTATACTAATCAATAAATATCTCCTTAGTGATCTAGTTTAACATCTATTTCACAGTCCAACACACTATAGAAGCTTTATTATATTTGTCTAATACCCAATATGTTAAATAGTATATATCGAAAAAGTATTTTCCATTAATTCCGCTTTTGATTTCAGATAAATTAAATTATGTTAAAATCCTACTGTTTCTTATGTAGCTTCATTTAATTCAATTTTAAATTCTATTTCCTTTCTTTACCAAATACATTTTAATAATTTTGATATCCATTTTATACCTAAATTCACATTTGTAATTTTTAATACTGTATTCTTTTAACCTTATTAATCTGATTTTAAACCCCTGTACCAATACCATAACAATACTGATGACATTTGTATTTACTCAGTAAAAAATGAGATAAAGATAACCAAGCAGTGATTGCATCGGACTTAAAATATGTTCTAAACGAGTTAATCAACATTACAACTAATCGAAAAATCTGTAGCTTGATGTGTAGTAATACAATTAAAATAAGAAATAAAGAAAGCACATTTCTTTGAGCCAAAAGTTTACAGGTATTGCATGTAATGAAATCCTTGGCCAGCTAGCCACAGATTATATTATTAATGGTGAATTTGGGTATGTAATAAGCTAATAACAACTTTTGACCTCTCTAGACTTTTACTATAACACCATAAATAATAACAACAATGGAAAGAAATTGCTCCTAGGTCCAATAATTTATTTTATTTGTCTCTCCTTATCGGTAAATATATTTTATATATTTAGCTATCAGATCTCTAAGAAATCCTCCTCAACAATCACTCGGTTAAAATCTAACCATGGTAGATTGTCAGCCCATTTCCTACTTTTACTTACAAAATGCAATTCGATTTGATTTTATTTTATTAAATTTGATTGTGCTCAATTTGTGTTGAACCTTTGAAACGACTTAGGTTTTTCTATCTAATATAAAATATAAGCGTTTTGCCTTACAACATATAAATCGCTTTTGTTGTACTGCCTATTCAAATAAATTTATTCAATAAAATCGAATAGAGACCGATTCAAATTCCTTGCTTTATAAAACATCATTCATTTTACTATCTAATATAAATAATAAGCGTTTTACCTTAGAACAAGTAATTCGATTCTAATCGGTTCGGTGTTACTGCTTATTCAAAAAAAATGTTTTGAGGCAATGGGAATTTATAAAATGTAATTTTATACTAAAATTCATTCTATACGACTAATCCATTAATCGACTTGTATTTCGCTGGTGAAACGAATGCAGTGGAAGAGAATACAAATCTATTCGATTTGATTATTTCATTCAATTCTATTAAGTTTGTTTCGATCGTGGCAATTAATTTAATTTTACTGGCTCATATAATTAACAAGCATTTTGCATTACAAGATTTGAATCGATTCGATTCGGTTTAATTAAAATCAACGCCATACCTCTTTTCAGTTTTGAGATATTCTGTTTACAGATATACAGACAGACAGACAGACAGACAGACACACAGACACACAGACAGACAGACTAACAGACAGATCAATGAAGAAAAATATCTTTTTTTGAAAACTGATAAAAGTGACTGATTTTTGTTCACTGGATGTGAAAGTCTTTTATGACCTAAATCGTTTGTCAAAGTGACTGTTTTTTGTTTACTGGATGTAAAACTCTTTTACAATCTAGAACAAAAAAGATTTTTACGTTCAGCAATTTTTGATTAAAGAAGAGGTCACAATGTAGACAACATTTTCTTTGAGTTTCCGCTAATGTGAAGCTGTGCAGTTTTCGAAAAAACGTTGTTTGATACTCGATTGCGAAATTCTTTTACATTCTCGAATGTGTTTTGCTCGCGATGCTTGCAAAAGAAACTCATTCTCGAATGCAAAAGTAGCATTTCGCAATCTAGAATTAAAAACAACCATTTCGTGTTCAGGGTACTCTAAAACCTGAAGATTTGTTCAAAACTCAATTTCGAATTTTTGGGGTGCATCCAATACTTTCTTTATTGTAAAAGGGAGTAAAAAGAAGCTATTCCTGGAAAAGATGTGGTAAAAACGAGGAAGGTAGTATGTTATTATTGCATATGATTCGATTAATCGTATTCAATGCTCCTGCTTGATATAATCAGTGCTAACTCTTACTTAAAAAGCAATTTGATTGTATTTATTTCTATTGAATTCGTTTCGCACTCAATTCCATTCTACTCCCTTCTGTTTTAATGCCTATTCAAAACGAATTTATTGAATCAAAGCAATTGGATTTCCATGCTCTATATAATGTAATTTATTTTATTCCATGCAACTATGCTAAATTCTATTCGATTTGATTAATGGATATGAATTTTACTTGTGTAGGGAATCCAATTGAAGTAAATACAATTCGATTCGATTTGATTTTATTGTATTGGAGGTGTTTTAACTATTAAATTCGGTTTTACGCTAGTCATTTTATTGGCTCATGCAATCAACACTCGTTTTGCTTCACAAAATGTAGTTTAATTTGAATTGGTTTTATTAAAATCGATATAATTCGACTAATCGACTTTGATTTTATACGAATTTCAATCAAATTTATTGAATCTAAACGAATTAAATGCTTTATCATACAATTCTCTTCCATTGCGATTATATTCGATTCGGTTTTACTGCCTATTCAAGTGGAATTTATTGAATGAAAGCGAATGTGATAGGTCAATTGGAATTTCTTGCTCTATAAAGTGTAATTTATTTTACTCCATGCAACTATACTAAATTCGATTCGATCCAATTAATTGACTTGGATTTTGCTTTTGGAGAGAATGCAATTCGATTGAATTTTATTTTATTAAATTTGATGTTACGCAAACCTATTAAATTCGATTCGATTTTAGTAATTTTACTGGCACATATAAATATCAAGCAACAACAACAAAATTTTGTTTAATACGATTTGGTTTCATTAAAATCGATTTAATTCGGCTAATCGACTTTTATTTAACTGCCAATTTAAATCGAATTTATTGAATCGAAACGAAGTGATTGCTTTATAAAACACAATTCCCTTCCATTCAATTTTACTGAATTCCGATCGATACACTGAATCGACTTGGATTTTGTTGTTGAATCGAATATAATTGAGTAGAATAGAATTGATTAATCGATTTTCCGAACTTACAAAGATGTGTCTAGAAAAAATATAGTAGAAACTAAGAAGGTAATATGTTATTGCATTTGATAAGAGCAGTTGTGTTCCATGCTTCTACTTGATATAATCAGTACAAACTCTTAAGAAATATAATTTGATTTGACTTGATTATGCTCAGTTTAATTATATTAAGGTCTGATATAAACAATAAGCGTTTTGCTTTACAACATGTATTGGTATTATATTCGCTTCGGTTTTACTGTCTATAAAAATACAACTTATAGAATGAAAGCCAATGAAATCGATCAAATGAATTTCCGTTACAAAACGTAATTTATTTTATTCTATGCAACTTTACTAAATACCATTCCATTCGATTAAGGAACTTGGATTTTGCTTGTGGAGCGAATGCAATTGAAGTGACCACAATTCGATTCGAATTGATTGACCTATTAAATCAGATTCGATACAAGTAGTTTTACCGGCTCATATAAACAACAACCATTTTGCTTTACAAAAAATAGTTTAATACGATTTGGTTTAATTAAAATCGATTTAATTCGACTAATCGACTTCCATTTTACTGCCAATTTATTGAATATGAACGAATTGAATGCGTTATATAAAACGCGATTCCATTCCATCAATTTCACTGAATTCCGGTCGATACACTGAATCGACTTGGATTTTATTGTTGAATCGAATACATTTGAATGGAATAGAATTGATTAATCGATTTTCCCAACTTACAAAGAAGGTGTGCCTAGGAAAGATGTAGTGGAAACGGAGAAGGTAATATGTTATTACACTTGATTCGATCAAACGTTTTCAATGCTTCTGCTTGATATCATTAGTACAAACTCTTACTTGAAAATATCATTCGATTTGATTTGATTTTGTTCAATTTATATGTATTCAATTCTAAAGAGCACTAAGAGTTTTGCCTTAAATGTATTGCGATTCAATTCGCTTCGGTTTTGCTGGCCATTCAAATTGACTGAAAGCGAATGGAATAGATCAGTTGGCTTGTCTTGCTTTATAAAATGTAATTTACGTTATTCCATGCAACTAGCAACTATGCTAAATTCTATTCGATACGATTAATCGACTTGGATTTTGCTGGTGAAACGAATATTGTATTGAAATGAATAGAAATCGATTCGATTTGATTTAATTCTATAAAATTCGATTCGATCTTAGCAATTGTCCTACATTTTATTGGTATTAGCTTTATACTATTTAAATCGATTAGATTTTATTAAAATCGATTTGATTTTACTGCTAATTCTAATCGAATTTATTGAAATCCAAACGAATGGGATGCTTTATAAAACGATGCGATTCAACTTTACGTAATTCCGTTCGATACGATTAATCGACTTGGATTTCGTTGTTAGATAGAATCTATTTGAATTGATTAGAATGATCAATAGATTTTTTACAAGGCAGTACTTTTCTACAATTGATGCAGCTGTTTACTTGTATTTCCTGCTTATTATAATCAATACAGACTTTGGCCTACAAATTATAATTTGATACCATTTGGGTTCCATAAATTTGATTTGATTAAAATATATTACATTCGATTCGAACATACTAATTGACGTCATTTTATTTCCTAATATCCTCAAGAAGCATTTTGCATTGCCAAATCTAATTCCATTCGATTCGATTATATTAGTCGATTTGGTTCAATTAACCAACTTCGATTTTACTGGCAAATGAAAATGGATTGCATGGGATTTACAGAAATAGAGTCGATTTCCTTGCAAGATTAAAAGGGAAATATATTTTCAGATATAATCGATAGATCAAGGTGTCATTATGCTCTATTGGACTTCATTTTGCTAATCAACGGAATGACCTGGCAGATTAAGATTTGTTCTCGTGGCTTGATATTTATATTTAAAAATCAGAGTTACACTACTACTTTGTTGTTTGTTATATAAAACAATGAATACATAATCATCTAAGCAGTAAAACTGTTCCTTGCCAATGCAATGGCACCTCTAGAATAATCATCATTTATTATACTAGTTGAGCAATTTGGTGAAAATATCAGACTGCGTAACAAAAATAATAAAGTCTGGCAGCACCAATAAAGCAATTTACGCGCCGTTAACTCGGAAAAGTTTTAGAAGACGGGCAAGAATTCGAGTACTTTTCCGAAGGTCTGTTTTCCTTGGTCAGGAAGGAAAATTTAACTTTTCAATTAGGCGAGTACTTGGGCCAAAGGGCTACTTATGGCCTTCTTCTTGGTCGCCAGCAGCTCATTTTAAACTAATCGGAAAATAGGAAGACTTTCGTTTATTATTTTATGTGAGCAATTGAAATCATAAAGTGTGCAATGGCGTTACGTAAGCAGCTCTGGAGAGCATCGTGGTTGTTGGAACTACTACGACCACGACGCTCTTCAGTCTGCTTTCTCCTACCTATCTTACTTTACATATTATTACCGAATGTGACAACAGTAATTACTGGAAGAGGCATGACATTTCAGTCACGTTTGTTGAACTGTTCAGTACGAATTTTCCTACTCTCCAAGTCTTTCGGCCGCTTTTGGTAATTGCTTGAATCCGGCTGGGATTTTATTTGCACATTTTTATTATGTAAGTGGCTTTTTGATATTTTTTGATTAATTGTATTTTTATTTTATAATAATCTAGTTTATTATTATAATGATTCTAATGATAAATAAAATATGTCCGCACGTGTAGTATTAACGTCGCAGTGATAAAACTGTTGATTAGAAGTACTAATTGTAAACTAAGCGTTAACTTGATACACCAATAATTGCCAATAGTTTGTGCTCTGCGCGACCGTTGAAGTAAAGTAAAATTAACAGTTTCGCTTCATTTCTGTGCCGTTTTCCCGTTTGCTAGGCATAAATGCACGTGAGTGCATCTAATTTTTCATAATTGGCTATTGCTGTCGTGCAGCGGATAAAAGTGAAACTACAAGAAACACACCGTTTGCGACAAATCTTGCAATTATGGTAGCTGTTCTGCTTTAGCTATTGAACCGTTTTCTATTTTCTATACGTAAATTATGCGAATCATTGTCATCCCTAGTTGTTTAGAAATTTATATATGGAAACCTATATTTAAATACATTTCAAATACAATTCGGAGCTTCTTACGAAGGTTACAAAATTTTGCTTTTAATTTGTGCTGCGGTTATGTGTAGGTCAAATCTGTTTCTTTGATAAAACAATGTTTTTTGCGGTAGAATTTTTTTCAATATTGAATTATGAATGAAAGGTTACAATTTTTTTCTTGTAAGTACAATAATTCAGCAAGTATCTGGAATTATCAACCATCAGCTTTGTCCTTTAACTTCGTCGCTTTTTATTCATATCCAATAGTAATAAAAGTCATTTTCAGTACCATTAAAGGCAATCGTTGCCATAGCAATTTTAGCTTGTAGCCTCTTGAAACTCTATAATTTGAATATGAAATTTTTTTAAAACAACCTTGAGTGTATTTGAAATTAAAAAGTTAAGACATTTCTTAATTATATTTAATGGAACCTAAAAAAGTGTGCAAAATTGCTTTCAATATTTTTTTAATGTCACAGTCATCCGGCCATGTAGTACATCAGTAGAAATGTGTAGTGCCTGGGTAGTAATATCAGTTCCGATTACTCAAGAAGAATTTTTCAATATTTTTAAACCAGCTCAAGAATGCCTCGTAATCTGCATAAAATACAAAATATTCAAAGTCACTTTCATGAATATTGAATGGAATTAGAAATGAAAAAATTGACGGTCATGCAAATCATTATCATATTTTGAATAGTTCTTAATCCAACAATGGACGCGGCACTTAGAATTTTAAATTGCCAAATTCCACCGGCTTCCGGTAAAAACCGAAAATAGTGAAGGCTTTAACGAATGCCATAATTAATAATTCCTTGGATAATCCTCCCGGGGCTGAAAGAAATAGGCAGCAAACATTATTAGCAAGGATAAATAGACTGAAGTAGTTCCGAGCCGAAGGAAATTAGAATATTGCCTACTTTCACCCACTTCTGCGAACAACAATATGGGTTTATTTGTAGATATCCAAATTCTCAGCCCCGGGCGCGCGCTTATGCAATAAATTCAATTTTCGCTTTCAGGTGCCCTTCAGAAGCTCTCGATTACGTTATGCTTTATGGGCGGCGTAAATCCGACCCGGAACACTTCAGATTTTCTTTGTTTACCTATGGAAATCGCGGTGAAATTCTTTAATCGAGGCACTTAAAGTACTATAGGAATTCTGTACTTACCTGATATGCTCCACTGTTGGCAGATAGATTTTGCGCGTGTTTAATTTTCCGGAAAACTGCTTGTTTGGAAGATCGCCCTGAAGTAGGAAATGATTTTATAGTGCTTATTTATGGCAGTTTATATATTTAATTACATATAAATTACTTTTTTTCTATAGCACATGTTAAAGTGTGCTTTTATCAACTGAAAACAAAAGGTCAAGTTTTACTTTAACAGCAAGGGTAGATAAAGTAGCACTTTAACATCAAGGATAGATAAAGTAATTTAATTTTCTAACTTTTGTTTAAATTAAATATGACAGCTTCGTATTATCGTAGCAACCCAATCTAGCTACTGACATTTTGAAATGTGATTAACTGTCATTATTTTCTTTTGAAATTATTAAAGTTCTTGCTATAGAAAAAAATATTGTATTATACACGACGATAAAGTTATTTCTATCCACTCTTGAATCATTAACGTCTCGACTGCGTCTCGACGTTAAACGATTCACTCGTGGATAAAATTTAACTTTATCGTCTTGTATAATAAATTACTATTAAGACTTGTTTCAGTTTGCGCACAGTTTGTAGGTTTTAATTTTATGAAAATTAAGGATGGACTTGAGCTTCCTAGATAACTTCTTGGGCCATAATTCAAGTATAATTTATCGCTTAGCCTTGCCAGCACGAGTCAAGATATCGCAATAATTGGTTGACATTTTAAAGTCGCACGAAATCGCATTTTTGGAAGTTAGTATTGCAAAAATTGTGTGTAGACCATCGGGGCGAAAAAGCAATTAATACAGATTTATAAGTAATTTTGTTGATAGCTGGTGTCGTTTACTTTTATCGAGATCATAACATGTTAATTGAGTTATTAATGAAGGAAATTATGGTTGTACCATTATATTTATGCAGTACCTGAAAATGAGGAAAATTTTTGGTTTCAAAATTACAGATTTTGAAATGTAACAACTTAGTGAGCCGTGCAAGCTGAATTTACTACAAGCTGCATGTTAACGTCCTCAAATATTTCTTCAAAGACTCAATATTGAAAGCTAGAATATTTTAAGAATTTTTAATAGTTGAAGAACTCGTTTTTATCATTTGAAATTATCCTGTAAAATAACTATGGAATGGTTTTATTAATTTTCCTCAACCCAGAAAATTTTAAAACGTTGTCAGAAAGAGGTAAGTCATATGGAAAGTTGTTCAACACCGAGCTACAGTATTTGCACATGCTTAATTTGTTTTTCCACATCGCTAGAACACTTTTACAGCTCACTAAAAGCCATATTCGTAATTTGAGTTGTATGGAAATTTATGTAAACTGATTTCCGATGTTTTTCATTTTTCTATTTAACATTTTAATTGTATGCGCTGACTGAATTGAACTCCGAATATGGTAGGTATGTCAAAAACCTCATTAGGCAAGCATCTCGCTCAATTTTGATTTAAGTAGGTACACAAACTTCTGACTTGCCAATTCCTACAACTTAAAGATACATTTTTATTTATTTGTGGAATCGTTGCTACCTCTATATGCAGGATGTCCATTTTATCATGTAACAATTACGTAGACAACACATTTAACACGCTCTTGGTTTTGACAGGTAAATCTTATTTGGTTTGTTTATGTGCTATGGACAAAATCCCGGTATGTGGAGTGAAACCACCCATTAAAGGAATTTATAAAATTAAGAATTATCTGTGAAAAATCATGAACCTGTCAAGTGTGTTGTCTACCTAGTTGTTACACGATAAAATAAGCAACCTGTTTATTTGGGAGCTTTTTAATCTTACGACGTTTCTCGCAACCCCTTTGCCAAGCCTTTCTAAGAACCCAATCGTCTTCCTTGAGTCCTCTAGCGGATACGACCTCTCTTTTACAAGTTAGTTTGGGCGTACCTCGATTTCTTCTGTGGGTCGGTACCCATTCCCATAGATTCTTGTGCGTCAGTCGTCTTGCAGTGTGGGAAATGTTCGTACGATTTTAGCCACACGTTCATCAGCGACTTTCTTCATTTGGGACAAGTTCAAATTTGGATAAACCGCAGCTGCGTCTCTAGAAATCTATCTCTATGGCGCTTAGCCTTGATTGGTTCTGCTTGGTAATTTCCCAAATCTTAGCAACATAGGTAGTGGCACTTGCCATCATTGTCCGATATTTAAGTTTTTGGTATCTTTCATAAGTCTTCTACTCTATATAACCGGGAAAGTTTGGTTACTTCTTCTTTTAGTTTCTGCTTTGCAGTTTCCAGAGTTTGTGATACCTCTTCCTAAATATATATAGCTTTCACGTATTTTATTGTGTTTCCATCAATGTTCAAGTATTGTTTTCCTACTCCTACGACCATATATTGCATTATCACAGTATTTATTTGGAGTCTCCACTTAGCATGGACTTCTCTCAGCTTCCGTATCATATAGCTCACATAGAGTTCATCTTCGGCATGCACCATATCAAGTGCACAGATGGTCTGTGTCGATTTGAATTTCCATGTTTCTAGATTGTAGCACTGTAGCATTGCATTTCCATATGCCTTATGTAGATCTATGGAATAAGGATAAGAGAGTTGGACCGCCTTTTAAATAACTCAATACAAATTCTCTATTCTATGACGTGAAATTGTCATTAATATAATTAAACATTAAAGTTGCACTAAAATCTAATAGTAATATTTGAGGTTTAAATAATCACGGTATACAACAAAATCAAAAATATCATTGTTGCAATGGTCCAACTATCCTCCCAGTTGGAGAGAAGTACGTCAGAACGTTACTTTTTCTTCTTGGTGATAGTGGTTCAGCAAGTTTAGCAAAGGTTTTTGTAGCACGTACATCTTTCATGCAACCATGGGTTGTATAATAGACACATAATCCAATCATCTTTCTTCTTCGTATTTCTGCAATTTCCAGCACATCCAACACGCTCATTCTCGTAATCGCTAAGTCGTCCTTCTTCCTCTTCAGAATAATTTAGAACATCTTTTGAGATTCAGATGAAGACGAGTTCTTTTTTTGACGTTTATATCGGGTTATCAGTTTTTTATTGTTCGTCCACGTAGTTTTTATTTGATTGGTAATGCTTTTCTTTGAAGATAGAACACCAGCTATTTGTCGCTGACCTCACTGCGGAAGCAGTAATAACAGGCACTGGCGAAATTCAGTCTAGTGCTTTTCCTGGTGTAATGTCAGGTACTGGAATATACTTTTCTGCTGTCCTATTCTGTGTAATTTGAATTCTAAAATGCCTGGTTCTGACAAATCTGCTCGTTTCTCAAGTACTTAGTTCTTTAGTACCTGCTTCAACTCGTTCTTTCGGATCTTGCAGTAGAAACTCAGTTGTAAATAGATTAAAGGGCATTATTTTCGTCGATTTGAGGCTTGAACGCATTCTGAACAGTCTAGGGTTGTAGAAAATGCGTCGTGTGTGGAGGGAAACAGAAAAGCATAATTTCGTGATCTCCTGCGAATTGAAGGGTCTTGATATTCGTAGCATGAGAATGCCCATCTAATATTAGCAACACAATTTCGAAGGTTTTTTTGCTGAAGATAACAGATCTTCAAAAAGTAGTGAAATATTTCCGAATTCCATTGCACCGTTCCCCCTTTGTTTTTGCATTTAAAAGTGCATTGTGAAGGCAAGTCTCCACCTTCGGCATTGCAGCATGCCAAAACGTTGATAGTTTACCCTTTCGCGCCCGAACTAATACTAAGAACACATTTGGATCGTTTTTGAGCAAGAACTTGACCAACCTTTGTATCTAACTGTGCCCCCACGATCAAATATATAACCACATTTGTAAACTAATGAATTTTCGGTTAAAATAGTGTTAAGTTCTTTAATAGCATATTGTAGAACAAGTGCGTAAAGCTGACACGAGCAGCAGGCGAGTGGTGCAACCACATTAGTCTAGAAAGAGCTTCACGCACATGTTGCACACTATACTTTTTCTACAATATTACATTTAAATAACGAACAAATGAGGAGCAGACTTTCAAATTGCGTTATGTCTATTTTTCATAATTTTCAAGAAACAAGAAAGTTTACTGTGAAAAAATAATGCATATTGCAACAAATGGACATGTGGCAATTAATAGGTCACAAAACATTGATAATTATGACAAATGGCCAAACATTAAGTGGTTTCTTTTTCTGTAATAACAGCAAAATTGGGGGTCCCAAAATGCTTTTTAATTCTACTGAGGTGAAAAAATGCATTTTGTTTGGAAATGAGTGAAAAAAGCAGACTTTTGTAGTAAACTGATATTAGATTTTCAATTTCCTCCAATTAACACTAGCTAAATATAATGTATTAGACACTAAAAAAACACTAGAGTATCAAAATAATTGGAAGTAGCAGGTTATTCAATGATGACATCATGAGCTGGTACATTCAAAATGCATTATGTCCACAATATTTTGACAAAACGCATTTTGTATGTCCTTATGGCGTATAGAACAAAATGCATATTGAATGTCCAAGCCACTTTTGCATCACATTTTAAGTAGGACAGAATGGGTTTTGAATGTTCAGGATAATGTTAAAAAATACTCCTTTGAATATAGAATGCAATGCCACCTCTAACTAAAAAATTAAATTTTTGGACAAAACGCATTTTGGAAGTCTCCTCCTCAAATGAAAAATGGTTATGGCTTAATTTTCTTCATTGTAATAATTATAATAATTATTAATGGCAATATTCCAAATTCTTCGTTTAAAGTTCAGTTATACAGAAAATATCTAAAAATATGTTTTAAATTTTGAATTATTTTACACAGTGGTGCAGTAAAGTATTGCTTTACGTACTGTCTGGAGTACATGAAACTATTGTTTCAAGCAAGGAAGTAGACAAAATTGATTTATATAATTTATCTGGACATTTCTGTGGCACCGGCGATGCAAACATTCTCAGATTTTCCCACTGCAATATCAGACCTTTTCCTCAGGAAAGAAGCTAACCATTTCTTGCCTGCTTTAACTAAAAATTAATACACTGCTGTTTTATGCTACCCATATTTTTTGCACAGTACCTTCGTTTTCATTAAACTTATACTTTATTCCTAAATGGACAGCCGTATTGTATGCTACTTCTGTCAACATATTACTTCCGTCGTCTTTCAGACGAAAAAATTACCTTCCGATATTTCTTCAGATCTTCACTTTCAAGGTCCCTAGATGACGAAAAAGAGGTTTTCTTAATTCCGTCTGTTTGTCTGTCTGTTTGTCTCTATTTCTATATGTCTGTCTGTCTGTCTGCCTGGTGGCAGTATAGCTAAATAACTACTTGTCGGAGGAAGACGATATCGTGCATACATATTATATATCTACCTCGCATGAAACCGGTACAATTTCATACAAATATATAGAGGGTGAACACCTTCAAAAAATAAAATTTGGTTTATTTTTGGGTTAATTTTGAAATAGAAGGAAGTAGTAACTTTCACATAGGTCAGGCTTTACATTTGCTAAAAATAAGACCCAACCGATACAGGATAATGTCACAAAAGAGTCAAATCATTTCAACAATAACAGCATTCCCTTAAATAGAGACGCGCCGCACCCATTTGTAATAGCCTTGGTGGCGCAGTTCGACTGTGGATGCAGTTACGATTTCTATGCAGGTGTGGTTACGAGCGCTGTGCAGACGCGGCGGGTTCAAACTCCAGCGGGAAACATTTATTTTAATTTTAAAATTTATTTGATTTATTGGAAACGTGAAGATATTTTTACTCCTAACTTAATTTGTTTTTTAAATTTATTTAGTGTCACAACGTCGCCGAGGGAAGTTCTGGGTAAAGCCTTTTACAGATTCTTTCTGAGTTCCTTTTGTGATTTTTGTTCTTCGGCATTTGCACAAAGCATTGAATCTGGACCCAATTTATTATATACACCGTGTTTTTGGCTTTTATTCTACATTTTAGAGTAGTTTTGGGGATACTGAAACTTTTAAGTGCTTCATTTATACCCAAGTTATCAAAATAAACTGCCTTTATTGCTGACTGCAAATCATTTGTCGTCAGAAACGCCTGGGCTTAGCATTTCGTTTGCTATAATAAGTACTAGGCATTAGGCATTTGGTGAAACGTGAGAACGTTGGTCCATCTCTTCGCCATACTACTGGTCTTTCTACAATTTGGGAAGATAGATGGACTATCACGCCGCGCTATTATAATGTGTTAGAATGACAGTAATTTCAGTTAGGGACAAGTGCGAACATTCAATCAACTACATTACGTATATATTTTACATGTAAACTTACCAACTTTTCAGTAAACTTTTAATTTATTAAAAATGGTATAGACCCACGCTAATACAGCAGCATTCCGTGACAATTCTCCGTTGGTGCCATATGTCAAAAGTTATTGCTAGTAATCCGTCTTTCCTTATGATCCAACTATCCATTTTTTACTCTGAAGGCTAAGTGTGTCTTCAAACCACGTGCAAGTATTTTCACTAGCATTTGTGTCACACATAAAATATTGTCGGTATATGAACGCCGGTTCTTAATCCGTTTTGCTCTGCTTCTTTACAGAGAGTTTGTTCTATTCTTCGCTATATGATTTTTTCTCACAGTTAATAGAGTAGTAGTTCTTTTGTAGTTGCTGCAGTAATTTTTTATAACCTCTTCTGTAGTTATCTTTTCAAAATGTAGTTCACCGATAGTATCTACCTTCTGTTTGAACCTTATCGTAACGAATGTGTCATAAGTTTTGAGAAAAAATTCAGTTGTAGCTTATTATAGGAAAAATACTTTCGATCTGGTTGGCGTTGCAGAACATGGACCATTATCCGTAGTTTAAGCATATAATTATGTTAAATATATAGCTGTAAAAATAATTACTTGTAGTTGAATTTAATATAAAACTAAAGCAACATAAAATGTAGCTGTTAATATTTTTTCTCAAAACTTACGGGACATACGTTAGTACCTTTTCCAGCTCCCCATACCTATTATTCACTGGTTAGACTTATTTCGTTTGTTTGTGTTTAAGTTTCTAACAAATTGCACCTGTGTAGTTACTTATTTTATTGCATTTTGCTCTCACCTTGTGTTATTTTCCTGTGATAGTGTTTTAGTCTCACTATCACGGCATGATTTGTAGACATCCATCTTTGATATGCATATTTTTGCTTTGTATAGTGTTTCAAGTTCAATACTCCACCAATAAAGTTTCTTTTGGCTTTTATGCCATCATTCGGAAGTGATGTAAAGCCGTGGGTCCCACGTTACTACGATGTGTAGCATGTAAAAGATCCCTTGCTAGGGTTGGAACTGCTTAGTCTCGGCAAAATTCTAAGTAGGACTTTGACCATATGACCAAAGCAGTCGATGCCTAAGGTACCTGGTACTCTGCATGCCTAGACCTTGTCCATTAACAAACAAACAAACAAAATTTGGCATAATATTTCTTTGGCAGCCTCATGTATTGCTTGTCTCGCCGTCATATAGACGTTAGATGCATTTTTATCCTTTATGGACGTCTTTACGAGGTCCGATGCTAGTCTTACTTTATATAAAAAAACTGTAGACTCGTTTCTAAGGCTATTCAAATTATACTGTGGATACCTTTATCTGTCGTATCTCGTATAATTTTTATGACTCTTTTCCTACTGCGAAGAGAAATAAGATTTTTCTTTTTATGAGAAAGTGGTCACATTCACACTCTGCTCCACATTGTACCTTTGTATATGTAAACAATGAGCCGACTTTCTTCTTTTACGAGGGTATAGCCCATTATAGACTTCAACTGCTTTGTAGACTGCTACCTTATTAATGTAGATAGAATTCGTTGAGAATTTTTAACTACATTCTTCACATATTTCTTGTTCTTCATTGTTATTAACTGTAGGCTCACCGAATTTCTCAACCAACTTATCTCCCTTTGTGCACGCTGTCCGTGCATTAAAATCTCCCAGTAAGTTTCATACCTTTCTAGCTCCAATCCTTTCCAGTAGTTTCGACAAAACATGTTGCGTTTCTTCATCACTTGCATTTTTACAGGAACCTATATTTCCACTACAAACAGTATATCTTAGCCTTTAATTTGCATGTAGACTCGAATTACATGTTCATCTACTTAATTCCATGATTTTACACTCGCCTTTAAGATTTTCTTTGTTGCCACCGAAACTCCTCCTATCGCTCTTTTATCTCGATTAACACCGCTGTATACATCTAGGTAAACGTCGGCTTCTTTACACCCTTTGCCCTTATTTTTATTTGTGTTAGGACTGCACTGTTCTAATTCCATGAAATACCGCGCGATCAAGAAAAAAATTAAAATAGGCGTATATCAGCTATGTCTATATATCACCGACACATCACTTGCTTTCCAGCGGATAGCTGCAGCCCTCATGGCTAATGTTCATTATTGTGATTATACCAGGAACAAGTCAATAATAGACATACTGGATTTCAGTTTAGTATTTAGGTCCTGCATATTCCAAGTACCAAAATTCGTTTTTTTTTGTTTCAAATAAGTTGTCGTTTTCCATTACGTCCATCCGGTTTTAATATAGGATTCAAGACCCCCCCATTATTCAGTTTATCATCCGGGTTTGGGCTTGGCGGAGAAAAATCAAGCCACCTTCTTCCTCCAGTTTTTAACAGAAAAATTAGTTAAATGATACCGCAGTTTGAAATTTAACAGAACTATTACACGAAAATAAACCAAGACAACATATGGAACAGCTTCTCCAGTATACATTTTTAATCGATTGGCAGATATTAGGAGTATCAATAAAAGCGTTAATATAATTATATTACAAACTGTGAACACAAATCAAAAATTTACTTTTATGAGCTGTCGAAATTATTAATAGGCTTCTAGACCCAGAGTTCCGAAACTTTCTCTTCTTTATTTTAACCCTCCAATTTTTTAAATCTTTTTCTCTCAGGTCTGATGAGACAGCGTTCTTCAACCTTTTCCTAGGTCTTCCTCTTATCTTCTTGGGGTTTGGTTCTTTCCAATGTATCTGTTCTCCGTTTTTATTATTTTTTCTAAATTAACGCTGTAGTTACTGTAAGCTGTATGCTATTATTGTTGCAAATCTGAGTTCTCGATGAATTCCATACATGTCCTCCTTCTGATAATATATATGTCTCTCTTCAGTTTTTTTCTCCTGTTATTCTTCTTATAATTTTTCCTTCCCATCACAAATAAATTTGCTTTTGAATTCATGTTTAGAACCCATGCACGTTAGCCCGTCATGTTACAACTTTAATTTTAAGTAGGACGTAGAGAGAACATAAAACTTTTAATTAACCCCAGGATAAAGTGTCAATATCTGCGAGAACAGGAAGCTGGTTCCCACTGTAGTGTCCTCGGGCTGAAAATGACTGCAAGTAACATCGACGAAAAAGCGAAATTTGCTTACACATATACACTGACTTTAAAACAGATATAAAAACATAATTCAATTGAAACAAAATATGATTAAATATTAAAGTAATCTACGTGCGGTATATATTAAGCCGTTCACATGTACGTTGAAACACGTATTCGTATTAGAGTGTATTAAACCCGCACAATTCGCGTAAGTGCGAGTATTTTTTAAGCGCTATTCTCTCACAGCTGTAGCAATTGATTATCGCTTTAAACTACAAACATTTTGCATGAAATTTCGTCCGAATACTTGTTGTGTGGCGTATTCGTCTGGCCTTTTATTACGTCATCCAAACCTTGGATGGCCTGACGCGTGAAAAATAATTACACCCGATACTGGAAACCTCCGGTTGCTGACAGGCACCTCAGTGGCTGCTGGCGTTAAGTCTCGACAGAGGATGGGGCGCATGCACCTTTGAGTATGGCGTAAATTGGTGTACTCGCCTCGCACGCGTGCTGTACTTGCAAATGCTGTCTTGATGCACTTTTAACTTGTAGGCAGCAATTATTTACTGCAGGCTTTACGCCACTTTTAAGTATTTTTCTTAGGGCTCACAGTAACAGGTTCAGCTTCGCGCACTTTTGATTAGATTATAACACACTCGTTAAATCTAATTAACGATAAAAAACATACAGAAATACCAGTTAGCTATATATTTAAATATGAAGATGAACACTAGAGGCAAGGGTATCGGAGTCCTGTTTTACGATGCTTCGCAACCATGTTAATGCTGTTTGTATTAATATCGGTTTAGAGACTCAAAGTTTTGTATTTTTAAATAAAAATGTACATCTTATGAGATGGTTTTTTACACCTGCACTTTTGTTTGCCTTCATTAATCTTATGTTGATCTCTCCTCACATCTATTTGTTATCAATAAACGAACTCTTCTACATCTACGAATTTTATGTTCCCCTACTGTGTCTCGAGAGCTGAATTTCTGCCCATTCTCTTCGTTATTTTTTTTCTAATTTTTTCAGGTCCCTTGATATTAATGCTACGATTGTACATTATGTGACCTGCTCTATTCAGTTGGCTATATGTTCATTACTAGCTTAAATAATAGTGTCGAGAGTGGATTTCCTTGTCGTGTTTCTGATTTCATATTCTTCGGATAATTCTGCTCTAATTTTAGTATTGCTTGTAGTTGTCTCTAATATAATTTTTAAATTAATTTGAGTAGTAGGTCAAATTCTCTCATTACTTTGATCATTTTGGTTATTTTAACGGAGTCATAGGCGTTTCGGTGGTCTACTAATATCACAATTACCAGGAACATGCTCATAACACGTTGTAAGAATTGCTTTCAATGTGAAGACTTCATCAGTTGTCGCTGTTCCCTTTCCGAACTCTGCCCTAGTCTGCCTTCTACCTTAAAATTTTCTCAGCATACTTCATTTTCGCCAGATCTCAAGTGTGCTTTTGTATATTCTTGGCTTTAGATCATTTATTCTACGTATATTTTACATCTTTTGCTATTACTTCGTTTCCTCCCAGAATCTTCCTATTTTTGAGCTTATCTATGATTTTATTTATTTTTTGCCGAGCAGATTCTGCAACTGCGGTTTCTTCCTCTACTCAATATTTCGTAGAAATGTTATCTCCTTATTTCTCTTATTTTGTCGTCTATCAAATTTCCATGGATTTCGTTACATGTCCATACACATATATTATCTATGGAGATATTTCGTTTTTGTTTCCAGCATCCCCTTATAAACCTCGTATTTCCTTTTATTATAGTGATATTTTACTTCTTTTACCTTCTGCTCCTTGTCCATATTCGCGCTCTCTTCTTCTTCTGTCTATATTGCTTCTTTGCTCTTTTTTATTCTTCTCTATTGTATCTTCTTCCCGTTGTGCTTGTAGTAATTTATTTCTTGTTGCCATCTCTTTTATGCAATCTACATTCCACCATATTTTTTTAGTTGATCTTTCTTTGGGATTCTTTCACTTTTTAGCTAATTTTTTGAATTTTTTAAATTTATCTAAGAATCGGGATGTTATCTGTTTGTTGTTTGGGTATTTCTTTTTCATATTTCCCTTGCACTGCTGGTTCTTGTAGCTCTCCCAGGTTATGGTCCCGTCTACTACCCTGTACTATTTTTCCTTGAAATTAAATGCATATATCAATAAACTAAGTAACAAACAATTTCCGAGATTGCACCGTTTCATGATTGAGATCGAAGAACTCAACGTTTCGCCCACTTTCGTAAGGGGCTTCATCAGGAGGAAAAAGTAAAAGAGCACGGTGACTCAACGTGTTAACCACGCCAGAGGCGAAACTCTTTGCAAGGGAAGGGATAGAAGAGCACAGTAACTCAACGTGTGAACCACGTAAGAGGCGAAACTTGACTAACTATCGGAAGGAGAAGGGCGAGAATTTATAGGTAATCGCCGTCGCGTTTCAGCAAATGCCGTCGCGGTTCAATGGCGATGGGCGGGGCTTAGGAATTAGCACTTTCCACATAGAAGGAAGGGGAAAGCCTTGGTCCCAATTGAGATTGTTGGGGTGTTTGTAAATCTCAATTTCTTCGCGATCTCTCTGCTAAAGAAGAATGGGGATTTGCAGATGATGGAAGTTTCATCAAAAAGGATCTTATGAGTATCGCGTTGGTGTTCGGAGATGGCTGATGATGAAACGAGACCCGCCCTGAAACAGCGCTGGTGCTCAGAGATGAGAGTTTTTACTAAACGACCTGTTTCACCAATGTATACAGCATTACAAGAGCAAAGGACCCTATAAACGCTTTTAAAAGGCGCTTGCCTATAAATTCTCGCCTTTCTCCTTCCGATAGTTAGTCGAGTTTCGCCTCTGACGTGGTTCGCACGTTGAGTTACCGTGCTCGCCTATCCCTTCCCTTGGAAAGAGTTTGGCCTCTGGCGTGGTTAACACGTTGACTTACCGTGCTCTTTTGCTTTTTCCTCCTGATGAAGCCCCTTACGAAAGTGGGAGAAACGTAGAGTTCTTCGATCTTAATCATGACACGCTCCAATCCCGGAAGTCGTTTGGTACTCAATGGCAATGGCGTGAAAGCCACAGAAATCATCTAATGTCAATAAATTGAATTTTTCCGAGTGGTCGCTTTTGAATATTGGTTAAACCAGTGGAATACAACTATTTAATAATGTGCAAACGAGATTTTGGTCTTGGACATTTTTTTTGTATATAAGGTGTTTCTGAACGATGTACAAACTATTAATAGTTTGTATTGCTTTGTCGTAATTTGATTCTATTCAAAGTTTAATTGTCTTTAAAATAATTGTTTACAGTATATTAGTTAAAGCACTAAATTTCTGTATTTTTTTGTTTTTGAAAAAAACGATATAATGTTTAATTTTGAAAATGTTGACAAAAATCATATGTTGAATAAAATAATAGCAAACCTTTTACTACCGAAACAAGACCAAGCAGCGTAGTGAAAAGGTAATGCCAACATTAATTTGGGTGTTAATATTAGCATTTCTCTATATTATTTTCCACGTAGGGTATTTTCATTTAAGTGTTACATATTCTAGAAATAGTCTTCATTGCATACCAATGTACACTTCTGTGCAAAAAAATTAAGCACATACGGCTTTGTTGTATTTGTTAATAGCGTTTTTTTTAAGTTCATAGTTTTTGCCATTTAATAAAGGTGTTATTTTTAAGTTATGGTGTTTTATCATTTATTGAAACTACTGCCAGGCAATTAAAATGGACCTGAACTACTAGAATATTGTGAAAAATAGTCATAAGACTTGTACTTAATTTTATTGCACAGAAGTGTACTTACCAGTTTTCTCCGACAAACAACTTGTTTTCGCTTATAGATTCTTCACCGGAAATTATGCTACTTCGTTCAGAAACGAAGTGGTAAACTTGTATTAATGCTATTCTGATAAGGTAGAATAATATTCGAAAAGAAAGTGTGAAAGTGCAATAGTAAAGCTTCCTAAAATTTAATTATCGCCATTTTAAATAGGTTATATAAATATTAATCAATTTATTCTGTTTTGGAAGTCTAATTCAAAAGCTAAAGCTATTTTACGCTTAGCAAGGTCTTTAACCTCATTGAAATTTACACTTGTTCAGGTTCTAGATTGTTTTAGGAATGCAGTTACTGTTTAGGGATCGATTCAATGTGAAAAAATTATGACATATTCACATTAGCGATCAAATATGCTGCCGTTTAGAAATGTATTCGTGAAGGTGAAGTCACTACTAGAAAAATGGATTAACCTTAATAATAAATTCAGAAATCCCGCTGCACTTCTTATTTATATTCCTTTATACATGTAGTAGATAAACTAAAATAAAAGAAAGAAAAATGGTTGTGAGCGTTTAGAAAAAATCAAGTAGACATTTTTTCTGCTAACGTTAGAGAAAGTTTTTATGACAATTTCCAGTTAGAACGTTTTCCTTACAATACGAAAAAGTAAGCTAATTGTCATTATAGCAACAATTATTAATATTAACATCAAGTTTTATACATTTGATGAATACAAATATAATTTCGGGAGATTTATTACCCGACTTACCAGTAAAGTGGGTTCATACAACCACAACTTTGTGGAATAAACAGGCCACCGGCCTAATGTAAAAGGAGAAAAAAGAAAAGATTTATTTAGAAAAGTAGCTATTTATATTCTTTTTCTTTGTCATCATTTCCTAGATTGGTTTTTTGAATCCAAGGTGGCCCTCTTTGGAGTTATTCCTTTTTTGTAATCTTTTTGCTTAGTTTTAATGTATTGGAGGTAAGGCTGATAGTTCTGTTCTGTTCACATTTACGTTTTTTTGGGATACGTATCGTTTTGTTTGTCGTGAAATCTGATTCATAGATATTAGTTATCATTTGAAAGAGATTCTTTATAGTTTTTCACCGAGCACGTGAACATTTCGTCTGGGATTTGGTCTACCCTAGAGGCCTTCCTTTTTCTCAAGCCCTGTACTGCTTGGTAATATTCTTCCCTTTTTCCCTTAACGCCTACTTCTCTTTATATCGCGGAATCTATATCATCAACTCCATCATACAGATTTTTAGCGTATCTTTTCCATCTGTTAGCTATATTTTCGTGTTGCATTAACAAGTCCCCATTTTCGTCTTTTATTGTGTGGGTTCTTGTCTTATGCTGCTTGAAAAGGTTTTTATATGTTCTCTACATTCGTCCCCATTCCATACCCATATTAAAGCAATGTCCTAACATTTTCCTGCTATAAAGTTCTCCTTGGCTGTATTAGCTTATTTATTTATTTTATTCTTTAATATTCGTTATATCTATGTGTACATTTTTATACATTCGCCTTTTTTCCATCACTCCTATTATTTCTTTTGTAACCTATGGATTTCTGTTCTGTTGTGTTTTTCTGCTTATCACTGTATCCGCTCTTGGTGTTACATTTTGCTTCACACTGATTTAGTCAATTTCATTATTAGATAGATGTTGGTTTATTCATCTTTAAGATGTTTACAAAAAGGGATATTGTTATTAACAAACAGATTTAACATATCTTAAAGAAAGCTTTTTAAACTGATATAAATTAGCAGCCTGTTTAGTTTCGTTCGGCATTTCATTATATAATTTGAGTCTATTATAGAATAAGTTTTTCTGAAAACATGGTTTTGCTGTTAAGAGCAATCTAAAGTCATTTACAAATCTATTCTTATAATTATGAATATCCTTATCTTATATATATTTCTAAAAGTCTTGACTGACTCACTCACTCACTCATCAACGCCCAGCCCAAACCCTTGGACCTAGAAAGCTGAAATTTTGCAAAGAGGTTCCCTTTATGATGTATACAAGGAATAAGGAAGGATATTTCGAAATTCAACCCCTAAAGGGGTAAAATGGGGGTTCCAATTTTGTATGGAGAAATAATATTAAATAGACATTTCGACTTGAAACTTCGTAGGAGTACTCCTAAAAACAAATAATCAAACACGTATTTCGTGATTTTCCGAAAATCAACCCCTTAGGGGGTGAAATGGGGTAAGTAAGCCTAAAAATCGATATGGGTGTCGTTATTGAGGTTTTTTGGGACGTTGATTGCGAAAATTACATTTATTTTTAAGTCCAAGACGGTGAACATGACATAAGGGAAGAAACGGGACGGGACGGGACTAGACTGGACGGAACGGGACGGACTGGACGGGACGGGACTGAGCGGGACGGGACTGGACGGGAAGGGAAGAGACGGAACGGGATGGAACGGGACGGGACGGGACGGGGCAAAACGGGACGGGGCGGGGCGGGACGGGTCGGGGCGGGGCGGGACGGACGGGACGGAAAGGGAAGGAAAAGGATGGGATGGAAGGGGAGGGGATGGGATGGAAGGGGAGGGGCGGGACGAGACGGGAAGGGACGAGACTGGACGGGAGGGAAAGGGGCGGGACGGGACGGGACGGGAAGGGTCGAGACGGGGCGGGGCGGGGCGGAACGGGATGATACGGAAAGGAAAGGGAAGAAATGGGATGGAAGGGGAAGGGACGGGACGGGACGGGAAGGGACGGGACTGGACGGGCCGGGACTGAACAGGAAGGAACTGGACGGAAAAGGAAGGGATGGGACGAAAAGGAACGAGACGGGACGGGACGGAAAGGGAAGGGAAGGAAAGGAATGGGATGGAAGGGGAGAGGACGGGACGGGACGAGACGAGACGGGACGGGACGGGACGGGACGGGACGGAATGGGACGGTACGGAGACGGGGACGGAGAAAGGGACGGGGACGGGGATAGGATGGGATGGGATGGGATGGGATGACAGAAAATAATTAGTCATTATTTAATACACAAATAACGAACCGAACCGAAGTCGCGGGTAAAAGCTAGTTATATACTATAAATTCAGTCATATAGCTAGGCAGTTTATTATTAAATTTTAAAAATTAAAACCAGCGTATTAAAATAAATTTTTTGCTTAATGCTAAGCCACTGTAAGGTTTCCAACATTAAAGAAACAGATGTTCGTTTATTGCAAGATAAAACAATGCGCATACATTTGTTTTGTAACTTTTGCAGTCTTTGTAAGTCTCCTTCAGTGGCATTAAATAATATACTGGAGCAATATTCAAAATGTGGAGCTATAATTGTCTTGTAGATTAATATTTTTGATCAAATGTTCAATTTGGAACTTATTCGACCAAAGAAACATATTTTTTTCTCAGCTTTAGTTACAATATAGTCAACATGTTGTTTAAATTTCAATCTATTGTCAATTATAACTCCTAGATATTTAATATTAGTAACAAAGTCTATATCTACATTATCTACCCTTACATTCGCTACCACATTATGCACTGGTGGTCCACTACTGATTATCACTGCTTTTGTTTTTGTTGTGTTTAATTTTAGTTTATTTAATTTCAACGAAGTCGACACATTTTGTATATCATTATTCAGTTTAATTATAGCACACTCTGCATTGCTGTCGGCTACAGATATCAATGTATCGTCCGCAAATAAATTAAGTTTACATTTATTCACAGATTAATTTACATCATTAATGTACAGTATAAATAATAAAAGCCCCAAAATTGTTCCCTGGGGGACACCTAAAGCTACTTCTTTTGGCCCTGGTTCTTCATTTTCATTTAGTAATTTGCTGCCGCTTAGACAAATAACTCTTGAACCACTGTAGTAATGCTGTACCCTGAATTCCGTATTTTCTTATTTTTTCCAGTAATAAATGTCTATCGATAGTTTCGAAAGCTCGTTTAAAATCGAGAAAAAGTGCAACGACTTTTTTCCTAGTTGTATATCCTCTTTTCAGTTCGCTAACACTAAATTTAGGGCCGTTTCACATGAATGATTTTTGCGAAAACCAGACTGAGCGTTAATTAGTACATATTTCATTTCGTTCTAGATAACTTTCTAGCTGTTCTTTGGCTATTTGCTCTAATATCTTTTCAAACGCAGGCAACATATTAATCGGTCTAAACTCTGAACACATTTTTGGTCCAACTACTTTTGGAATTGGTCTTACTGTTGCTGTCTTCCAAATTCCAGGAAAAGTTCTCCTTTTAAAGGATTCATTGGTGATTTTCAACATTAGGTTTCCTATTACTGGTAGAGCATCCAAAATTATTTTAGAATTAATACCATCCGTACTGGATTTATTATTCATTTTTAGAATAACGTTTCCCAATTTATCCATCGTAATCGGTTCAAAATAAAAAGTATTTTCGGCATCGGCACCCAATCTGTCCATTATTGTACTATTAACATTTTCGATGCTTTGATGAATCTCCTTTACACTATTGAGGAAGTAATTATTAAAATGCTCTGCAATGCTTTTCGGTTCTATTAGCCTAGTATTTTCAAATTCCACTAATTCCGCCGTGTATGCAGCGCCTTTATTTACAATGTGTTTTAATTTTTCCACATTTGTTTAGAATTTCCTTTTACAGAGTCCAGTTGCTTTTGAAAATAAAATTTTTTACTGAATTTTAATAAACGATTATATTGGTTTTTAATCGAGCGATAAGAATTCGAATCCTTTAACGTATTATTAAATTTCGCCGTTGCGTATAAAACATTGCGTTGAATTTGCAATTGTTTTAATTCCTTAGTGAACCACGAATTTCTTTGTGACAGCGTAACCGATTTATTGGAAACGAAGCCACTATAGCATTTCTGCATAGTTTTTACCAAATATGCTGATTTAGTATTGACATCTAAAGTTTCAACCTCGTTCCAATTATGTAGTCAGAGGTGATTTGAAATCTGTCAGCTGAGTACGTACTTTTGTCAATAACAAGTTTATTGTGTATTGTGCTATGCAGCATTTTATTTGTGAAAATAAGTTGCAAGGTTTCGTGATCCGAAATTTTACAATCGATGTATTTGCTGATAAATTCAAAGCATTTGTTAAAATGAGATCGATTTTTGTTCTGGAAGTTTCGGTTACTCTAGTATACGTGTTTACAATTTGCTTTATTCCAAACGAGGCAGTTAAATTTTTTAATCTGTTACTGAATGTCGATTCCTTGGACATGTCGATATTGAAATCCCCTACGATGATGTTTGTACATTTTTGGTTTTTGGTCCTTTACAAATTTTTATACTTAACATCCACACATTTATGTCTAAAACTGTATTCCCCATATTCACATACTTAATACCATTTTTAATGTAAATTGGAGTTGCCATCCTCAAATTTTGAAAACAAGAATTTGAACGTGCAAATACCAGTACATTTCGTTTCAAAAACAGGACGCAACATAACAACAGTAGTTAATAATTATACGCAATGAAAACAGGGTCAATAAAATTCAGCTAATAGCAGTTACAATTTTTTATTAAAGTATCTTCAATTAAAGCTATGAAAGTGGAATAAAGTAATGATATTATAAAATAAACATACCTAGGTAATAGGTATCTTTATTCCCGTACTTATTTAATTTTAAAACACAGGACCTTACCAGGACGCTTAATAAAACCCAGGACGCCACTTAAAATCTATCCAGGACACCCCAGGACAGCCCAAAAAGCAGGACATGTCCTGGGAAAACAGGACGGTTGGCAACCCTAATGTAAATGATGATGAATCCGGTGTACCTGCTGTAACTGTCGCATCGATGCACAGAATAACCCCTAATATCAATCTCGCACTGTCTTATTTCTGCAGTAACACGTTTCACTGAGCATAACCATAGCTGGACTGTAGATCTCAATTAGCATCTGTAATTGTTCAAATTTAGCTAATAAACTTTCCACATTTAAATACAATATTGCATTTTGTACACAGCATCCATTTAATCTAAAAAATTTACCTTATTTCTTTCAATTTCCATTTTTCGTTTGAATACCGGACAATCAGTATTCCAAGCCTCATGATGTATATCAATCTTTAATCTTAGTTTGTTTACTGCTTCTTTGCAGTTCACACACTTGACTTGATCTTTTTCTGTACAGGTTTCTCGCCAACTCAGTGACAAACTTGGTCATTCGGTGTATCCCAAACCCGCTCACACTGATCGCTATCTACATGCCGATTCTCACCATCATGCTACACAAAAACCTTCCGTTATCAATTCGCTTGTACACCGGGCTGCTTCTATATCTTGTAGGAAAGTTTCTTCGAAAACAAAACATTAAAACAGCAATCAAACCCCCGAAAAAACCTCACAGGTTGTTTCTTCACCTAAAGATGAAATAATCACTACGTCATCTAATGGTATTTATAGTCTCTTGCTCTTGTAATGCTATACACATTGGTGAAACAGGACGTTCAGTAAAAGCTCGTATCTCTGAACATTAGCGCTGTCTGAAGTCGGGTGTGGTTTCATCATCAGCCATCGCCGAACACCAATGCGATACCGGCCATATGATAATTTTTGATGAAACTTCTTTTATCTGCAAATCCCTATTCTTCTTAATCGGTACGATTGCTTTCCCCTTTGTTCTATGTGGAAAGTGCTAATTTCTAAACCACGACAGCACTTGCCTATACATTCTCGCCTTTCTCTTTGCAATTGTTAGAAGGGTTTCGCCTCTGGCGTGGTTTGCACGTTGAGTTACCGTGTTTTTTTGCTTTTCTTCCTGATGAAGCCCCCTTACGAAAGCGGACACGGTCCAATTTCAGAAGTTGTTTGTTACGTAATGGCAATGGCCGTAAACGCCTCCGAAATCAATGACATTATTGCTTTATCCACTTTCGGTTTCGAGATATCCAAGTAAACATCTTGTACTTTCAATTATTAATGAGATCCAAGCCTTCAATTTTTAAACTAGAAATTGTTAGTTTTCTTCATACGTTTGTTTTTTGTATTAAGTCTCATTCAGTGTAACTGATTCCTGCCTATATTATTTTCAAACAAAAAAACTATTTATTCTCCATCTTTGTAATTTGTCAGTGCTTTAAATGTGGCATGGATGTTATCATATAATGTTATGCTCATGATATGTGCGACTTCGACAACTAATTACTGCGAAACCTAAATGCATGAAATTGGTTTAAAATCACATCGGCGATTTATTAATACATCTTTCGATAACTCTTTAAAAATCTTGCCGAGATTCAAACTAGCAATCTCAGGTGCGGTAGTTCAGCGCTGTGCCGTTTTGTGACACTAACGAAGTAATTACGATACTTCTTAACGCTTTTTTATGAAAACTGAATACAAATCTAGAAAAGAAACCGAGCTCTTCCAAACAAAGTAGCGAATAAAATAATCATTCAGATGGATTATGTCGTTCTTGAGTTATCATGTTTACATCCACGTGACGTGACATATTCATTTTTTCTTAATTTCTCGACTTTCCTTTAACATCAATGCGGTTGCTGTGTTTACAGAAGGTATGCATTTTCATGAGATCATTCATGTAACCTTGAGTTGGTTGCAACTTATTCGAAGATTTCGACAAAAACTGTAAATTATAATGGCTGGAGACGAAAACAATACTTTTTCTCAAAACGTAGTAGTCTTGCCTGCAATATGTAGGAAAGTGTTTTTCATCTTCAGTCTAACATCGCAATGTTTAGTTATAAAACATTCTAGGAGTGTTGTAACGTAATATATAGCCTTAAAGGTCTAAGATGCAAATTAAGTTTTAACGATAGCCACCTAGAGGCATTCATAATGTCTTTTTTTTTCTCCAAAAATTCATTGAAAAACTTGTCGACTGCCGATTTGACAAATCCAAATCGATATTTATTTGATCACTGTCTACCGGTCTTCAAAAAACAGCGAGTCGAGCTAGTTGCAAGTATCAGACACTTTCTAATATCCCAATTAAACTCCTGCTGTACCTTATATCACCTAAAGAATTCCTATTATCGCCGTTGAACTTGATCTTCTTAATTAACCTGGCGTCTCGTCAGCCAGGAACTTACCTCTGCACATTCGCTAGGAGTTTGAATCAGGTTAAATGTCTGTAATTTCTAACATGGGCAATTTGCAAAAATGCGAGATCGACCCAGTTGCTAATTGCACGATGAAGATGTTGCAGTCTCTTTTCAACAGTCGGCCGCTGCAGAACTTCGGTAACGCGGCTCCTAAATTCTTATAGTTGGTACTGACTTTCGATTACCAATCAGTACTGGGCGGAAAATGATTATTGCTATGTCAAATGACTATTTTATCAGTGAAACAAGGTGTTTAATTTTCAGGTTTTGTGCGTGATCGAGAGGGAAAATAGGAAAACGAAAATGTCTCTGTACAACAACACGGTGACGAAGTACTACGACTTCCTCTTTGTGGATCTTGCAGGTAAGACTTGATGAAATTAATTAGTCAGTATTTATTATATATCTCCACGTGTCACTCCATTGGTTCCATAATGCGAAAATGAGGTTAACAAATATTTTGACTTCCATTTATGGGAATAGTGTGTCATCGCGTGCTTCTTCAAAAATAATTCACCATTAGCAGAAACAGCCTCATTCGAATTTTTGAAATTGTTCATTAGCAGAGGCTAACCCAATGAACAATGCCTTCAGTTGCACTTTAATTAAAGACATTATTTCCGCTAAAATTATAGATATGATTGAGCTGCATAGTTCTAGTTATAGAATTAGAGTTGCTAGAAATTAAATTACAAAGCAAGGAAATGATATAATTTAATATACGGAGCAACCTCAATTAGTTTGATTTTCGCTGCTCGTTATTGCGGGTTTTCTGAGCGAAACTAAAGCTATTGGCTTCGCATTTCTAGCATGTGAAATTTTTATGGCCCGCTTTAAATCCAATCTTTATTGGCGCTTTTTATTAGTCTTAACAATTCTGCTAACCTTTACAAGCCTCTAAAGATAATAGCACCTAATCCAATGTTAACAGTAGTATTTTCAACACTAAGTTGCTCTCTAATCTAATATAGTAATCGAAATAATGTATTATTAGTGTTAAGCTAAAGTATTACGCCAAAATTTACTATTACTAAAAATAAAATCATTGTCTAAGCAAAATTGTGAAATTAGTAACGTTTGCTACTGATGTTATTAAAACAAAAAAAATATTCGGGGGTAGATTGAGATCCGCAGGGCATGGAGACCAGACGATGGGTTGTTGATTACTAATTTATCAATACGGAAATCAGTTATTCAAGAGTCTGGCAACTTAGCTAACCTAGCATTATATAAAAATGTGGAAATGCTTTCACAACAAGTTGAACAAGGTTGGCTACGAATTTAGCAAACAGATGGAATTTTTGAACCGAGTAGGTTTCTAACAGTCTTAGAGTTGCATCGAAACGCATGAGGTTTTCTTTGATTATATCTTGAAAAAGTGAATTTATTGCTGTTAGAACACAAAGGCAGCTATAATTTGATATCAAAGCAACCTTTAAAATTACTTTTAGATCGTAAACCAGCGCCTGAAGTGCATCCATGTTATGAAACTGCCTGTGTCCTAGTAGTTGTATAATTTCTCCAATAATTACGTATCTCGCCTACGTATAGGTGAAACAGTTATTTACGTGTTAGCACTTCATCTGGTTTAAAGGCTCAGTTACACGGTACCAGTACTCAGCCAAATAACTAGTAGCTAGTACTAAAAACGGGTGTTTTAGTAATGTGCACCTGTCTACACAGGTTGTTATTAGTTTACACAAGTAGACAGTTAAGTTCAAGCTCCAAAATAAGTGACTACTTAAAACGCCCTAGGAAACGAATACTACGAAAATAATATGATAGGAACACTGCAAGATAATTTAATTCTAGAAAAAGAATACGGATAAGGAACTGGTTGTGTTAGAACGAAGATACATAGAGCTTCAAGTCTTCTAATGAAACATTTGCCCTGGGTGATATTGAAAAATATTGTACTGCATAAAGATGATCCCAATATCTTTCGATAGTCTCCTAATGAGAGGGGGTGGGGCAGAAGTACGGAATCGGAATCGTATCCCATAGCTTACCAAATTATAAACACAAGGAGATCAAAGTATCACTGAAAAGTACCGTTTTTAAAATACTAAAATTAAACGCCAGATATAGCAAAAAAATAACACGTAAATATAGGTAGCCCATACAAAACTAAAAATAAATTCTCAAGAATAGATGACTTGTCCTTTGCCGTTATAGAGAATGACATCAATTAATAAATGCAACGCTAAAATATTTTTAGATTCAAATGCGGAGGACGTTCAAATTATCGAAATAAAATTGACAATCACTTCGTATCACAGTTTGTAGGTGTTTGGATGGTGCATGACATATATAAGAATTTCTTTTTTAAAATATTGGATTTTTTTTTAATAACTTTGTTTTCGAATGATACTGGTGTGATACACGTTGTCATATTTTTTTCGAGGGGGAAGTACAAACTGAGCTTGCCTAGAAGGTTTCATTTTATAGTTATGCCACCGTTTTAGCTACTCGTAGTACTGTGACTGAGTGTCAAAGGAAATAAGAAAATAGTATAGTACTGTTTTCTGTTTTCATAGAAATGGCAATAGAAATAAAATATAACTTCAAATAAAGCTTTAAAATTCTATTCTGTTATACCAAAAAAATCTGTAAAATGCTTTCTCCAGAACTTCCCTCGTCGACATTGTGACAGTAAATAATTTTAAAAATCAAATTAAGTTAGGAGTAAAAATATCTTCACGTTTCTAATAAATTAAATAAATTTTCAAATAAAAAAACGTTACCGGTGGTCGAATTCGAAGGGCAGTCCCAATGTTTTGTGGTATATTGCAAGGGAACGGGCTACTTCTACCTGAGCTACAAAGCTTCGACCCTTCGAATTCCTGCGTTGCAGCTATATTAAGTAACGCACTAATTTGTTGCTCCTTTTTGTATCGTACAACATTTATTCATATTTATTGGGGCCCATTTTTAGTAAGAATCAAGCCTGCGCTATGTACAAATTATTACTTGTATTTATTGCTAAGTTAAATCAAAAATAAACAAAAATGTCTTTTTTTACGGTACTCACCCATTATACATTTGTCTGACATTTTTTCGGTTTCATGACAGGTAGATACATAATGCAAAATATTGTCTTCCTGCGACAAATAACTTTTGAGTTATACCGCCAACTAGCAGACAGACAGACTGACGGAATTGAGAAAACCTGAAACGTGAAGATCTGGAGAAATCTCGAAAGGTGATTTTTTCGCGATTAGAATACTTCCTTCGTCTTTTAGGTGAGGGAAGTAAAAATGGTGGTATGCACTAACATTAAAATCTAGGAAAAATGGTAGCAGAAGAGAAAGGGTCTAAATAAGGGAGAAATTTAACAGTGCCCTCGTTTTGAATAGAAAAAGAGGTGGCATAGTGGATAGATGCAGAAATATAGAATTATGAAAATATTAACTCCGTTAAACTTTCGTTATTATTAGAGGTATACAAAAAGTGCACCGAAAGATTTTTTCAGTAATTTATATGTACTTCAAAGACCTAGCATTTACATTTTATTTTATGTTTAGTTACTGAGATATAACAACAATTTCCATTTTTCAATAGAAACATACTAGGCAACCAGCCATTTGAACATTTTATTTATTTTCACTTCCCCCGTCTAAAAGATGAAGGAAGTATTGTAATCGCAAAAAAATCGCCTGCCGAGATTTCTCCAGATCTTCACGTTTCAGGGTTCCTAGATGACGAAAAATAGGTTTTCTCAATTCCGTCTGTCTGTATGCCTGTTCATTTGTCTGTCTGCCTGTTGTCGGTATAACTCAAAAACTATTTTTTGGAGGAGGATGATATTTGGCATGCGGATCATACACCTTCTAGGCATGGAGCAGAGTAAGCTTTGGTAAAATATATACAGGGCGAGCACCTTAATTTTTTTTGCCTTAGCTCAATAACTACTACTTAAGTAAAACTTATATTTTGCACATAGCTCAGATTTTTGCCCTTGGCGAAAACGAGCATATTTTGGACCCAAGATATACAGAGTAAGCACCTTAAAAAATAATATTTTGTTTATTTTTGCTTTAATTCAGAAATAAATAAAAGTAATAATCTGCGCATAGCTCAGACTTTACCCTTAACAAAATTGGAACTCAACATTTGCATTCGCAGGCACTGAAAAGTTGGAGACCCACCGCTGATAATGTTCTTTTATTTAAAAATCGATGTAATTCACATTCGCAAGCGTTTCCTTTTATTGTTGCTGTATTATTAGGAACATTATGACATTTTTACCACTAGTTTCTTTTGACTTTTAAATTTATTTAGCTTCACCACTTCCACTTGCGAGAGCAGTTCCGAGTAAAACCCTTTACAATTTTTTTTACAATGATATGACGGCTGAAATACACACACCTAATATTAACATAAATATTGAACAAAAACGTAATTAGCTAGAACAAATACGGTATTATTTTATTTTAGCATCTTTACAACTACAAAATTAAATTCCTCTTTCGACATTTCCTGGCCTTTTACCAGAGCTATGCGAATGTTTATTACATCTGTTGTATTGTTCGCTAATTAAACGTACTTGTCTCCATCGGATTTTGTTGTAGTTTTTTATTCTAGTGATATACGGCATAGCTACTCTTTTAGCCTATTGCTTTACTAATACGTAAATAAATAAAATAACTGAGTAAATTAACAAATTAATTTAATACCCAAATGTATACAGGTAGGTACAAAATCGACGAGTAATGTAGAGAAAGGCTTAACTTCGGAAGCGCTTATATAGTGCTGCCCATTGTCAGTCCCTTTGTAATTTGTTAAGATTTTCCTGCTTGCGTTTCACAGACAATGATCGACTCCGAATGTCTACATTCTTCACTCGATTACAATGTCTGTGAGCTGTTTGCAAAACCCTTTGCTATTCTCAGAGTGATATTATTGTCGCAGATCCGCTGCATTGTTCGAACTAGTTTCAATATTTCCGTTAATTTTAGGTGTAGGTATATTAAATCAGAAAATAAACTGTCAAATTGTTGCAAAACTTACTGTAGTTTCTATTGAAAAAATATGAGGTTGCTGCAATGTCTCAGAAACAAAACTAGAAACAAAAATGTAGATACATTTTCTTGCACTTGGAAATTACTGCAAATTCTTACTATGCACCTTTATGTAGATTTAGTAACAATGAAAGCAGCAATAGCGGAGTAAACATTTTGCCTAAGTTTATATTGCTGAATATTTGTTAAAGTGGATGGCTCTATCAAATTATCCTATTATTAATGTAAAATTTATTAAGCAACACTGTAACTCATCTAGCTTCCGAGATCCTGATAGTGGCATGCACAATTTGTAACATTCTGTATATACGCCAATGCTGGGATTTTATTTGTGAATAATGCCTAAAGTCTACACATTGCCCTTTTTCTGTGACGTCAAAGATAACAAAACATAGTGTTTAAAACGTATGCCTTATATTGCACTGAAATTCAAAAAGATTTAGATCGCCGGTAGTAGACTTTAGAAAGAATTTGACATATACCTAACCTTTAATGTAAGGGATGCTCTAAATAGCACATTATTCATACCAAGACATCCTTGACCTATGTAATTTGACGTTTCTCCTCTTCGAAAAAGTCCTTAACGCTTAATATGAGATTTTAGGCTTGCTCGCTTGCTTGTTATTTTACTGTAATTTTGGACAAATGTCACAATGACAGTATTATAAAACAAGCGATACTCACAGCGTACCTGAACAAAAACTGCAGATTTTTTGTTTCGTCCAGTTCCTTACAGTTAAATAAAGAGAGAAAATTGTTACGTCACAGCAAAAGGGTAATGTGTAGACCTTAGCTTAAATTTCATACAAAATAACTATGTAACAATAAGAAGCATTATAAACTAAAGTAACAACATACTATAAATAGTTTTTTCAACTTTTAATTAAACTGCATGAAACATAGTTTTGACTAACGTTAATACAGGTAATCTGAACGATATTGAACCATTTAATATTTTAAATATTTTTAAGCCAAAGAGATAAGTGTTTCATGAAATAAAATTTAGCTTATATTTAAAAACATAAGACATATGGCAGCATTTTAATAGTTATTTACGTGGCAAGCTTTGTAAATTAGCCTCTATGGTCGAGCCGGATAATTTGCAGGGAGAGCGACGTAGGAGCCAGCCCTGTAGTCCGGTGAGCCCCAATAAAGGCTAATTGCAAGCGAGCCGCGTACAACGTTTTATTTCCTCTTGGGAACTATCCTAAAAATTAATAATAGTGATTAATGAAGGATGTGATTATTAGAAAACAAGGTGCTTGTAAAGTCGCGATGGCAGCATTTTACAGGCACCTGGCCTGTAAAAACTCTTTTACCGGTCAGTTCAGACTACAGTAATGACCGTTTAACAAGTCAATAGGAAATAAAATACGTTTACAGTCAGTTCTATACTTCTAATCAAGATTGCATGGAATTGTAAATACTCCTGGATTTTTATTGAATTCACCATGGTGCTTGAGCTAATTCTATATTC
The DNA here is from genome assembly GCA_940337035.1 of Agriotes lineatus. Taxonomy (NCBI): domain Eukaryota; kingdom Metazoa; phylum Arthropoda; class Insecta; order Coleoptera; family Elateridae; genus Agriotes; species Agriotes lineatus. Next base: position 103,441,215 of record OW679196.1, on the reverse strand, counting down.
TGTAAGGAAAATTCAGTTAAAAATTTGCCATTAACAACGGTTTACATAATAAAATAAAGAGTGGATCATAAAAATCGCCCAATAAATTGTCAGCATTGGAAAAAGCTAGAAATCTCTTTTGTTTCTTTTTCAAAATACAAACTCAAAAGATTCTATGCTGGTATGTGCACAGAACATTTTTATGCGTGGTGTAAAAAGAGGCTTTCTTGTAGGTAACTAGGCAATTAACGGTAATGCAAAAATAACAAATCAAAAACATGGTTATATCTTAGAAATTACACCTACTAAGTAGCTGCCCTCCTTCCCCAAGCATTCTTTCAACTGAGCTTGCTTCGTGAAATATTTTTTTAGAATGGCTCCTTTATTTCTCGCTGTTTCGTAACATCCCAAAATAAAACCTTCTTTTAAATTTATTATCGCTACAATTTGTCACAAATAGACATTAAATAGTTGGTTTAACAATCATAAGTAGATGAGAGGCATAAAGGTTAAGCATCCAATGATGGCTCACCTATATTAAACTTAAAACTAGTACGACACTTCACTGCATTCATTCAAATCTGTTTAGGAGATCGAAAGGTTTAAATCGTTTTAATCGAAGTGGAACTTCTTTGTCTCTTTCTAATAAGCACCCCACTAAGGTGTTACGATGACCACTAATACTGTCTTGATAAAGCAGACTAAACCGTTGTTTTTTTGTTAGGTACGTACCACGGAGCATTTGCGATGGTTCTGAGTACTTTGGACAGGATTTCAATGTTAGATGTTTTGGCGGTACTCCAAAGTTGGATTCTATACGTCTATATCGGTTTAATCATGGTTTTATAAAGAACTAATTTACTCTCCACAGACATTTGCGGCTGATGCTTCACTTGCATTTTGCCCATATGTGAGTTCTCCAAGTGAGTCTCTTGTCCAGATGAATACCGAGATACCGCTGTCAGCTTGAAATCTGTTGGTTGTTAAGAATCAGCGGTGGGTAGGTGCCGCTTTTTTAGGCGAATGTGACTTGGACTAACTTGCTGTCATTTATTTTAATGGGCCACTTTTTGCACCAGTCTGTATTTTATCTAGGTGAGCTTGTGGAGGTTGAGTTGCTAGGTTAGAGAACTCTTGATTTTACAAAGCAGACTGTCGAATTAAACCTTGTCGAAGGCCTGTGTGATATCCACAACCTGGTGAATTTGTTCAATTTTTGCATGGCTTTTCCGGAAACTAAATAGGTGGTCAGGAATAGTGATTATCCAGAAGAATTGGGTGTAATTTAGTCAAGAGCATTTTCTCCAGCCCTTTTGACAAAACTGATCGGTCTGTAGGGTGCTGGTTGATCAGTGGGTTTACCAGGCTTTGAAATTAATATAGTTACTGCAGTGTTCCACTGTTTTGGAAAACGTCGATCTAGCATTCAATAAGTGTGTTGTACATTGGAAGCCATTTTGAGGTAGGTTTCTAAGAATTGATCCAGTGATTAGATCGTGATTCGAGGCTTTTGCGGGAAATTACATGTTTAAGAATATTGTCTTCTACTTGTTGCAGTCCAAATTGTTTTATGGCAGGCTGATTTGATATGGCATTCTAGTATGTTGCGAATAGCTATCTTGTTGCTTTCCAAAGCAAGTAGTCATCGGCTTCCAATAGCGAGAGGTGTTTCAAGTAGTTTTGAACATTCTGATTTTTGACGGTATGAAGAAGATTTTTGAGTTTAGTAGTGTGCTACATGAGTGTAGTACTGCTTAATGTAAGTTCATATTTGCTTTTAGCTGTATATCCGAGTGTAGCGACTTCTTAGTCAGCTCTTGAAAGACAGTACAATTTGTGCATTTATTAGTAAGTGAAGGAGTCTTCTCCGTGATTATGCTTTTCTCCAAGGTTACTAGAACCGGGAAGTAAGTCACTTACCTCTGGATCTAACTGTTGCTCTTGAAATGGAAATAAAATATCGTAAGTTAGAAAATTAACACGTCATAAGAATTCAAAACTAGATCAATGCTCAGAAATACCAAATCGGTGCTTACATGCAACATTAGAATATTAAATTCGCTACATCCCCAAATTTCACTGTTCACGTGGTTTTCAATCGTTCGTGATGTTTCTGTGTTGAAGCCAACTTACGATTGCAAGTGCTGAAGCTCCACCTATACTAGGTAAATAAACCTTAACCATATCATACTTGTAGGTGTCTTTGCAAATAAGGACCGTGCTATAATGTATAAAAAATTACCTACTTTAAATTACAGAACCAATTTTAGACCTTTAGACTATCGCTTCTGTTTTTTTTTTCTTTTTAACTAGAATTTATTCTCTCCGTCCTTCTTGGGGGGGTGGTCTGGGAAGTCTCTTTTTCTAGTTGCAGCCCACTTCACTACGTCGTAAATGTTTTCGTCTGATGTCTTCATTTCTGTTCCGATCTCTCAATGTAACTCCTACAGCTCCTCTTAGGAGTCTCATCTCCACAGTTATTTTTTTTTATTGGTCTTTTTGGTTTCCGTTCGGCTCTCAGTCGCATAAGTGAATATCTGTCATCTCGTATTTCTCTGCGCTAGAATAGTGCCTACATCATCTTTCCTGATCCGGTCAAACGTTTAAATGTCAAAAGTTTAGTGACATAAATTAATTTCTTGCTTAACAGTATTAGTAGTACATATCAAAAACCGTGAGAATAGAAAAAATAATTTAGCATTTCGTACTAAGCTTCTTCTAATGCTTTAAGGTTTAGTTCATATGGACTGCTCCAACTCAACTTGCACCTCGTTCTTGGATGTTCTACATTTCGCCTTCCTTTTGTGTTGTACCGAAGCATCTTGATAGGTACTCGGATATGTTCTTCGCAGCATTTTCTGTATTATTTAATTTAGTCGTTTAGTGAGATCTATTCCTAGTTCTTCTTTTAGGAATTCCTAAGAAATTCTGTATGTTCTACTACATCCCTTAAGAATTCCACGTCTGCTGATTGTATCCTAAACGTATCCCTAGTCGTCATGCGTTGCTACCACATAATAGCATTCTTTGTAATGTCATCGCTTTGTAAAATTTTACTTGTGTATTTCTCTGTTTTGTTCCCTAGAATTCTTCTTGTAGGACATTTTTTAAAATTTGTTTAATCTGTTATTAAGATCCTTTTAGTATTCTAAGGGGATACCGTTTTTTGGATATTAGAAGTGGAACGTTTGTTTCAGTATTATATTGTTAACAGCAATTTCGGATCGAACAAGATATTTTCCTTTGAAAACCGTAATATTTTCGTTTTATTCAAAATTATATTGATTATCATGCAGTTCCATTAATTTCCTTTTGCAGCTCATCTTCGTTCTTAGCGATACACTTTTAAAAAATGTACCCAGCGGTTAATAGACTATTATTCTTGTAATTGTTACAGTTGTATCTCTTTCTTTTTTGAATATAGGGTTCTCTTGTCCAATTATACATGACTTCCGTAATTCTTGCAGCATTATTTCAGGTGTAGTAAACATAGCCCCATGTTGATATTGTCCATACCGGGTGATATTTTGTTCTTTGATGAACTGAGTGCTTGATTCAACTCTTGAATCGTTATCCAGTCAATACTTTTTATTGCCATATTCTTCTGTTTTATTTTCTTTATATTTCGAGTACACTGTTAAGTTTTTATAATATTCTTTCCAAGTTTTGATATTTATTCTAATCTGGCTTTGCCAGGTTCGTCTTTATTAATATTCTTTAAAATTTTAAGTGATCTCTCTTGACTTACAAATATTATATTTAATGGTTGCTATGAATCTATTACTGGAATCTCCATGTGCTCTTGCACATTTTGTTTTGTATTCTAGTTCTACTTCTATAGTTTCGTCTTTTAGAATTCTCTCGTAAGCTCTTCGTTAATCTGTTATAACAATTTCTAATGATTATTTCAGATTTTTAACCCTTCATGTAGCTACTTCTTTCAATTTCTTAAATTGCAGTCGCTGCTCTACAGATAATGCTTCTCATTGTTCTCTACGATGTTCATCGATCAATTCAGCTGTGCTACTTATATTAAAATTGTTCGATTCTGGCTTGGTGAAACGGCTTATCATTAGTGTTTTGCAAACTGTTTATAACTGTCAGCGTTCTTCTAATGTTGGGGTTTGGGTTTGCATCGTTTGCAGAAGTATTTAATATACTACCAATAATGATAATTATGTGCTATAGGCATAAACTCTGTGCAAGCTTTGAGTTAGTTACGATATAATCAACTAACGAACATTTCCCTCTAGCGATCCATTAACATCTCTTGTTTTAAAGAACGTATTCATTATCTAAAAGTTGTTATGTGTAGCAAAGTTGGAAAGTTCTTCTCCATTTCTGTTTACGGTGTATTCTCTGAAATAACATGTCGTATTATCTATTAGTATAAAACCTATCCTTACAATCTGCTGCTAAACTTATACAGGGTGTCAGGAAAGTCAACCGTGTCACTTCTGGAGATACTGGGGGACGCTATATGGAGTCGAAAAGTCCTAATCCATTTTTGGCTTAGAAGCATAATTTCTTCAGAATTCACTGTTGAAATTGGTACCGCAAATTTTGTGAACCGCTGTATGGTACCTACTGCGTTTTTATTTTTTGATGTTTTTTTGTCAATTAATGTCAGTGTAATAAATAATTGCGTGTTTGACTTTTGGAGTGAAAATATACACCGTGCAGGAGTATGCTGATATGTTTTTTGTGTATGGTGTTCTGGTGATGTAGGGTGTGTGAGTACGTCGATATTTTATCCTCATTGTTGGATTTAAAATTATCAAACTCCGTTTTGAAAGTCTTCTAAACGCTAATAAATTATGTATGTAGACGGCATATGTTACAATTGTTTCCCAGCATATCTCAAGACACTGCTTCAAGCCTCCGATTTAAGGCAAAGTGCAGCAGCTCTCAACTTTTTCATTTTAATTTTCAACATTCGATTTTACGAAAACTATGCTTCTAAGCCAAACATGGATTAGGACTTTTCGACTCCATATAGCGTCCCCCGGCATCTCCAGAAGTGACACGGTTGACTTTCCTGACACCCTGAGTTAAAACCGGAACCTAAATTTAACGAGTGCGTAGCACGAGTTAAATTTGCTGTTTCGGTTTTAACGAGTAAAAAATTATCGATCATTAATAATTACACGAATTATATTTGGAAAGAGAATATATTGAATGAAATGCAAAATATCAAATATTTACTTTTTGTTCTTAGGTTGGCACTGTTAATGTTGGTTACCCTGCTGTCAATTTTAAGTCTATGTCAAATTCGAGGTTAGCAGGTTAGATTTTCCGTCAGTTTTGATACAAGCTGACACAAAACCTAACCTGCTAACGTCGAATTTGACACGGACTTAAAATTGACAGCAGGGTAACCAACATTAACAGTGCCAACCTAAGAAAAAATCACAACCATTTATGATCACCCGTCAAAACAATTACGAAAATAAATTACTACCGCTGTGATAATGTGTAACTAGGCATTTGCATGCCCCTCATTGGTTGAAATTGCGTCACGTGATACATGAATTATATTCTCATTGTAATATGTTATAGAACGTGTCTGTTAAATCCAGTGCAACGCAGGCATTTTAATGGTAATAAAGTTGACTTCTAAGAATGTTTCGATATAATTTCCAATTTAATTGTTTTATTTTTATATAATTTCCCTTTCTTTAATTTTTTGGGAAATGCTGTATCTTCAATGATTAATGACGTCTATTAAGTTATTCATTATTATTTTGCGAAAAAAGTTGACAAAAAAATTTCATCCTAAGAATTTAGTTTATCTCTAATAAAAATTTCTAGATCCTCGCACAAACAGTTGGCCCTTAATACACCACCCATGGCCGGGTCTAGCGATATTGGGCGCCTATTGGTACTTCATAAAAAGCTGGGGACCTAAGTTCATGAAAGACAGGAAACCTTATGAGCTGAAGACGTTATTAATTGTTTACAATTTTTTTACAAGTATGCGTCAGCGTTTATCTTTTCTACGAGTAAGATGCAATGATTCTTGTGTTTCCTGCCAATCTACTAGTGATCTTTTCAGGGTATGAAGGAGCTTGGCTGACAAAGTACAATTGGAGATGCGAACCTGTCGATTTTAGTGATAGTCCACACGCAATGAGGGTAAGTTTTTAAAACTCCATATCAACACAACCTTATAATATTCTAATTTCTAATGCAGGTGGCAAGAGGAGTCTACGTTTACTTCATAGCAAAACTAACGGAACTATTAGACACGATTTTCTTCGTGCTGCGGAAAAAAGACAAGCAAATCACTTTCCTCCACATGTACCATCACACGGTTATGCCCCTTATCAGCTGGGGCGCCACCAAATATTATCCTGGGGGGCACGGCACGTTCATAGGAGTTCTAAACTCCTTCGTGCACATTATCATGTATTTCTACTACATGATGGCCGCTATGGGACCAAAGTATCAAAAGTACCTGTGGTGGAAGAAATATATTACTACTTTGCAGTTGGTAAGGGTTATCCTTATACCTCAATGATTGTAATATAACTATATTATTTTACAGTCGCAGTTCTGCATAGCCTTCTTCCACTCCATGCAGTTGCTGTTCTACGACTGCGGATTCCCCCGCTGGTCGATGTTCTTCACCATGCCCAACGCCATCTTCTTCTACTACCTCTTCTCAGATTTCTACAACAAGGCATACGCTTCGGACAGAGTGAAGGCCTACAAGAACAGCAGAGCAAAGACGAAGGAAATTGTGCAAGACTCGAAAGAAACGAGAAATGGAGAAAAGCATGAGATCGAAACTGAATCCAATGAACTTTCAAATGGAAAACCAACTGACCTTAGCAAAAAAATATCTTAACATTACAAGAACTTAGTGTATGTGTGCAGTTTTTTATCTGGTTATGTAGGATATATCGATATTTGTGTTCTTTGTTCTTCATTTAGCACGGCTTTAGCAGCCTTTGTAGACAGAATCTGAAAGAACACAAAGTTATATTTAAAATGAATTTCCTTAACTTCTGAATTATCTACGTGATTGCAGAATAATTTAGTTAATTTTGCTCAGGATACATCTACTACGAAAATTAGTTTCACTTGTTTGTAGTTTTATCAAAGTGTTGTTCTGGTTGGTAGTAAACAGGTCGTTCTGTGTTTTTATATTTTATGCCTCACATTTTGTTTTAATAACCTGTAAATATCTTCTCCATATGTTTACCGTTTTTAATTGTTATGTATAAAGTTAGAAATTGATGCGAATTTGTTGTAATTTTTATCAAGCGATAAAACCCCATTACTTGCATATTGTATGAGATGTTTGTGCTCTTTAGAAATATATAAAGGCAGCAACTATTGCCAATATTTTATTAGAAATCCTGAATTCCTTCTTGATTTAACAAGCAAAGAAACACCAGTTTGCCTTTCTATTTATTTTTGGTTACTAGCTCTGATGTTTTTAAAGGAGCTAGGTGTAAATGTACAATATATATACTCATGCTTACAGAAACCAAACTAAAAGTAATTGCATTCTAATTACCGATTCTATTATACTGCTTAAAAAATGAGTATAAGATGGATTTGACAACCTGTTACGATGTTTTAACAAGTTAATTCGCTGGCTATATTTCTCAACTAAAATAAGCAAAAGCAGATACCTGGAGGGCACGTCTAGCTCAAGTCGAAGACGGCGTGCAGTAACTTAAATGAAGGAAACCGGGAGGGCGCCAGCGAATCCAGAGAAACAGTCAACCAGGTATCTCAAATGCTTAATCAGACGATTCGCAGACTGAGCTCTTACAATGGGCTAAGAACTATAGCTGCAAAAGAACGGTATACGGCAACATTGAAGGAAACTACATATAGTTCTCAAGTATAACAGTTTAATTATAATCTTTGGCTCGAAGGAGTCGACAAATGACCCAATAGGGTCTACAGCAAGTAATACTTAAATTTTCATGGAAAATGCAGGATACAATCGGAGGAAAAGCCTCTCAATAATTTACAGTTACACACTAAAAATACCTGGACGTACACACATTGGCATGGGCCTTTACTTTCGGCTAGTGTCCAAGTTATCGCCTAGCTGGTACAGGTAGTTGAAAGTAGATCCGTGACCTGGGGCAGTTTAATTCATAGGCTCAACATGGCTCGCAAAGGGGGCTTGATGGGTGTCCCTAGTGTTAGGTGTGCTTTCATGAGATTCACGGAAGCTCTGCTTTTCGACACCAGCGGTTAATAGCCCAGCATAACGATGGGGGCCTGATTAGCCAAGGCGGCCTTAAACGAGGTCGCCGGAGGAAGAATCCTTCAGCTGCCAAATTCCGGATCGTGGATTGTAGCTCGGCACGTCAAGCTGACAACAAAATTGAACCCTAAGCAAAGCACTAGAATGCCGATAAGGACTTACCCCGTATGGGCGTGCAAGAGGTGCTACCATCAAAAAGAATCCGCCAAAACAGACGCGGCGATTGTAATTCGCCCAAAACTACGTCGTCAAGAGGAGAATCCGCCGAGGGCGTTTATTTTCCAAACATAACTAAATTAACCTCTTGAACGACTTCGAAGATGGTAGCGGCTACGAACGGCACCAAATTTCCAACAGCTAAGGCCCCAGAATAACGCTCGTAACCCGGAAACTCGCCAAAGAAACAAAAACTTATCGGGGAACGGAACCATGTCCCTATCAGCGAACAAAAGTTCCTAACTCAGGAGCGCGCGGAATTTGAATCTACCAACAGAGTTACAATTCGGAGAGCGCTTCCCATGAAGTTACAAAAAAAAGCAGAGTGAAGCGATAAATCTAACGAAAGCGCCATTTTAACGTAACAACTCACAGTGTTCTCTTTAAATATTTTGGTTGATTATTGTTTCTAAATTCAACTTTATACTGAGCAAATTGACACCTTGAAATTAATGAGACACAATATCATTATATATTTTTTAAATGTTACTAATTTGTTGTTTTATGAAGCATAGTATTTTCAATGTTTTAAAGATAAGGTTATGAATTAAGGGTTTTGAGTAACAACATTACTTCAAATTTATTCAGAAAATACTTTAAAGAGCCATTGAGCTAATTTATTGTTTGAATTCGACCACTTTGATTTTTTAAAATTTACTACTTTCTTTTAGAATTTTACATACTAAAGACAATAAAATTCTTAAGCCATCACTACACAATTATTCCGAACCGAAACAGAAAACTATTCACGTTGAAGCTTTCTTGCTTTTTCTATAAAATTTCTTTGGGAAGTGAGGAAAAAGTCTCATCGATTTCAATAAAAGAAGCTTGTTGTGAGCAGCTCCAGACAAACACAAACTTAGAACAGCAGTTAGTGTCTATGATTTCTACAAAACAAAACCTGCAAAAAGAACTCCTTGACAAAAAGTCCAAATTTCTCATGCAAATAGAAATAGGGTAAATTATAATTGTACTGCACCAGATCTTAAAAAATATTATAAGGCTGTAGAAATTAAAGAGCCAAAATTATGTGAAGAATTTATCAGGGACCAAAGTGTTGCATTATTATTTATTAAGGATAGAAACAAATAAAAGTAATAGATTGAGTGAATCGGTTTCTTCCATCGAACTGGCAAATATGAGCAGGTCAAGGGATAGATTTTATGTGTGCTCACCAGCTAAGAGTTTCGATAAGACAAAAGTATGTTTAGTAAATGTAATTTTCATCAACTGAAAATCATAATATCACTGGACGAATAATTTGTTTCGATCATCAAAGGAAAGTATATTTCTTCAGTTTGATTTAACAAAGACTAAGCCTTGGCCGAAAGAAATAAAATTTCCAGAAGGAATCTTTCTAAATGTCGTGCGAAAACACAAACGATGGTAATAGTCCGTTCAAACCTCACCAAACGTAAAACATGATATAAGAAGACAAGCCTATTGTAAAAATTCACAATGAACAATTCACAAATTCAAGGAAATCCTACAGGAAGCTGGAAAAACTCTCACAAAAGTTAGTGTGAAAAGGAGGGCTTGTACATAAAATATAGATTTCGCAATCAGTGCTAGTATTTAGTAAATATATATTATTAACAAAGCATAAGATTCATCTTCCTCGGGGTATTAACTAGCTGCTTAAGCCCTAAGCCAGTCTGTTCCCTAAAATGTTTGAATCACGACGTAGGTGTTAGCCCAATTATTCTTTTTCTTCTATTCTGCCCATCATGATGAGCTTCAACATTAGACATTTGACTTTGCGTAATATGCGTCAGAAATCTTCTGCCTTACATTGCTGCGTACTTGTATATAACTTTCGCTTTTTTCCATTTTTTACAAGACCTCTTCTTTGGTGCTTTTAATACAACATATCCGGCAGTATATTTACATTTCGATTGCTTCCAGCTGTATTGTATTCCAAATTGTTACCTAACGCAAAATCCAACAGGACTGTTACGAAAACAGTACTTAAAAGAAAAGGAATAATGATTTGCTCAAGCTAACTTTCAATAGAAATTAGAGCATTTCAAGGTAATTCAAATGGGTTTGTCTGCTACTTGAAAACAGGGGTGCGTCAAAAATTAATTAGGGCGAGGGCGCCACAAGGTTAAAATCGAACTATAGGTCTTCACGAACATCAACAAAGTCGCAGGAAAAATGGTGATCTGGACCCCGGCCATTATCCTTTGCTTTCAGTTAATAATTTGCCTGTAAAAAACGTTCTGCACTTCTACTTTGTAACGTTTCGCCCGACGCGAACGCAATTCTGGAATTAAAAATTAATTCACGCATTCTTCCATGGCGTAAAGCACGTTAGAAATCTGAGCGTTTCATCTTTGGACGCGCAAACGGCGATAAGTGACTTTATCGCGGCCCGACGCAGGTACACCGCCGCGCACTCGATGGAAAAGTCTCCTATCTAAGAAACTAGATTAATCTGCTGATTACGCCAGCTAGGGCTATATAAAGAGGAAACAGAGCCATTGTAAGACATAATTTTCTGGACGTTTCTCCTCACCTGGTTCTGCTCAGGAGGGTTTTTTGTGCTTTTCGAGAGAACTCCTGCCAGTTAATCTTCACCTAGATCTGCTCTCCAGGAAGGCTATTAGGCTCATTGACGAAGCTCCTGCCAGATGACTCGCTGGTCCTGTTCGTCAGAGGGCTATTAGGCTCACCGACGAAGCTCCTGCCAAACAACCAGTTAGTCCTGCTCGTCAGGAAGGCTATTGTGCTGTTCGACGAGACTCCGGGCGTAACCCCAGCTAGTTTTGTCCATCAGAAGGGCGCATTTTAACGTTTTTCGATTGGACTCCTGAAAATAATTTCTTAAGTCCCATTCGCTCGGAGGACGCTTTAGCACCCTTCAGTGAAGTTCCCCGAGCCGAAACACCGAAACCTACTACATTAAAGCCACTACTTGCATCCCTAACGGCATAACACAAGCGTAGCGCAAAGCTCACATCTTGGTGACCATCCTGTATTTGTCCTCAAACGATTGGCTGCATCGGAGTAAGCCGGCTTTCACAAATTCGCCCAAGTCAAATCTCAGGCCGCTCTATGACGATCGCAGTCCGCGAATCCTGGCATTAATTTAATGACATTCGCTTACCTGGACGCCACCGCCTTTCACAAAGGTCCCATCGAAGAGCTTGCAACTGTAAACAAGGATAACCTAGAATCAGCCGCTTAAAGCTATCGCCCTCTCGACACACTTGGGGAACACCTTAACACGACCAGCAGCAGGTACAGGCTTTGTTTACTATAGTTCTGTCTTCATTTCACACGCTTGGAAGTAAATAGATGGAATTTTATTCGTGCACTGCCGCCGTGTTCACGGCAACCACTAACCTGCCAAATTTTATGTTAGTAGTTCAAATGGATGCCGGGACACAAGACCGACTATGAACCGAAGGTGTTCCAATAATAGCTAGCACCGCTTTGTGACAACGGACCACTACGCTAGGCGAAGAGTACTACATTTATTTTTATTATAAACGAATTAAATATAATTTTATGTATTAATTTATATTGCGTCTGCTGGACACCCAAACGTATGCAGCAAACTTTATCACAAACAAGAATTTCTTAAGCCGCGTCTATTGATTTCTCTACAAACACAATTTACTGTGAGCCGCTTGAAGACAGGCGGCTCTGGGCAACGCCCGCGAGCAACTGAACTGACGTTTCTAGGGCCCCTCGAACACCGCTGAAGGATCCCTATCGAACGCTACACAGGCGAAATTGATAAATTAACCTACGACAGAATCCTGTGTCGCACATTCAACTACGCTAAGTTGCAAATTTTAGCCTAATTAACAATCAGCAAGCATGAAAATGCAAACTGGCTATATCTTATACATGAAAATAAACTATCAAGTAAGGAAACCAGATTCTCTTTTCATATCAGTCACAACTAAGCGAAACACAATAACAATATCATGGACATATATATATTATATCAACTTGCGGCATTTGGTAGTTGCAATCTACCGTGCAAAAACTGAACAGCGGGGGAGCTAAGACTGATGCAGGAGCGCAGTTTGAAAACTAAATCTTCTTTCTAGGCTGTATCGTAATGGTTTGGGTTTTCAGGTCTGATGATCGCCATAACCTTGATCTTTTTGAAGACGGGGGGAAATTTTACCGTCTAGATAATAGTTAAATATTGGCCTTAGGCCTAAAGCTTTTAAAAATCTCAAGATACCTACATTACGTTCGCCCTAGCTATTTCACTCTGTTTAATGAAATCTATTGATTTTTGAAAATCTTCTTTCCGTGTCTTCTTTGCTAAGCAGACGTTCTCGATTTTCTTCCTTGCGTAAAACGTCATACTTGTGGTAAGCGAATCGGGGGAACGAGGGGGCTGTTTAGTTGGGCCGTTGGTACCTATCCAGTTCTGTCAAAACGTATCGTTCAAATAATTTGAAGTCCTATTGGCGTTGTTGGCAGGAGCACCATCTTACTGAAGAAACGATTCTGCCTCACAGTGGCAGTTCGTCAAGATATGCAACTAAATCGTTAGCGAGAAGATAGCTATAACGCTCGGCGATTATTGTGCCGTTGATAAAGAAAGGGCCTACAATGTTCCCACCGAAGATGTCATACCAAACATAACACTAAATCTTCTACAAATTGCGTTCTATCACTTTCCTTGGGCAACTCTAGCGATAATGTTTGTTTCGATTAAACACACTATTGTTGGTAAAGGTACGTTTGTCGGATCACAGAATTTTCAAAGAAAAATTAGGGTTTTCTTAGCATAAGTTTAAAAACAAATTTGTGAAAAATACTCGTTTTGCAGCATCATTCCGTTGTAAATTTCGAACTAATAAAATATTAAAAGTAAATTAATATGTAAGCAATAAGATGTAACGCACCTTATAAAGACATAATTTATGCTTTCTCAAAATGTGGTGAACCGTGCTAACAGATGAGTTAGTGTTATACGCAATTTCAAGTTAAGTAACACGTCCAATTCTAAATTTTGGTTTCGAACAAGATGACTTTCCTTCGCTTTTATTAAACATTCAGTTCTTCGTAAGCGCTCTTTCAATTTTCGAAATCACGACGATTGGGAGCAATTCTGTTAGGAAAACGATCAGCAAAAATCCTTGGCGCTTATACACTAGTGACACTCAAGATAAACGTGTAACATATCTACTACTTCATCAATATTTTCCATTTTGGGATGGTTCACAGTAAGGAGAATGAATTTCTGTAGGTACTTTGGGGCCTCGATAGCCGAACGGTTCTGCCGCTCTCAGTCGCGGTCACAGTGAGAACTCGAGCGGTCGGTAGAGAGTTCGACTCCCGGTCGGGGCGCTCCGGTTCTCACTTAGGTAAGGCGTGATAGTTTAAGTGACGCCCGCACTCCCTGATGTAATGCAAAAAGCGGTTCCAGGGGGGAACGATAGAAGAGCTTAAGGAAGGAAAGGAAGGTACTTTGAAATGTCAAATAAGCGACGCAGTTGTTTTAAGCTTGCTTAATTATTTATTGTCACCTACGGTTTGTCCCAGGAAAATTCAGATTTACCAGTGTACTAGCTCAAACCAGTTTTTGCATTTTTTGCAAATGTTTTATTGTATAACCCTACTAAAAGTCTCTACCGCCGAAAAGTACTTCAAATGCTGAAAGGCTAGTTATAAACACATGTTAGTGTAAAAACAAAGTAGGTGACAAACAAAATAATGGAAGCGCGAAGAAGATCATAAAACGCAAAGAACTAAATTTTTTAGCGCTAGATTATTCTGCGTATTGCATATGTACATAAAACAGTTATTTTAGAACAAGATTTGAAACAGCCATATGCAGACCGCGACTAAAGTTTCCAGCGTATCTGAATCCCTCGATGAAAATTTACAGCCAGATGTAATATATACGAATTTGGCAAACGCATTTGGACAGAGTGTCGCATAATGTGCTTTTGTCGAAATTGAGAATGTAAGGAATTTCAGATAGTCTTAAAACCTAATTGAATCTTATCTTGGTGTCAGAATTCAATATGAAGTATATAATAATTGTGAGTCACATTGATATTTTGTTAATTCCGGAGTTCCACAGGGTGCCAATTTAGACCCTCTGCTCTTTTTGTTGCTAATATACGATTTACCCAATGTTTTGCAATATTATAGATCATTACTGTTTGCGGATGCTTTAAAAATACGGAAAAACATACAATCAGTCCAAGACTGCATTCATTTACAAAAATATATTGACAATTTATATTTTTGGAGTAAAAAAAGTCAACTCTATTTTAATATTTCTAAATGTTCTTATTTAACTTTCTCTAAATAAACCTACAAATTACCAATTTACTTATACTATGAATCAGGAAACACTTAAAAAACTGAGGCAGGTCGTTACGTATGATTCAAAGTTATCAACGTTGTCTTTTTTAATTTTCATGTAGAAAATTTAGTTAACACCGCATACAAAGCCCTTGGCGTTGCAATAAGACAATCACAAATGTTTTCCAGTCGGAATACCCTCACAACTTTATACAATTATTTTGTAAAAAGTAAACTTGAATATGCCTTATTTATAAGTTATAAGGAGTCCCATGTATGCTCACGGTATAAATGCAATAGAAAGAGGACTGAAACGATTCTTTAAATACTTGTTTGTCAAAGAAACAGCACTTGTATTTTTACACAAGGTGTTTAACAACGAAACTGATATACTCTAATACACTGATTCTCAACTTTACTATTTCACAGGTTGGAGAGTGCTTCCGCGCTATATGTATGTATACTTTTAAGTTTTTCTAAATATAAGTTTACATAGTCGCTTTAATATGATATTTAAACTTCTAGGCTGCAGTGGAAAACAAGGACAGCTTGCTGTTATTTGAACTGCAACCTAAAGATGTTCCATCTGCATAAATGTTTTTTTTTATTGTTCGTATTATTACATTGTATTAAGTGGAAAATAAATTCATTTATTTTTATATAATTATTACTTCCTTTTACGATAAAGGATGTATTGGATTCACACCAAAAATTCGAAATTGAGTTTTTAACAGATCTTCACGTTTTAGAATCCACTGATCCCAAAAAACATTTTTTTTTCATGGTCTGTCTGTCTGTCTGTGTGCCTGTATGTCTGTCTGTCTGTCTGTCTGTGAACAGAATATCTCAAAAATGAAAAGAGGTATGGCGTTGAAACTTCATATATAAGTTTTGTGTACTATGTAGATGAGACAGCAGGCTTTTGAAAAAAATCGCATAACCGGAAGTAGGTGTTTACTTTACATTTTTATTACATTTTTAATGTGTATTGATGTGAGCTAAAGTGGGCTTCTCTTGTTTTTTTTCTATTTTTTTTATTAACTCATATTTTAAATAGAACACCCGGTATATTATTACATTTTTGAATTTAGCTTAAATTTTAGAGAAAATTTGTCTCTTCAACTAACGCTCTATTTTGTACCGTTTTTGTAGAATTTGTAATTTTTGAAAATTTTTGACCAATGTTTAAAAATTAAAAATGAAATTTTTGACTAATTATAAGATCACTGTACAAGGAAGTTGTGTGAGTGTATCACACCAGATTTTTATTATATTACGTTTGCTTGTACCTATACATGTTTCCCGCTGCAATCAAATATTTTATCTTCCACCCTCAAGAACAAATTTATTAATAAATTCACCAATTTATAGAATATGTAAATATGCAAATATTGTAAGTGGATATGTTGATTTTTTAACCTCAAAATAAAGATATTTTTAAATATGAGTAAATATGCTTTAAATTTATCAATGGGCAAGGCATATTTAGCTTCGCACTTTAATTTTAGTCTATAATTTAGTTTAAATCTATCTTATCACGTTTTTTCTAAGTTAATATTAATGTAATTCTGTAATGATAGTGTAACTAAAGGTTAAAACATTATTATTTACAAAAAGTTAATTTAAGATAAATATAACATGATGTCTATTTTAAAATTTATTTAATAAAATACAGATTTAATGCTAATCCGGTGAAGTAATTAATATTCTTAAAAAAAGGTTCTAAAATATGACTCAATATTTGATATTTGGCTTAATAAAGATGTTATTTGGTTTTATCAGATTACAAGTTATAATTGAGGTTAATTAATAACTGAAACAAACTATGAGATAGTTAGATAGGCAAATTTGAAAGGGCTAAGCTAAAAAAATATTTAAAAAGTCGCATGATCTGTCAAAATAATTTAATTTAATTTACAAGGTTAATAATCTAGGAGTGTTAGATTTAAAATGTAAGAATAGAGTTTACTATGGTGATTTTAATTAAGAACTTAACAACTACATTTTTATTTGAATAATGAGAATGTAAATATTTTTAATTAGAAACAAATTAAAATAAACCCATATTAAAATGATTCCACTAACTTAAACTAATTAAACGAAAGTGCAAGTGATTTATAGTGAATATATAATGAATACAATGTTAGAATAGTTAACCAATAATAATAGTGAACATTACTGGGGGATCAAATTAATTGTTACGGTTTTGGAAGAAGATGAAAATATGCTAGCAGTAGAATAATCTCTAGTCAGAAAAATATATCTACAGGTCGATTTGGATAAGGACTGCTGTGGAATCGTTGTTTGATGTTGAGGGAAAGGGCTGGTTTTCAGTATTCTGGTATAGGTCATCACGGTGATTAGGTTGAGGACCATAGTAAACACATCTACAGCTGAGGTTAATTCGGATTTGGACTGAGTTGGAGGTATGGATTGCTGTTTTAAAAAAGACGAGCTTTTTCTGTATTTCTGTGAAAAGCTGGTTTCCTGAGTTTCTGTGTTGATTTGGATCCGGATTCCGAGCATCTTAATAGTTTGGTTGTCAATTTAGGTCTTCGCCGAAGTTCTTGTGAGTCGCAGAGCTGGATCATTATTAGAACTACAAATTGGGGCTGTTAGTAATAGCCGCCGTTGTAAGTGGTTGAGATAAGCATTTCACTTACCCGGCGTTCCAGAGCAGTAAGTAGTCCGCTTGTACCTGGCTGGACCAAGGTGACGCACTTAAGTGGAAGTTATAACAGGTATATGTAAATAAACATTAATATGTCATAAAAGTGAGCATGTAAAATATTGATTAGAAGGACTTACCATTTAGAATTACTGAAAGCAATATTAACTGTAAAAAATTTGGATTTAGCTTGCCTTTCAAGCTTATAGGTTGACATTGACATTTATCAAAATTGTCATTTATCATAATTCTTATATAACCCAATAATTATAAGGACTAATTATTTTAATACTTAATAACACTCAAAACAGTAACAAAGGGTAAAAATGCAAACAATTAATTATTGTTTTATACGGATTGAACCTAACCTGATTTGAGGATTAAATGTTCTACCGGAGCTAGTAACATAAATACACAAATTAATGAATAATGAAATACAAGGGCATGTAATATCGTTATAGGAAATTATTTATAACATAATTTTAATATCAACACCAAATAGCACAAAAAATGGGCTAATACAGCAGTATTTTAGCCATATTTTAATTTTTCTAAACAAAAGATTTGTTACTTTATTAATTTGATCAATAATAAATCCTTCAGAAAGGAATAAAGTTTGCTAAACGTGTTTTTTTAAAGAAAGACAGTTTTCTTAAATGGCACCTACCAAGGCTCATCATGTTATTAGACAGAAAATTTAATTACCAATCTAGCGAAAAGCACCATGCACTACCGTATCTCTATATAAAACTGAAAATGTTTAATTAATAAATTTTTTAAATATTCTTGGGAAATACTTAAGTAAATTTGACAACACTCTCGTATATAATTTGGGTCGTAGATTCCGAAAAACAAAATATACAACGCAACCCATATAAAAATCAGGATTAATAATATTTTCCACGAAACCGTCTCTCAATCCGAAATTAAGTTTAATATGCTTTTCCCGCTGTCAATCATGTAAGTAAGTGATACAACCTTAGTAGCAAAACGTGTAAATCGGCGATTATATTTGTTTGCTGCTTTCCCTTGACAACGGAACTTAATATTATTATTAAGTTCCTAGGATAATAAAATTAGCAACGCAAGATGCAGACTTACACGTTTTGCTTGTAATTGCAAGTGTTTATGTGACATGTGACACTCACAGGTAACACGACTAACGAAAATTAATCCTGGTGACGGGTGACAAACCAAACGATTTTTTAAAGAATCTAGGAAAACTTCGATAAGCAGCAGGAAAAATATAAAAACAAACTCGGAATGTATCGCCTATTAACATTTTCGGCAGGCAACAAGCCGCGGCTTTGCCTTGGCTTGTACTTGCCTACCTCAAATGTTAATAGGTTCTTACATTCCTTGTTACTTAAAGAGCTATTTGCGTTGGAATGCCCCTAGTTATAAAGAAATCTAGGAGGTCCGGTAGCTTGCTCACGTCTGTGGGCCAATAAGTGGGTTCTCCGGTAGATATATGTTGGTAGCTGTTGTCTATTATAGCCCATAGGAGGTTGCGTCCCTTGGTTGTAATGAGTCTGGAGCCCCAGTGAGTGTGTTTGGAATTCCAAATCCCCCCCCCCTGCAATAAAACGATTTCCAAGGGTTTGAAAGAAATTTTTATATTCTACAGGAGGATTGGTGTGGCGTGGCGGACCACTTTTCGGTGATAACCTGGACATTGGTAGCTTGGATCTCATTAGTGTGGTAGTTGGCCAATTCATGGTGTAAAATAGAATCTTTTATTAGAATTGCTGATCCGCCATGTGCTGTGCCATCAGAATGGACAGCTGTAGGTTGAATAGTGTGGTATAAGAAAAACGGCTCGATCGGTGAAGTGGGTTTCAGATACTAGGAGGATGTCAATTTTGTTTAGATGGAGGAATGTTATTACCTCTTGTTTGTGATTGAGAAGCCCGTTGGCATTCCACGTTGCGATTCTAAGTATTTTAGCCATTATGGGTTTGTTTTGCTGATGACAGTAGTAAGCAGATTTAAGATCATGCGGTTTTGATTAAGTAGCTGTGCGAACATGTTTTTGAATTCATTTAGGAATGAAGCTAGTTGATTCTCTATGCTGGTTGTAGGTTAGGCAGGTATCAGATTGTTGTTATTTTGTACAGCTTGGGCGTAAGTTAGATTTGCAGTTTGGGGCGTGCGTGTAGCTAGCTGGTTGTGTCTGCTGCAGGCGGTTATTAATTAGGGTAAGGTTAGCGAAAAAGCTTCTGGTGCCGTGTCTTTGGGTAATTAAATTTTTGTACACTATACAGCCCTTGTAGTTTGCGGGGTGCTCACCTGCACATAGAGCACATTTTGCGGGGGTGTCTCTAGATTTTTGCCATGTTTTAGAATCATGTTGGTTACCACATTTTACACATTTGTATGGTCTATTACAGTATGCTTTAAAGTGTCCATACTCCTGACATCGCATGCATTGGATTATGTCGCTTCTATTTCTTGGTGCTTCTACGGTTATTTTGGTGTTATTAATGTATTTTAAGTCAAATATTGCTTAGTAGAATCAAATCACGACCTGTTTTCAGATCACACACCTGATATTCTAAGTACGTGCACCACAGCCATAAATAACCAACCACACCCAAGGCTTACCACGAAATACACTGATTGGGAAAAATTAGCAGACCACATAAATGCAAACATAAATCTCAATATACACATTAAAAATGCAGCGGAACTTGACGCCGCCGCTCAATATTTCACTACCCTTATTCAAGAAGCTGCGTGGGATTCGACGCCTAGAACCGAACAGCAAAAAACAAGTCTTATCACCACCCCATTACACACCCGACAACTCATTAGTGAAAAACGACGAGCCAGAGGCAGATGGCAGAGATCACGTAACCTGGATGACCTACACTGTTACAGAAGACTGTCCAGACAACTTACCTCAGCACTCAATAAAGATCGTAACTCAACATTTGCAACATATATCCAGAATCTATCCTCTGACGACCACAGCCTATGGAAAGCTACTAAAAAATTTTAAAAACCCACACCACCAAAATCATCAACAAGGAATCTTAACAATGAGTGGTCCCGTTCTGATCAAGAAAAGGCCGACACCTTTGCAACTCACTTATTCCAAGTTTTTTCAACGGGTAGAACCAATATCAGGCGTCTCAAATGATGACATTGGAAACTTCCCAAACACACCCTGTTAAATGTCGCCACCAGCAAGAGCCATTAGCCCGTCGGAATAAAAAGAAATAGCCAAGCTAAACTAACATAAAGCTCCGGGGTATGGTCTAATAACCGGACAAATACTAAAAATGTTACCCTGGAAAGCTCTGGTTCTCCTTACAACAATTTTCAACCGCATCCTAAGCTTCTGCTATTTTCCTCTTATATGGAAATACGCAGAAATAATAACAATACATAAAAGTGGCAAACCCACTCAAGAAACCTTTTCATACAGGCCTATCAGCTTACTGCCTATTATTTCTAAAATATTTGAGAGGCACGTACTTAAACGGATCCAGGGAGCCAATCAACTTACCCATTTGGTGCCTAACTACCGGTTTGGCTTTCGCGAAAACATGTCAACAATACATCAAGCCCACAAGATAGTCAACCAGATATCTAAGAGCATTGAGGAAAAGAAATATTGCAACGGGGTATTCTTGGATGTATCCCAAGCGTTTGACAAGGTGTGGCAAGAGGGCCTCTTGTACAAACTCAAAAATATGGTTAATAAAAATTAAATATCTTCCTGAAATCTTACCTCACCGATAGGAATTTCTCCGTAAAGCATAATGATGCCATCTCTCTCCACCACCCCATACGATCGGGTGTACCGCAGGGAAGCGTACTTGGCCCGCTCCTATATCTTATATATAATGCTGATTTACCTGAAACGGAAAACACTATTATTGCTGCATTTGCGGATGATGTTGCTATCCTATCCTCAGATAACGATCCTGTAACATCTTCCCAAAATATACAAACCCACCTAAATCAACTTAGTGAATGGTACAATAAGTGGAGAATCAAGATAAACCAAGTCCAAGTGACATTCACCACCCGCACTCAAATCTGTCCTTCCGTAACAGTTAACGGAGCTCCTGTACCTGCGAAATCAAATGTTAAATATCTAGGGTTACATCTTGACTAACGCTTAACGTGGCAGAAGCACATACAAACCAAGCTAAAACAGCTGGACCTCAAATTCAGGCATATGTATTGGCTCATGGGCCGTAAATCAAAACTTTCCACTGAAAACAAAATTATTCTGTACAAGATGATACTAAAACATGTCTGGTCATATGGCGTACAGCTCTGGGGATGTGCCAAGCCCACACGGTTAAAAACAACACAAACCTTTCAAAACAAAACACTTCGTGCGATTGTTAACGCGCCATGGTACATCAGCAATCTAATGCTGCACCAAGACTTACAAATCCCATCCATAACAGAAGTAATTGATACCGTTGTCACCAATTATTATCGAAACAGACTGGAAGGAAATGTAAACACCCTCGTAGATAACTTGTACAGGGATGGACTACGCAACAGAAGAGTAAACAAATCCTGGCCTGCAGACCTACCTCAACAACACTCATAGTATAGTGACATATAAGGCCAAATGTCAGTGACATTGTCCCTTTCGAGCCAAAAAATGTTATCCCATTTACTCAATACTTTGTGTGAAGTAGATTGTAAATTCAAATAAATGTAAAAAAAATCGCTATTACACTAATTTCATCCAGATTCGTTGATAAGTCAAGGGGATAGGGACATGGCCCTGATCTCATTGTCATCCGGTTTAAGTAATGTAATTTTCACAAGTTTGGTATATAAGTTGCATTGCTAGAAGTTGTGGTTGCATTATTAAATACTCAGCAAAATACTAAAGCCCAACCTAGAAGAATGATTCGTTGCTGTGTTACTGGTTGTTTCCGTAACTGTAACGGAAAAAAAACGTACATAATAAATTTATTCCATATTCCTTTGAAAGATGCCATTTCTGAAACAATATGGCCGCCATTGCAGTAATTTGAAGACCAAGGGTTTCTTCGACTGTTTTGTGAACGGTTTCGCAGAAATGACATGGTTAATAAATCTAGTAACAAACAATCTTCATGGCGATATGTTTATTTTTCATTATGTACAGATTAAAACAGAAGCCACAAGTATTTGATATGATTGATAGGCAACCATATGTACATATCTTTAGCAAAAGACCTCAAATTATTGCAGTTAGATATGTATAAAAATCAAGAATAGAATTTTATTGGGCACAAATAATGTCCGTTATTGAGGTATAAAAATCAATGCATAGGACTAAAAATAGGTACAGTTTAACCTTCCTACCTGCTTTAAAAGTCATTTCGTTCCTTCGTGTCGTTACCACCGGACATTCGTGTAATAGTTTTGTACAGTTACTCATTTTGCATATTCCTTCGGTTCGACACATACGCAATCACAACTCTAAGTCTTATGTGGTCGGCTTTGTAACAGCAAATTCGTCGTTCCGGTAAGTTCTTGTTTATATAGTCCATAAAATTGTTTGTAGTTTAATTAATCACTCGTTTTATTTATACCAAACTATTTTATTTATTTATGCGCATTTGCGTTGTAGACCTTTTTGATAAGTTGCACGCGAATAAATAAATAAACATAGTAATTAAAAAAAGACTCTTTACGTTCTTTGCAATTATCCATTATTTCTTATTAACCCCCCGATGGCAGAAAATACAAATTTTAAAATAACCTACGATCTATAAATGCAAACACTGTTCTTGTATACGTCATCAGAATTTGATAGAATTGGTGACGTACATTTGAGCTTCTAAAAAGGTGGCAATAGACGAGATTAATTTTATTTAATGTAAAAGTAATTTTGGAAAATGTACAGCATGTTAACAAAATATTTAATTTAGTTACTTCGATGAAGTTTTCCTGTTTCCAGCTTTTGTGTATGACGAAAAATCATGCAGGATTATATAAATAACGTTTAATAGTCACAACACTAAAACAACTTATTAATACTATTGGCAATTATTCTACTTTGTGTAGTTTTTTATCGTGTTCCAATAATTTGTTCGCTGCCTTTTTCCTGTATTCCTTTACATAAAAGTCTACAAAGAGGTAAAGGAAGATGATGACATTGCCGACGAAGAAGAAACTCACACCCTTTGGCATTTTGCAGTCCATTCCGATAATATACAGCAGATACCCTAACATTAAGCAAAATTGGGTCTGAAATAACAGTGTTTAATAAAGTTTAGTGTCGCAAAAATCAAAGCTTACCAGTTGGATCCAGGTCATATACTTTTTCCACCACAGATACTTTTGGTATGATGGTCCCAATGCTGCTAATAGGTAATATAAGTACATTATTGAATGCACTGCCGTGTTTAGGAAACCTATCATGATGCCTAGTTCTTCTAAAATAAACATTTGAATTTAATAGGATAATCCTAAGCAGGAAACAGCAACTTACCAGGTAAATACTTCAGGTAGGCCCAGGAACCGAACATCATAATGGAATGGTGATACACGTGCAGGAACGTTACCTGCGACTGTTTCTTCCTGAGTACGAAGAAAACCGTGTCCAGCAGCTCCACAAACTTGGAGAAGAAGTACCACCAGGCCACACTGTACAACTGCAAAAGGCTGTAAATTTGGATTTTTTGGATTTAAGGATGATGCTTACGGTTACTTCATCTGATGATCTTAGAACGTAAGTATTGCAATTTTGGATTAGCACATGGATCTCATGGACGAACCCGGAAATATGTGCACATAACCATATGCTGAAAAGTACTTGGTAGGCGTTATATACTATCAGAACTTTGGTGAGTTTGTACGGCGGCCTTTTTTCCATCCACTCGGGGCCTAATTTCAGCACGAAATATAAGTAGAATAGTAAAATTCCTATCACTGGGAGGGGAGAGCTCATGAAAAGCCACGAATTTACAACGCCGCCTGAAAAGAGCAAAATTTAGCTTGGCACGTTTAAGTAAGCTAGCAAATATACCTCTATTATTCGACTCCAGGGCTTCATTGTAGTTTTCCATCACCGTATGTATTAGGGAAGCCATTTTGTCCTGCAATTCAAACGTTCATTATAGACCAGCACTTTTTAGAAAAAAGCTTCTCTGCATCGCCCGAAAGAGAAGCAACACAACTAAATGCTGCAGCCTGCACATCGTTTATATAAAGACGGTTGCAATCTGAAATTATAATTTCTATTCTCTTTTGTAATTGTAATGGTTATTGACGTAACAAGCTACTTCAATTTTTATCAAATTCATTAATGATAGATAATTTTATTATGGTGGGAACGTTTGCAAATTCTAAAAATCAAGCTGTTGGGTAAAATTAATTATCTTGAAGAATGGTCGACACAACACCGAAAGCTCGTCGATAGTTATTTCAGCTGCTGAATTTCCTAAGCCCTAAAAGCGGTTTGAATGTGTTGCCGAAGAGGCAGTTCGAGTGCTTTGCAAACAGGTACTCACATTAGAAAGCGTCGTCGATCTGTTTGCAGGCATACGGCCAAGTTTGTGTTCCAGGTTCAACGAGTAGTTAAGAATAAAAGCATGCAAATGCAATAATTTCACACTTAACGATTGTCAGCGCTTATGCGACTGGTACAGGTCGACGTACTGGACGTAAAAATGCTGATCAATGAAATTAATCTACTATGACTGTATGTACATACCAATTGCACTCTGGGTTCGTGCACTGGTTTCTGAATCAGAGCTTTTGGAAATTTTGAGATTTAATTAATTTAACTAACACAGGAAAAGGTGGAGGCAGAGCACCTTGTTTTTTTTTTGTGGGAGTATCCCAGCCAACAATTTTAAAGCAAAACGTACGTTTGTGAAAATTATTTTTCTTTGTTTTGATAACATTGTCAATAAGGCGAGTATTGAAATATCCACAATTAATTGAATTAGCATTTTATTAAAGTTCTTCAGATACCGGGTATAGGTTCAACGTAGGTAATTGTAGATACTGCTATTTATTCCAGCACAACAAATATATTAAAATGACCTATTTATACCAGAGAAAGCATCATTATTAGTGGAATCAGCAACTTCCGCTCGTTCTCGATTTGAATGACACTTAACCTGGATCGTATTATTTCAATATACATAAAATCTTCGGGAAGAAGAGAGCTGAAGGTGGTGAAAAATCTCTCACAATAATTTGATTTTGTCAAAATGTAATTTACTTATTTAGTTTGTTTTATAAACGACAAATATTTTTTCTTTGATGTATAGTGACGTCTATAATAAATATGAACAAATCGGTATCGGAGCGGAATCATTATAACTGGTCACTTCGCCTGATCTTATAATAACTTGCTGCCTTTTAATGTTCATATATACAGTCAGTATGTCATCGGATTGGGTTACAAAGAGGAAAAAAACGTTTATTTTTTAATTCTCAAAAAATTGCTCTTTTTAAAAAACCCTGCTTGTTCTCAAACTCCTGGAACATATATTATTTTATATCCAACTCTTACAAGTAATAAATGATTTTTTTAAACTAATTTTATTGCCACTGTGTCAAAATGTATTATTGAAATTTAATTTGGTAGTGATTACGTGTTTCCCGTAGATGTTTAAGTGCAAAAGTGGTTAAAATGGACTAAAACTGAAATTTCAAAAAAGTAAGTTTTCATAAGACCTTATTTAAAAAAATCACTTTTTTAGCTGCAAAATAAAAAGATGTTCAAAAGTTTTTCTTCGAATAATGCACCTCCTACATCAGCACCAATTTCAACTCGAGATCTGAATTCATTATAACTTCTTGGAATTTTCTCTATTGATAAAGCTTGTATAGCATTTATTATTCTTAGTTTTAACTGTTCCTCGTCGTGTTCGAATGGTTCACTATTTACAATTTATTTCAATCGCCCCCACAAATCATTATCATCATCATCATCATTCAGCCTATATATTTGTCCACTGCTGCACGTAGGCCTCCCGTATTGTGGTCCAATTATCGCGATCTTTGGCCGCCTGCATCCAGTTTTCTCGAATGCGCCTTATTTCGAGGTCCATCGTGAGGGAGGGCGACCTCTGCCTCGGTAGGCACCTGCTCTTGGTCGCTATTCCAACAGTTTTTTTGGTCCATCTATGGTATGTTAGTCTCGCAACGTGGCCCGCCCAGTTCCACTTAAGTTTGGTGGTTTTGTTGATGTCGTCTTCCACTCCTATTCTGCGTCGTATTTCGATATTCGGTATCTCTTAAAGACATACCCAGCATTGACCGCTCCATGCGTCTTTGGGCGACCTACATCTTGAAAGCAGTCTTCTTTGTCAATGTCAATGTTTCTGCTCCATAGGTCAAAGCCGGGAGGATGCACATGCTAAAAATCTTTCTTTTCAAACATACAGGAATATTTGACCTCAATATGTAGCCCAATCTACCAAAAGCATCCCATGTTAGTCCAATTCTTCTGGTTATTTCGTGGGTTTGGTTATCTCTACTAATCTCAACCTCGTGACCTAGTTATATATAGGATGACACCTATCTAATAAGACACCTTCTGCCGATATACCTGAGCTGGTTACTAGGTTTGTCATCAATTGGGATTTTGAAAGATTGATGTTTAGTCGGACTTGTCTAGTGAAATTATTAAGGTCATCTAGCATTTTTTGTGCATCATCAAGACGGTCAGCGATGAGTATGATATCATCCGCGAATCGTAGGTTGTTGAGGTATTCTCCACCTATGTTAACCCCTAAGTCATCCCAATTGTGTTTTTTGAAAGCACACAGCCTTGGCAAACTTCTCCCTCTACAAATTAAAATCCAAAATTGGATGTGACCATAAAATTGGACCATTCCTCCCTATCCATTTTTCACCAAACTCAGACGTTAACCAATCGCAAACGATTTGAGAATAGTGCTCTGGGCATCCATCATGTTTGAAGTACATTGAGTTTAAAATAATGGTAGTTCATCGATTTGTTCACTAAAAAATTTTGCAGCATTTCTAAATAACTATTCCGATTTAAATTTACATTGAAGAAATCTAGTCTAATCACACCATGATATGTGATAGCGCACCAGGACAGAAATGGTAAAGTGTGGATTCATCACTTCAACAGCGACAATGTTGTGATGCGACAACCCCACTGGTGGAAAATGTCGATTCGTCAGAAAACATAATGCATTTTTGAAAATGTCTTTCATTTAAAATTTGATTTCCTACCCACAAACAAAAATCCAAGCGTTTAGCTAGAGTTTGCCTAAATTGTGGTTTAAACGGTACAATTCTGTTTTCTTTAAAAAAAATTCGAATATGTCATTTACTTATACCAATTTGTAATGCTCTTCTTCTAAGTGATAATTGGGGAGTTTCTTCAACAGAGCTTAACGCTAGAACAGAAGCAGCATCGTCTTCGTAAAGCCTTTTTTTGTTTTGTTTTTTTTTTATATTTGCAACAGAATTAGTTTCTACATATTTTTTGACTAATTTCTGTACCGTAACATGAGATACACTTATATCTTGAAATTTTGTAATTACTGAACGGTAGCATTCATCACCAGTACCATAGCACTGAATTAAATAATTTCTTTGCTGTAGCGTCAACATTATCGTTTAAAATTACAAAAATCACACTTAAGTAAAAAGTGCTTCAATGATACTAACAGTTGTCATAAGAAATTCGCCTACTATGAGTTCAGCAATATATACAGTCTGTTCAACAAAGAAGCCTTCTAGCTACTTTATTATTTATTTTAGACCCAATAAACCTTATCAAATCAAATGGCACATAAAAACCTACATTTTAACACAATCAACAAATCTTTATCTTCAATTGTTTCAGAGTGGTGACGTCACATGAAATTTTTTTAAATGACACTGTATATATTTTTTGACATTTTATGGTACAGGTTTTTTTTCTCTTTTCAACAGTATAAATATTTCATGCACTTGCATAAAAAAAATTTCGTGAAAAATTACAAAAACTTTTTCACAGTGGGAGGCCGTGATACAAAACTGTAAACAAAAGTGTAACTCAGAAAAACAAAACAAATAGTAGCCAAACGCTGTAACTATCAGATTTCAGAATAATCTAAAGTGTTTATTGTTTTGTATTTCTGAGTTACACTTTTGTTTATAGTTTTGTATGGTGGCCTCCCACCGATAAAAAAGTTTTTTAATTT
This sequence comes from Agriotes lineatus, assembly GCA_940337035.1. Classification (NCBI taxonomy): domain Eukaryota; kingdom Metazoa; phylum Arthropoda; class Insecta; order Coleoptera; family Elateridae; genus Agriotes; species Agriotes lineatus. Next base: position 103,412,684 of record OW679196.1, on the reverse strand, counting down.
TTTTCGAATTTTTTTTTATGTAAGGGCACAAAAATTTATATTGTTGAAAATAGAAAAAAAGCCTCTACCAGAAAATGTAAAAAAATATATACAGTGTCATTTAAAAAAATTGCATGTGACGTCACCACTCTGAAATAATTGAAGATGAAAATTTTTTGATAGTGTTAAAATGTAGGTTTTTATGTGCCATTTGATTTGATATAAGGTTTATTGGGCCTAAAATAAATAATAAAGTAGCTAGAAAGCGGGGCCTTTTTTGATGAACAGACTGTATATTAACAACAAATTTTTCTAGTCGAAATAAATTTATAAAAGACTGATTAATTTATTACCTGTAACAGTTGGATAATTGTTTTTTACTATACAAGTGGGATAAACGCATCTTTAATATACGTGTGTGTCAGTTACAAACAGGTGCGTAAAATTTTATCTACAACTGTCTAAAATTGTCAGATCTGTCATTTATAAAGATATTTTAGTAGGCAAATGCCATTATGTCATTCATTTGACACTATTTCACGTAATGGATTCATTACCTAACTGAGTGGAGTAATGGCTTCATTACCTAACGGAAATAGTGCCAAATGAGTGACGTAATGAGTTACTTACCCCACTGGAGTAGATAAAAGATAATATGTGTGCCAGGAGTTTGAGAACAAGCAGGGTTTTTTATAGTGATTTTTTTGAGAAGTCAAAAATAAACTTTTTTTCTCTCTTTGTAACCCAATCCGGGGACATACTGTACATAGATCAGTATGTCATACCCAACTTTGCATGTATTTATAATGTTTTAAAACACGCCGTAATGCAAAACTTAACTTAATTATCCTGATCAAAAAGCAAATAAACTGCTTGCTAGGACCATAACAACTTCCACTTCCTAAGATTTTCTAATTCCAAAAAAGAGTTGTTCAGGAAGATCTGATGTTTAGATACAGAACAATAAAATTTCTTTAAAAAATTATATATACATTTATGCTAAATTAAATTTCAAAGTTTTGGTTACTTATTTTCCATTATAATTTAAAGTTAAAAACCAATTCATACCGTTTATTGAAGAATCTATACATTTTTTACATTATTATATTTTTGCTCTTTCGATTTGGTAGGTACTCCTCGTGTTCTTTTATTATTTTTCTCGTCGATAAGACGAAGGAAGTATTGTAATCGCCAAAAATCACCTTCCAAGATTTCTTCAGGTCTTGACATTTCAGAATCCCTAGATGACGAAAAACAGGTTTTCTCAATTCCGTCTGTCTGTCTGTCTGTCTGTTGGTGGTATAACTCAAAAACTAAACAGATTTTTTTCTTGTGAAAAATATCTGTATAGATGTGTATAAAATCTTTTTGTCAGTTTATTTTATAAAATATAAACACGTCCAGTACATATCTGATAATTATATTATTTACGCATCTAAAGGCAGAACATCAACTATGTGCGATTTAACTTATCGAGTATTTTTTTTAAATGTAAATTACAATCAATTACATCAAAACTAATTTAGAATCCACCTTATTAGGTGTTTACTTTCCTTTGTTGATTAGCGAAACACTTTAAAGCAAACCTTGGGGATAATGACGATGATAACATGAACAATAACAAGTGCGTTACCGATTATTGTATCATTATTACTGTTGGGCAAAATTTCAATTATTATTTCTAAAAATTAGTTTTAAACTTATTATTGTTATGACCTCTATTATAAAATGCAAATTATAGCTGTTATAAATCGGAAAACTTATTTTTACAGAGAATAACTACAGCTGCTCTTATAATAGCATTAATAATACGTAATAATAACAATCAATCGTAAATACGTTCAAGATTATCCCAATATAGCAAAGTATCTAAATATTATTACGGTAATTAGATGTAAATCATTTTAATATTTTATTATAATTTATTCAGATAATTTTGTCAGCCCTATTTTTAATATTAACAGGCCGTTTGCTGTCAACAATTGATGTAAAACTTCAAATTATTTGAAGTGGGTCACAAATTCTAAATACTAAAAAATATAACAGAGCCACACATCTTACCTGCGGAGCCCCAACGTTACTACCGGAGATAAATAATAAATAAATAAATAAATTCCTAAAGATCACCACAATAATACTTCCACCTCGTACGCGGAAAAGCGACGTACGACTGCACCAAGGAGCTTCCTCCACTTTCATAAAAGCCAGCCCGCCGTTCAGTAATATTTGCTGATAATTGTGCATTTCTCCCTTTCACTGCTTTCATGCTGCCCAGCTAGAGAAAGACAGAGACAGTGAAGATCAAGGTTGTGTCGTGGCCGGCAAACGGAGCCCCGAAAATCCCCACCTGGCTAGTTTTGGGTGATGGCACATATGCGGTAACCACTTAGAAAGCCGCTCGAGTGGCCGGTCGGCGAATTTGGCAAAGAAAAATCTAATATTTCGTAATTGGACGGTGCTTGGCGAGGTAAACATTGTTAGAGAGCTGGGAAATCTGCGTGATGCAAAGTCGTTACTTAATGTGAACATTTTGAACTCTGGACTCTGGGTGACCGGTAGTAGCTATAATACTCGTAATTAGAGCCAATGAGGAAGTTGTACAAGAGGAAATTTCCTAATAGAAATATTTGTAGGCTTCAGTGTCTATAAAAATTCGATTGAAAATCAATCAGTCAGATATATAGAATGTTTTTAAAAAATTATGGAAGTGCTCTACATATCAAAACTTAAAAAGCCATGTACACATAAGCCGGAAAAGTTTTCTTTCTAGTCAGTTTTTGTAAAATAGAAGCACTGAGCATAAAAACAGATTTTTTTCAGTCGTTCAAAACATTTCAGAGATGTCTTGCACTGTCTTATAACTCTTAATAACTTGTATTTGAAGAGTTTGTACGTCATTTACTGGAGAGCAGTAAACAAGACTAAGTAAGGGCAGATGTCAAGTAAATTTAGATCTGGAGATCGGGTAGACCATCAAGCTGATCTTCCTCGACCTATCCATTTCTTGTCAGAGATCTCATTCAAAAAATCCTGCAGATCTCCGAGGGTCATACAAATAATAGTTGAAAATGCATGAAACAATCACATATACATAGTAACGTACTATTCTACAACTAACACGTAATAAGAGGCCTTTACGCTTAATGTGTGTATTTATATGTATTAGCTGTAACCTCTTTTACCTAGCGGTGTGGAGGCTGGTGCTTTGTACGCTAGCATCTGGCGGTACAATGCTCAACTTGCCACTTTACGCTTAAAAACAGTAAACAATCTGTAACACGGAACTTCCCTTGCAAGTCGAAGATTCAAAAAACCGTTTTCTTACTCTGTATCTGAAAGGTTAAAAAAGTGTCTATTTTCGTCAAGGGTAAAAACCTAAATTATGTGCATAATATTGCTTTTATTTAACTAATGGTTCTCGAGACATAACAAAAACAGGCGAAATTTTATTTTTTAAGGTGTCCACCTTGTATATACTTGACCGAAGGTATATTCGTGCCAGATAGGTATCTAGTCCACATGTCTTTCTTCAACAAATAGTTTCGTGAGTTATGCCGAAAACAGACAGACAGACAGACAGACAGGCGCAATTGATAAAACGTGTTTTCAGTCATCTAGGGACCCTGAAACGTGAATAAATTTTGAACAATGATTTTTTCAGAATTACATTACTTCCTTCACCTAAGGCGAGATAAGTAAAGCTACAATATTTTTGTTCATTATTTTACGAACGGTATGAAATATTTTTTTTATGATCAAATTAGCCCCAGTTTCTATTTAAACTCTAAAAGTTACTTTATGCAGGTTATATTGGTTTTATTCATCTGGATCTTAAAATCTGTGAAATTATTTAGATCATTTTGGACGTTCAAATAAATAAAAATCCATGGCTAACCCTCATGTACGAATTCGAATAGCCCAAACTTATCTCTAGTATGAATTATGATATGACCTCGTTGAATGCGAGTCCAAACTGGGTTAATGCAAGGGTTTAGTTAAAATTCTCCCCAAAAATTAAGAACTAAGAAGATTCACAACGATGCACCACTAATGCTTGACAGCTCGAAAAAATGCAAAACCGCCGAGATATGATAAATTTTTTCAACGAATACAAATGCAACGTACGAAGCCAGAGGGTGCAGATGTAAGTGATAAAAATATTTTTACCAGGATATAATGTGTGGTATGGAGAAGAAAAACTAGATATTAATCGGGAATTGTTTTTACAATCGTAAAGTAATTTAAAAATTACAAATGCAGCAGAAGAAAGAGAACGAAAACTAACAATAGCTTACATAGGATACACAAATACATTGAATTATTAGCAGAACATCGATTCTTGATAACATATACCTCCCAAAACATCTAGTGGAGCAAAATTTAGAAAATACACAAGCACCTAGCTAGTAGTTTTTAAAGCAACAAAGAAACTAGAAGAGTACCAAAGAAAATTAGTTTAAAATTCAAATAAAGTAAAAGAGGAAAACATAAAAAATGGGATAGCGATATTTGTTGGTTAAAATTAGAAGAGACTATTGTGTATGTTGCAGTAAAAAATAAATTACAACCAAAAAAGGAAAATTAAATACATGAAAATGAAGAAAATAGAGAAAGAATAGAGAAACTACTGAAAACCGTAACAAATAGAAATGTTGCAGGAGGAAAAAAACAGTACACGCAAGTTGTTGAAGAGGGGTGGAAAGGAGTGAAATAGTAAGAATAGCTGCGAGGAGGATTCAAAATAATGGAAGCCCAACATAATAGTACTAATCTATAAAAATGGTGAAACGACAAAATGTGGCAACTACCGGGCGATATGTTTACCAATTATCATTCATAGTGATAAGTTCACATCAATATAATTGAGAAAAATACTAAGACGAAAAACAGACAAACGCAAGAGCACATATATACACTGAAAATATTAATAGAAAAGATATGTAAAAGGGTTTACACAAAACTTTCCTCGCAAAAGTAATATGAATAGTTCTTGAATTGAAGCTAAAATAGACTGAGTTTTATTTTTAAAACATGCAAAATATGGTTTTCGAAGGAAGTAAAAATGACAGGAAAAGTGCAAATTGTAAATCTAACAGCAGCAGTGTCGGTATGAAACACGGAGTCAGTCTTAGGGGTAAATAATATAAAAATACTAAAGAAAAACAAAAACCATTTATTATAGGATACCAAAATGTCATGCCGTTTAGGGCTCCAAAATTTAATATATGCGTAAGACATCGTACTCACATGAACGACCGAAATAGAAATGCAAAGAAAAATAAACTTATGGAAAACGTCCATTGAAGAAAAAAAATTCAGATAAATGTGATACAAGTAAGACAATGCATATTCACACCAAATTAAACAATATACAGGGAAATACTAAACAAATACAAAAATTAAGCAACATCTATTACCAAATCAATAATACCTATTATTTGGTAAAGACAAGCTCCAAAATAAAACAAAAACGAGAGTAAATATACAAAACTATCTACACACCTACACTAATATAATATGGACCTGAATCGTGGGTAAAACGAAAATAGCTGTTATTGATATGATCTATATTTCCAAGCTTGCTACATTTACAGATCTTGGTGGGAAATGGCTGGATAGCGCTTCCAATTGTGAAAATGGGGTATATTTAATTGCAAACAGTTGGAATGTGTACTACACAAGCAGACCGCGTTTTACAAAAGTAAATGCGGTGTTAAGTGATTTTTAAATTACTGTTTACACAAATGCAGCGCAAATAGGCCGTTAAAATGAACATTTATTGCTGCTGCTAGTAAAACTGTATAGTGCTACTCAGCGGAGCAAGCGAATAAAACCTTATCAACCGTTCAGCAATATTAAACATTTAAACTTAGTTCTTATTCTATAGATTACATAATTTGGAATATACCAAAAAGTACTTGATTTAGTTGTATATAATATACAGGGTGTCCTGGTTTCTTTAATTTTTTTTGTGTAGATAGTAAATGTTATTCTGGTATAAAAAAAAAATATAGACTTATACGGTTTTTTGACTCCTTAACAAGTTACACCAATTTTAAAATATTAAAATAATAAATCAATAATGTTCCTATTTATCATCGTCAACATAGTTGGTTTCAGTTAACTGGCGCTTCAGCTCATTATGGCAGATTGCGAGAAACATCCAATACATCCAATACAACCAGCATTGGATTGGCCGTGCTGGACCTGTTCAATGGCAACCTCGCTCGCCAGATAATGCACTTTTGGATTTTCATATCTGAAATCGGGTGTCTACAGAACACCGGTGGGCACCCGACACAAATTAATAGAACGCATTGAAAATGATTTTAATATGTTAAAGAATAACGCCGAAATACTAAATCGTGTGCAAGAAGCTACTGTGACGCGCTGTCAAAATGCATTGAAATTGGTGACGGTCATTTTGAACATTTGGTATACGCGTAATGAGTTTTTATTTTAAATGCCCACTAAAACCATTATATTCCTTTCCTTGTTAATTCTTTGTTTGTTATATTACATTAATAAATGCATTTCTTTTGTAACATACTGTAACTTGTTAATGAGTCGAAAAAAGCATAATTCTATATACAGTTTTTTGATCAGAATAACATTTACTGTCTATAGAAAAAAACTGAAGGAAAAAAACAGGACATCCTGTGTACAGTGTATATCCATGGCCGGCGATTTCATTTGTGACTAGCACGAAATAATATATTCTAGGGCCTAGAGAAAATGAAGATGCAGATAACATTATAAATATATGTTTTGTTTATTTCGCCTTTACAACACGATATATGAAATAATGTATTATTAGGGAAATCGGAATAGTGAAAATTCTGCAAAAAACTTTTACTTTTCTAGTGGGCATTAGCGAAAAAAATATTTAAACGTTTCTATAAAATGTAACTGAAACAACAGCAACGCCAGTGAAACTACCTAGATATATTTATTTTTTTCTACAAAGAAATTGGACACCATATCAGCACACAAACATCGTCACAAAGCTGAGTACAGAGATTAGGCACTTGTTTTTCAAAGCCATGAAATCTAAGAGGTTCATGAAGATATAACCATTTCTTTGAAGGATACGTGTTCATCTTATCCATCAGAAAAATGCGTGAATTGGATTGAGATATATTATTAAAATAAAGCTTTTTCTATACATCTGCTTTTCATATAATTCAGCAAAATTGATTCCAAATGCTTGATTTGTAACGAAAAAGCATGACCACATTAGCCGCAATTCTCGCTAGTTATCTGGCATTTGAATACAATTTGCAATTATAAAGCTAGGCAACAGTCGAAGGAGTAACTACAAAATTGCCTCTCCAAATGTCTTTCTATTATTAATTAGCATCAAATAAAATCCTCTTGACTAATTTAAAAATACGCCACGAGTCAACTTCCAGTATTGCCAAATTGGTACAGCCATCAGAATAGAAACTTCAAATTCGGCTTTCTTTGTTTCTGGGGAAACCTGCAATCAGCACAAAAACCCCGACCCATATCAACAGTGCAAACATTGTGCAAAAACTAAATAAGGCAGAACAGTTAGGAAGCTGCCTCTCGTTGTACTGCTGACGAGTCGAAATTCGTTGTCTTTGAACAGTTATAAAAATCTGGCAACAAAACGCCTTAGTAGTACATCCGCCACAGGCTGTAGGTGAAAGACGTGTAGCACATTACATTAGCACTGTAACCTGCTTTGCAGCGAAGAAGGTAACCGACATCTCCGTACTTCCTTTTCCAGCAGATACCAGCACTTTCCCACATAAGTGCCCGGGGATTCGTCCTCCGGAATAATCAACGGACATCGCTTTACGTTAAATGTGAAATTGGGAAAGTGTATTATCTCATGCAGATGAGCCGTTTCCGAGCCGGTAAGAATTTTGGGGCGTTGGCATGGGCTCCATGATAAATATTATTAAACTTGGGAGACGGAAAGCGGTCGTCCGTTCCAAGTGGAGACATAGACGCGGCACGATTTCTAGTGCCATCAGCAAAATTTATTAGCGTTTTGTTGCTAATAATGGTGAAGCTCGTAGCTATTGCTAGATTGAATATAGCTACGGCCTTGGATTGACAAAGCAGTATCATAAACTACCTTTATACTCGTATAAATCAGTAGCGGGTTTTCATTGGAAGAGGCCCGGGTTTCAGAAATATGTGTGAAATACCATTTATTGCAACTGATGTTAGTGGGCTCCCCTGAGCTAAGGACCTGGGTTCTTCGACCCTTTAAACCCCCTTTAGTCACGAGACTACATGGAAAGGTTTCTTAATTAACATATGTAGAAGATTTAGGGGTTGCTCTTTTTATTCCACCATAAAGAACTGAATTACTTCAGTCAAAAGAGCTAAAGTTTATGCCAATGACTACAAAATTATTTAGACTATAAAAATATTATTATTAAGAAGTATTATACCAACTTACTACAGCAACCAGAGCAAATATACTAAAATAGAGAGAATTTTTCAATTTTTCGGGATAATGCGCCTTCACACATGTTTAAAATAGTTCTTAAAAATTATCATAAAATCCTAACACAGTAAGGATGATCCTCATAACATCTCGTACTCTCCGACTATTCGCCGTAAACCACCCAGTGCTGTCACCCACGGAGATAATTTGCAAAGAAAATTTCTATCATTCTCCAAAGCAGCCCAATTTTCTTGAGCAATTCCTTTTCTGCAAAATTTTTGCTTGAGTATAAACAATCTGGAAATCCACGAAGTAGATATTTTTCATGCCTAAATCATTATGCAATAGTATATTGTATGTTAAGAGCTGAAAGTACATTCTTGCCGCTTGCGCATGAATATTGCTGGTTGAGGCAAAGCCGAAACCAGCAATCATGCAAAAGCGGCAAGCGCACTTTTAGCTCGAAACATATATACTATTTTTTCGACGACTGAGCATATTATTAATGGAAAATATTATATTTAATTTTATTGCAAATATTAATTGACAATCAAGTTAACATTACTCCCGCAGTCTATTAGACATGTGACGCGAGATTATTTCGACAAATGACGGGCATTGTCAAGGAAACATGCGGACGTGGCTACCTATTTTGTTCACGCGGAAAACCAAAACGCTCGGCGAGCGGCAAAGTGATGAAAACGCATGCTCAGCGGCAAATGTCAACTTTCTGTTGTCAAATGACAGTGAGAAAAATCTACTTTCGATGTCAGTCGTCGAAAAAATATTGAGAACACCTGTTTCAGATATAGTAACTATGTTAGCAATAACGGATTCTTTTATAAGTCTGTCTTTCAGTACCCAATTTTCAACTTTTGCACAATTTCGGTTCTTGCATAGTAGGTTTATCCAGACTTGGATCATTCTCGATCGATTGATTGAAAAGAGTTGGTCCATTTCAACCATACGCCCCAGTCATTCTTTCATGGATAAGATTATTATTCTGTTTCCTAGGAAATTTTACTATCAAAAACATCACATTTACAAATATCAATGACTGGATTTAAAAACAACTTTGCATATAGACTCTTCCACGACAAAAAATTGGGATCATGGCCAGTTAGATAACATAAAAATCTTCTTTCGTATTTAGCCACTTTTTACTAAATAATATAAATGTGCCATTAAAATGTGTAAATGGGGGAAACAGGGTTGATACATTTACCTGTTAACAACGATAGAATAGGAAAAATGTTTAGAAACATAACCTACACAGACAGAATGTCAAGGAAGGTACAGCAATAGTATTTAAGGAAAGAATGGGATGACCACCAGAAATGACAATTGAAATATGAAACACAACGGCATTGAAGAAGAGGAAGTATGCAGCGCAATATACATGAGGTGGATGAATCTAACATGCAAATACTCGGAATAAGTAACACCAAAAAACGGGGATGCAAAATAATGGAATTAGAACAGATATCTTATACTGCTCCGAAGTACCAATCGGCCAAACAGAAAAGGAACGGGTAGGAATAGTAGTAGAAATGGGAACAGCCTTAAAAACAATAACAGTTAAACCAATATCACCGAAAATAATGTCTATAATAATAGCACTGTAAGAAGAATAAATTATAATACAAATACAATGAAAGAAATACGTATAGAACCAACTACAAGAGTTATTAGCCTATGAAAGAGGAAGAGATGGAATGATAATAATAATGGGAAACTCGAATGCTAGAATAGAAAATAATCTAAACAGAAGACTAGGGTATATGGAGAGATATGGAGAAGAAATTATAAATAGCAATGAGACCCTGGGTAGCAAGTAAGTACTACTTTACGATCCCGGTAGAGTACAGACTTACTTCAAGGAGCAGCGACCTTGCCCTTGCGAGCTCTTGATCTCTCCCAACTCCCAGACCTCGGGAGAAATCATGTCCTTATCATATCTCCATTCTTCTCACATCTTATCCTTCCCACATCCTATCCTATACTCGCCAACACGCCCGGCAAGCGTGGCGTTTTAATGCCAAAACCTTCCAAATTCATTCATGAAATGTCGAACTGTAAATTAAAACCCCAGGCGAGTAGAGCTACAAGCTTCAAGTCTCGCACTGATACGTCAGTCAGCCTCAATTCGGATTCTGGGGGAGGCACCAATTCGATAAGTAATGATAACAGCGTACCTAAAGGTATACAAAATAGTCAAAAACATCAAAAACCTATAACACCTATTTACATTGCCAGCTATAATATACGAACCATGAGATCCCAAGACCAACTAGACGAATTTGAAGAAGAATTGAATCATATAAAATGGGATATTGTGGGGATCTGTGAAACTCGCCTACCTGGAGAAAAATGTACTACCTTAAAATCAGGTCACACGTTATTCCAGAACAATTCAACAGATAACGATCATATAGGGGGTGTAGCGATTATAATCAATAGAACATTTAAATATACTATCGCAAAATACCAGGCAATATCCAGTCGCGTAATCTATATTGTGATTATCCTGAATAAAAGATACAAACTACAAATTGTTCACGCATATGCACCGACTAGCACGTCAGACGAGGAGGAGATTGAAAATTTCTACGAGGACCTAACCAAGGCAAAACAACAAGAAAAAGCACACTTCTTAATAATGACTGGAGATTTCAACGTCAAAATTGGCGGAAGAAAACAGGGAGACACAGAATGCGTAGGACATTTTGGACTGGGCGATAGAAATGCTAGAGGAGAAACTATGGTTAACTACCTTAACAGAGAAAACTTATACTGCCTCAACACCTTCTTCAAAAAACCCAAACAACGCAAGTGGACGTGGCGCAGTCCTGATGGTAGAGCCAAAAACGAAATCGACTTTATAATTTCTAACAACAAGAAGATATGCAGTGACGTGTCTGTTTTAAATAAGTTTTACACCGGAAGCGATCATAGGCTGGTTAGGGCAAAGATCACAATTAACACCAGAATCGAACGAAATAAACTTTTTAAGAAACAACGATACCCAACGGGAGACGCTTTAAAATCAAAAGAAACACAATATCAAAACGATATACACCAGAGACTAATACCAATAAACAGACTAGAACAAATGGATATAGACCAACTTGCGGATACAATTATAAAAACTATAAGAACCTCAAACAAGAAAATATGTTCACGTATGAAAAATCATAGAGATTCGAAATTAAGTTCCAACACGTTAAAACTATTAGAGACAAGAAGAAACAGAACAGATAGAACATCAGACAGTTTTAAAGAGCTCAACAAAATGGTGAAAAAAGAAATCCGAAAAGATAAAAGACATCACAACACAAAGCCTATACAAGAAACCATAGATGATAATTGTAAAATGAAAATATTACATTCAAAACTATGTAAGGGAAAAACGAAGATGACAAAAATAAGAGATGAAAACAATGTGATAGTCCAAGATAAAAAAGACATTATTAACGCCCTGGAGAGGTTCTATAAGAAATTATACTCATCCAATATAACACGACCACAAACACAAACACCCACAAAGAAGACCATTCTAAATACAGGATCAGAGGAAATACCGGAGATTACGGAAAATGAAATAGATATAACACTACGGCAAATGAAGAATAACAGATGTCCGGGAGAAGACCAAATAACGACTGAAATGTTGAAACTAGGAGGGAAATCCATGAAAGAAGCAATCAAAATCCTGCTAAATAAATGCCTTCATTACGGAAAAATTCCACTGGAATGGTGCAGTTCAGAAGTTATACTTATCTTTAAAAAGGGGGACAATATGAACGTTGAAAATTATCGACCAATATCTCTTTTGTAGCACCTATATAAATTGTTCACAAAAATAATAACGAATCGCTTGACGACAAAGTTGGATTTCTATCAGCCAGTAGAACAGGCTGGCTTTAGACGAGGGTTCAGTACAATAGACCACATATATACTATACGTACTTTGATAGAGAAATGCACAGAGTATAATATTCCAATACACCTAGCTTTCATCGACTTTCAGAAGGCGTTTGACTCCGTCGAAATTTGGTCAGTTCTAAACTCTTTAGAAAACGCAAGAGTAGATTCCAGATATATACAAATAATAGAAAACATCTACAAACAGGCATCGATGCACATTAAGATAGATGACACTGCCACGACCAGTAAAATACCTCTAGAAAGAGGAGTAAGACAAGGGGATTCTATATCGCCCAAATTGTTTACCTTGGCTCTTGAGGATGTTTTCAAGAAATTACAATGGGATGAAAAAGGCATTAACGTTGATGGCTCCCGACTTAACCATCTTAGGTTCGCAGACGACATTGTTGTAATAGGGAACAACATAAACGAACTAACTGAAATGGTGCAACAACTAAACCAAGTAGCATCAAATATTGGCCTAAAAATGAATTACAACAAGACAAAAGTAATGACAACTGAAGATGCCAATGTAGACATAGACAATAATTATATTGAATGTGTCAAGGAGTACGTCTATCTCGGTCACATTATAAAATTAGGGAAAGAGAACCAACATGCCGAAGTTACCAGAAGGGTTAGACTTGCGTGGGCGGCTTACGGAAAACTGGGATACATTCTTAAGAACAATAAAATTCCCATAAATTTAAGAAAAAAAGTGTATAACATGTGTGTCTTGCCAGTCAATACATACGGAATGGAAACGATAAGCCTAACTAAAGCCTGCGCCAAAAAACTTAAAACTACACAAAGGGCTATGGAACGAAGCATGCTTGGTATCTCACTCCGAGATAAAATTAGAAACGAGGACATTAGACGAAAAACAAGAATCTCTGATGTAGTCGAGAAAATTGCTAAAATGAAGTGGCAGTGGGCTGGTCATGTGGCTAGACAGAACAAAGACAGATGGGTATACAAAATTACAGAATGGCGGCCAAAACAAACAAAAAGAAGCGTGGGACGCCCCCAAAAAAGGTGGGTAGATGATATTAGAAGTGTGGCAAGTAAGCGGTGGATGAACATTGCACAGGACAGGGAAAGATGAAAGAAAATGGAAGAGACCTACGTTCAAGAGTGGACTGATAATGGTTGAAAAAGAGAATGAGACCCAAGGAACGACTTCCTCTTTGTAATTTTTTTCTGGAATTACAATTACAATTACATACAGTGCACACAAGAATTGAAAACTACATACATGCAAAACCATTAAAGTGTTAAAACATTACAAACAATTAATTATGAAGAAACACAGGAATATAGCAAGATAACTACGTAGAAATTAGTCCAAAACTTAGAAAAAGATAAGAAGACTACGGAATTACAGCAGATTTGGAATCTGGAGGATCAATAATACTGCCCAACAAACAATTCTAAAAGAAGCATAAATAATATATAGAAACAGAAAAATAAGGAAAGAGCAAAAAAAGGAAAATTTAGTGAAACGCAGAAATAAGGCGTAAAGTAAAAATAAAAAAAGAAGTTTGGAAGAAATTGTTAAACCAAATAAAACTACCAAGTTAGAATAGCTATTTATACAACCAGTTAGGATATGTTTCATTTTTCTAACACGTACGATTTTGTGTTATGAGTGTAACGAGGTCCCGCAAAGTTCATAAGTGACAACATGGCATTTCCATGTTTTATTCAAGATTTCTAAATTTGAATAAAAATGTTTTTTAAACCTTAAACTTAGTTTGAAACGTAACTAAAGATGTAAGTTTGTTCATAAAAAAAGGAAGCTTTTAATAACGTATTGTTTTTCTTTGCTTTATAAAAAATTGAAATAAACCCGATTAATTAATTGCAGTTGGGTTTTATTAAACGTTAAAAAGCGGTTTAAGAAGATATAATAGCGGGCTTAAACAATAATGTAGACTAACGACGTAGAATTGGTTGGCAGTATTGGGTCCATTAAGAGACTTCCCTGCAAGTTTTTTTTATACACTAACGTTAACAGTTTGGTCATATATGGCCACGATGCCCATTGGTTGGCCGCCATTTTATGTCTTACGCCATTTTGACAATCACATTTCAATTATAAAAATCAAATCAAACTTATTAAAATCTTGCAATTTTCCATCAATTGGAAAAGTTTATTATATCCCTAGTTCTAGATGCTCGTTTAAAAATAGCTGAATCGAAAACGAAAAAAAGCAAAATACACAACAAAGTAAATACAGTTGTAACTCTGTGGCAATGCGCAAGGTAAATAAATAAAATGTAAATGTGTAAAATAGTTATTTATACAACGCGTAGCTAAAGTGCCACTTTTTTACACGCTTGCGAAGGTTTAAAGAATTAGCCGAAAGCGAATTCTTTAAATCTGACAAGTGCAAAAAGAACCTTGAAATAGGAGTGGTATACATAATGTTTCCGACTACGACTACCACATATTTATGCTAAAAGAAATTGAAAAACGTCAACGTCATTTCAAATTGAAAATTCCTTAAAAATCTTATTAGGTATACTCGTACTTTTATTGTTTTAAATTGAAAACTCACCATATTTAATAAACAGTTTTGGCAGAAGTGCGCAATAAAGTGACAGATGTGTGCAATAATATTTTTATTGCAATAACAACATGCTTTTCACATATGGAAAGTGTCAAATAATGGCCTCCTTTAGGAAACTGTAGTCGAAAAAATAATTATAAGGGTATTAGACTATAATCTCACTGTTTTATTAATTTTGTGATCACTTTCAGTTCTGTAAATTTATTATTATTTATGTGGGCACTAACTGTAAATACAATTTCCAATTTATATTTAATGCGACATTGTTTATTTTACTATTTAGTCATGTATGTACTTATATTACGCATTTGTTTAATTAAACTATTGGTAATTTGTCGGCCATATTATGTCTTATGTCATGAATGACATTTCATACGGCCAAGCTGTATATATAAAGTGACTGTAGTATTAGTGGGAGACCGAGCTCTGTATATTAGTGGTTACCACTCCTACTTAGCATTCGGAAGGTGGTGGGTTCGATTCCCGCGACCGTTTGCTCTGAATCAGGTATTTATGTGGTTTTCCTGAGTCAACAGGGTACCTTCACTGAGGCGAATGCCAGGAGGAAATACTTCTCCACATTTCCTGGCATTCCTTCCATTCTCTTACTTCTCCATTTATCCTGGCCTTTATTCCATTCACCAACCCTTTTTCCCTCCGCCTTGTTATAATTCCCGTTATTGACTGAAGAGGGACACAAGATCCTTATAGCAGCCCGCCCCCAGTTGTGGGAATTAAAATTACCTTCAACCTTTACCTTATTAGTGGGCGCGATTGAGGTTATGCGAGAGTTTGTTAACATTACACTTATTTATTGATTGTCATAGCGACATTTGCGCATATAACCAATGTGCCAAATAATCTAATATTCGTATTAATACTTTACACAGACCCTAACCTAAGATAGAGTTTGAGAATATATAGTATTACATTTATAAGAAGGGCATGAACACATGGCAATTTATAAAATGTTACTTATAATATAAAAAACAATACATAAGATAGCTGATGAGTTAAGTAAAGGTGATTTGACTGTGCGCAATATTTAAATTTGAAATTTCAATATTAAATAATAAATTATTGTCCACACAAACACTAGAGTATAAAAGATCAAGTGGTGCGTCTTCGCTTTCTAGTATGTCAATTTAATAGTTATTTTCATTCCAAGGGTCGAAAGTAGCAAATATCGTGCGAGTGGTGATTAGACAAACGAGGGCGTAGCGTAGCGAAGCCAGAGTGAATCTAAAACACGAGCACAGATATGCACTTTCGAGAGAGTTATGAACACTATTTTTTAGACAACCACACAAAGTAAATTCTATTTTTAATAATTGTTTTTATTTATTTCGTTTACAAAATGTACTGTTATGTTATTATTAGTACAATTATAAAAAATTAGGGGTTGTTGGGAAGCTTGAAGAGTTTGTTCCATTTTTCTTTTTTGACGCTGTTCTCTCTGATGCTAATGCTGATGGTGTGGCATCTGTATTTAATTGAAGTTCTGGTGTTACAAAATCCACCATGCTCACCGACGTAGGTGATGAAGACGCAGAATCCTCTATTGAGTTCAGGATGGTATCAGCTATCTTTAATTTCTTCTGCACCGATTCTTCAATGTAGCCCTCGGCTACAGAAGTAGACTTCCACCCCCTATGACGTTTAAGGGTGGTGATATCACCTCCAGCATCTACCAGAATCGTAGCAGCTGAGCGTCTATAACAATGACTGGTATATAGCTCTGGTTCTTGCAAGCCAAGGTAGGTAGCGATGTATCTAGGAGTATTGGCAATTTTGTTAATTCCAACGACTTGTTTGGTA
Organism: Agriotes lineatus; assembly: GCA_940337035.1. Lineage (NCBI taxonomy): Eukaryota > Metazoa > Arthropoda > Insecta > Coleoptera > Elateridae > Agriotes > Agriotes lineatus. The sequence goes on along the minus strand of OW679196.1, from coordinate 103,395,962 downwards.
CATTTTTTATTTTGATAGTTAAAAAACGCTTTTTAGTTGGGTTTAATGATCGAAGAGCCGCATATTTCTTGTACAATTTGTAAAATTCCCCAGTAATAGTGAAATATCGCTCCCTTTTCGTTTTGGTGTCAGGTACTTTGATTAGCACAGCACAGGCTAGATCTTCTATATCATCGACCATTAGTTGTACCAATTCACGTTTTCGACATGCGCCACAAATTCCAACTACTAACAGCACCTGGAACAAGAATAATAAAATGTAATATAAAAATCTCCAATATTAAAAAGGAAGCTAAACACACAGTCGTTGCTGAATAAGAGATAGAAGTGGAAATAATTATCAAATTACCTTTTGTAAGAGATGTGTTTCATTTGGTGCTTCATGAAGGTATCTATTTATTTCTTCAGTTGTCAAAGTTTTGGATTTTTTGGGTTTGTATCCACCTGATTTATATTTTAAATAAGCCCTATATTAACGTATTGAGTTATGTCTACATTCTGGTGATTCCTAATAGTGCTTTTCAGCATTGAATACTTAGTCCATAATGTGTTCGGTGCAATTTTTGCAGATAACTCGCTAAAATATGCCATAAAGACCTTTTTAAGAAAATGACGAATAAATTCTCTTTTGCTTTTGCTTCCTTTGATTTCGGTGGTAAAAGTTCTAAGGTGTTTTAAAATTGCTGGCGGTGTGCAGTCCAAGTTTGAATAATCTTCATCATTACTTTCCATCATATTCACTATTTACACTTCAATGAATTGTTTAAATTGATACACAAGGAAATAAATTCACATTTTAAACGGTTTAAATGTTGAAAGCAAAAAACAACTGTTTGGTTGTAAAAATGTAATTCAACGTAACCATAGCGACGAATAAAACAAAAGCGTCTGGATTATTTGAATCACGGCCTGTTGAATTGTGTGACAAACGTCAAAGTGACGTTGTGGGTTCAATTTGAATGATATGAAAGCTCTGTAGGCTTTTTAATTCAGAGGAGGTTCAATAATCATAAGTATTAGTGCATCTGCACTACTCAGTTTACTGCAATATAACCTCAGAAATTTACGAAATACGCAAATAGCGTATTAAATAAGTTTTAGTTACAAAAACTGCAAGAAAACTGCAGATAAATCAAATCAAAATTGCGCTTAGCAACAACGAATTGAGTTTTGTTTCTAGCTGTGAAGTAAATCGAAGAGCGTTCGTCTTTTGTTTTACATCCGGCAAACTGGCGTTCTTTCTTAGAAATTTGCGCCTCCAAGAGACGCTACCTCATTATCTCGATGCTGTGCTATGCTGGACACTTGTCTTTGGAGGACTGGACTCCTCGTAGAAGCTGTATTCTTGACGGAACTCTGGTATCCCACAACTGCAGCAACTTAAATCCTGTCAAAACGCCTACTGTTTTGTGGCGACAACCTAGCTTCAGCAGAGGCTGAAAGGACGCCGACACTCTAAATCGCCTGAAGTGGTTTCTTTGGAACCAAATCTTCTTCGCATGTGCAGTTACACCTCTCCTCTATACGTAGGACATGGCATCTCTAGCTTTTGATGCTGGGAAAGTGCTCGTGACGACTTCCGAACTTGCCAGGTGCTAGCCGGACCCACGACGAAATTTGCTTTCCACACTTTTATTATTTTATGAGCTGTTTTTCTTTTCCAACTTCTCCCACATATGCGTAACGACTTGGTAAATAACTGGGTACACAAATTAAACTTTACAAACAACTTTTTATTTTAAAATTTGTATAAATTTTAGGAGCTAACTTGCCCACAACTTGACATTACAGAATCAATTTCGCTATTGTTAAACAAAAGCTAGTCGTAGCCTAGCAACCACGATCTGGATTTGTTAAAAGATGTTTTGATAACATTTTTACATTATTGGAATAAAATTTGATAACAAGTTTTCTTAAGTTCTAACAAATTGTCTTTTTCTTCCCATAAATGTCACTAATCACTGCTCTGCTCTTTTAGCACTCTTGTTTAAATGCACTGGCACTTTGAGTTGTATTTATTTAACACGTCACAAATGTTTCTCATTCGGTTGCCATCTTTTCACACTGCTCTTTGCAGATTCCTAGCTTATCTTGCATCAATTTTTTTCTACCCTTCAGCTATCTTGCCTTTAACTGGTCTTGTACGTTTATTAATACTTTACGGTTATATGTATTATGCACATAACCAATCTTGTTGCATTCTTCATTTACATATGGTTCGGCTTCAAATATGTTCAAACCTATCAATTAAATTATATTACATTAGCCATCTTAAATCTTTCTTTTGCTTAAACTTCAAACTCAACCCTACTGAAATCTGCATAACTTATGCTATCCTTTATCCTTCAAATTATCCTTCTTGCATCTCACATCAGATGCATTTAATACATTCAAATACTGTCTAAGTTGCAATTAAATAAAATATTTCAATTCTGTGCTTAACTTGACTTGTTCAATAATTCTCTAGGCAATCAGAATTAATTTTTGAGCAGTAAACCATTACACTATATTTAACAAACGGCAATATTTGCTGCACAATTTGTTATTCTTCAGTATGATTCAAAACATGCAAAGAAGTAAAATCAAGGACGTATGTTGCAGAAATTAGTATATTTTTTATGGTTAGTGGAAACAGAAAAGGTGAAACTGGACAAAAATATAAATAAGAATAAGACAACTAAAGGACGTAAAAAACAAGAGAAACGCCAAAATAGAATAATAAAATGCCATCAAATTAGAAACAGTAAGAATATAAGCATAATATTATTGAAGAAATAAAATAGAAGCAGAATTAACGAATAAAACGAGTAAGAGAACCAAGATATATTATACACTAAATAGGTCAGTACTAAGGAAAACCGAAATAGATAAACAAGTGCAATTAGTTGCCGGTAATAGTGTTATATTACCAACTGCCCTAATGCTAACGAGAACTGGGCACTTCACAAAAAAGCACGAGAGTAAAAATAACAGCTGTATATATACAACAATAAGAAAAATAACCGATAAGACAAAATAGGATAGGATATGAAGATAAGAGAAATCGTAGATGAGAAGACAATATTGAAGACCATAAAAAAGAGGCAGCTAAACTGGTATGGAACTGTATTAAAGACAGTCTCCGAGAAATAATGTAGAAAAATACTTGAGGTAGAAAAGACACCAGATAAAATGGAAATGCTAGCGAGAAATAAAAAAGAATGGAAGATATAGGTTCAAAAGCACAAATACCACAAACGATGTGACAGAAAGACTCATTAAATAATTTGGTATTAAATCTAGTACCTTACATACAAGAAAGGGTTTGATCTACAATTTATTGTCACAAATATTTATTACTATTCTACATTTAAAGAAACTAAAACTCAACACCCAAGTAATTATGTTGCATGTAAAAGACGGGAGAAAAATAAAATTGTTAGTATCCTGAAAGAAGTGTTCTAGTAACTCATGAAAAACATAACCCACAGTGAGACAGACGATCGTTTAAGGTTTAAGAGAACAGGCCATATCACTCGAGTTCGAAGATCAAATAAAAGTTGTTTTCGCATTGAATGGGTTATAAGCATTTACATATTTATTTTGTTTTCCTGCATAATGCAAAACAATGAAACGGCGGTTTCATTCCAATTACGAAGTTGCAATGTATTTGTGTGCAATTTGCACGTTTCGCAATCATTTGCTTCGACTGTAGATTAAAATAGAAATATAGTAATCATTGACATAATTTTTTCCTTTTTTTATGTTTAAATGCAAATATTCGTTAGCCATCTACGCTAAATACCTTACTTATTATAATGTACTGAAAACACAGTTTTAGATATGAATGTCATCCCTCTCATACAAGTTTTCAAACAGGTTCGTTTTGGAGTACGGTGCCATTTTCACGAACTGTGTTATCGGTGTCTCAACCTGACGAAAATATTATGCGCCCCATATACATATTTTAAAGCACAAAATTAACAATACGTTGACATTGACTCAAATAATTCTGAATATCAGAAATCGCTGAAGTACAAATTGGTTTTATTCCTGAAAGCAGAACCAAAGAACATATTTTACATATACTACAACTAATTTAAAGGCTAGAGAATTTAACGTCCCTCTGTTCGTGGATTATTTAGGCTTTCGACAAAGTTAAATGGAACCTACTAGAACAGAAGCAAGTAAAAACCCCTCAACACCTGATAAACCTCATAAGGGCAACAAAGGGAGAAGCATACTCGGTAGAAATCACAACTGAATCTAGGGTCAGACAATGTTGGCGTCGATCCTGTTTAATATCTACAGTAAATGGTTGATGAGGAAAGTGCTTTATGCATGGGTGAGTAGTATCTCTATGGGCTGAACGAAGTTCAACAATCTAAAACATGTCGAAGACACGGTCATCATTAATGCAAGTACCCAGGACTGGAATATATCATCAGAAGGCTAATCAAGACACGAGGGTTATACTTAAATGCTAGCAAGATGAAAGTTATGATAGTGAAAAGATAAAATCTCGTCCCATGTGACGAACGTGGCTGGTTTTGAAGAGAAGAAAAACCCAAGAGGCAGATCATGAATATGCTGGATTGATCGCGGTTAAGATATATCCAGCATTACATGATACCATTCGAGTAGTTCAAGTTAGAGAAGATGGAGAATCACCATTGATTTTTCCTAATTTTCATGGTGTTACGAAGCCCCCGTGTGGGTAAATGGACTAAAGATAAGGAACAATAAAGGTCGACATCGCTAGTGCGGTGCATACGACGAATAGTTTCATCACAAAAAACAAAGCTTTCAAAGAATACTATATGCATCATCCTTCCATAACTTTAAAGTATTTTGCCCTATACAACCAATAAACCTTTTTTTGTAGTTTGCACCTCACATTCAATTTCTGTATACTAATCGTAAAATATGGCCGAGAATAATTCTTCAACGAAAGCTGGTTAATTCAATCATTTTTCCCACATTGTCACCTTGAAAACTAATAACCAAGTTTCTATCTTCTATGCAACGTTAAAGTTTCTTATTAATTCTCGTTTCGTCCATCATAATTCAGGCAGGAAACATATATTACAAAAATTTGGACTTCAGATAGAAATGGTATTAGGAAACCTGTTAAAGTAACGAGCAAAGTAGATTTGGAAATTGCTCCTAGGGATAATTTTTGATACCCTGTATTTGTGAACTGTGATGGCAGGTACGAAATTACTTTACCATAGATGGAAGATCAATCATAATAATGAGAGGAAAATAGATGACTCACAGGGAGGAGACTTGTGTATGCAACAAAAAATTGCATCATTTGGATTTTAAGGACGCTGGAAGGAGATTCGCATATCGTCAAAGAATCAAGGATGACTTGAGACGATGTATTGGAGATTAATACTTGTGTCAATTAGTGAATTCTAGAACGGGAAAACAAAACTCAAGAGCTGTGCTAAAAGACAATGACAGTACTAAGAAAATGGAATGGCCCATAGCCAAGGTTATGAAGATATCTCCTCGTAAAGATGAAAAGGTTCGTGTAGCTCTAGTGAAGACCGCAAATCGAGAATTGTTTAGACCGATTCAGGGAAGTTGAAGACAAGATTATCAGTGATAGATTCAAGCCCATTAACAGCCGAAAGGTGAAGAAAGCGGTTAGGTTTCGTCATGTATTATTTAACGTTTGGACGCAACATGGAAGAGTGATGCAATTAGCCAAATAATGTGCTTGTTCGGAAATGTATGAGAAATTTATAAATATGTTTAGTCAATGTGCTTTTTTTCCACTGTTAAAATAAATGGTTCACATTATTTTTGAGTCGTGGACTTGGTCTTAGTCTGCAGTAAGAGGCAATTCATAACTCAAGAAGAGGAGTACCAGTTGAGAACTCAAATTACCATTGTCACTGGATCATATTTCTGGAGGCTCTGCTTCTCCACCTGAATTCCAACAAATAGTAAATGAATTACTACATTTGAGGATATAGCTGGAGATCCTAGCTATTCAGCAGAACTTCCGAGAATGTAAGATTTTTGAGATCGGGTGTCAATTATTGCTCTTGCCGTTCGCTCACAATTAATTCCCTTCATCGGGACTACCAATGTCTCAAGAAGGAGCAAGACTGGCCACTGCTGAATTTCTTTATTCCTTGTCTCATTCACTGACTGGACCTTGATTGACTATGATCTTATGAAGCGACAGGTCGGGACAGAAGAGTGCATAATGTTTATTGCCACACACAACGCAATTTACATTCGCCTTACCACATTTTGTCCAACACTGAAGCAAAGAGAACAACATTTCTTACTTGCCAGCAATCTTCTTTTTTATTCAGACTTATTTTACGTACCTGGAAACAGTCACGACTAGGGTGGGACTTCCTACAAAAATAGCAGAAAGAGTTCCTGCTTACACCGGCTTTACTCAAGATCAAACCACCAGCAGTTAGAATTGGCTCTTCCATCGTTGACTTATTTTTCCCTTTAACTTGAGTCATTCCAGTTTCAAAATCATCACAAGCCAAGGAAATTCTTTTCTCGTCTCCAACTTCGGACTTCAAAAATTATAGTTTTAATGAGGCGGTTGTCTTGTCCATCCGAACTCTCATCACCCGTGGTGGCATTCCTCGAGCGATGCCAAATTCTCAACAAATTCTCTGGCTGGCTGGATTCTTCAAGGGGAAACGGCATGGCGGCATAGTTGCTGCTCGTAATTCCAATCGTCTCGTCAGCTCTCAAATGTGATTTTAATTTATCAAACGTGGAAGAGATTATCTAATTACTTGGAGATGACAGATTTTCCACTACCAACTTGAGCAACTCACCAAAACCATTTATTTTGAGAACTGAAAAAAACTACTCCACATAGGTTAAACTTCTTTTCAAAATTCTCATGTATCTCCTAACAACCACATTAATTGACTAATTGCAGCAATTGTTTTGTAAACTGAAAGTTTTTATCTTTTGGATATAATGAAATCACAAATCACTTATAATAATGCAGAAGACTAAAAGCCGTGTTTACACAACTAAAAGTACTATGGTTGCATTCCACCATTTCTATTTTCGGGTTTTTGTAAACAAACTTCCCTTAACTTTTAATAGCGATATTATCAGAGAAAACAATTATTTATTATGCCTATTTCTTGTGTTTTTTAAAACTATTGACTCAGCTTCGAAGGCAAGTCCACTTTGGTTAATTTTCATATCTGCTTATTGAACGCTCCCACAACCTAAGCCACACTCAAACGCTAAATAGGCGTGTCCGTTACATCATACATAACCTATATTTCTGCAAATTTTTATGCGTCGCCTTTCGTTTCTTTTAGCGGTAGCTACAAGTATTAATTCTGTTAAATGGTCTACTGTGCATCAGATAATTGTAGTACAAAGCAAGGTAAGGGATTAGCGTTGTTCAGATTTCCCAAAAGGCAAAAATTGGACTCCGACTTATTCTTTACGGTTATGTGAGGTAGGTAGTTTTCAAAAAACTTGTACGTGCAATCTTATTGCTTCTCTCTTCTGCAGGGTCACTTTGAAGTATCGCAAATTAAAACTAACGCTGAATGCATTACATCATTGTGGTGTTTTGTAGTTACACTGAATTGGAAACTATGGTTGTTTGTGTAACAGAATTTTAAAAAAGGGGATTACCACATTGTCACATGCTTTTAATTCTTGCAGGTATTTATAAAGATACTCTTCAAAACTTTAATTAATTACAAAATATTACATTTTAGGAAACAAGTTACGAACTGCAGAAGACGTAGATAGAATTGTAACATCTCAGCTGTCATTTGATGATTTGAATGTCTACGTATCAATAAACAAATTTAGTGCTATAGTGGGCTAACTCATAACCATGCAATTGTTGAAATATTGCGATTTTGTTTCTTTCGTACATTATTCAAGTTTTTCATGTTTTGTTAAGAATCGGGTTGGCGTTGTCAGGGATATGTTTACAGCATGTCAATTGTTTCCGATAACTGTCAGTATTAACTGTTAATTCTCAATTCCGTGCCAAAATGCTGATATCTCCAGTAAGATGTGCAAAAATTATCGATTTATGTTGTTACCATCTTTAAGAAATCGCACTGCAACAGCTACAATTACTGCTAATGAACTGGCTGCTGTCAGAAATGTTCAAATATCGTCACGTACAGTTCAGCGACGACTTCACGAAAACAATCTGAAACCATATCGGGCTGCCATTGGTCCAAAACTTTCAGTACGCAACAAACATAATCGACTAAATTTTGCTAGAACTTACCAGAACTGGGGGGATCCCGAATGGAGATGCGTGTTATGGATAGATGAGTCTCGATTAGTTTGGATGCTCCAGATGGTCGTTCACGGGTATGGAGAAGACCAAGAGAACGCTATGCTGCTTGTGCTATGGCCACAACTTCAATTTTTTTTTGGAGGTTCGGTAATGGTATGGGGAGGGATTTCTTCAGATGCGCGCACAGAGCTTCACATCTGTGATAGAGCAGCCCTCAACGCAGATAGGTACATTAGAAACATTCTTGAGGAATATGTTGTTGCGTTTAGTCATTTTGTTGGTGACAACTTTCGTTTAATGCAAAATAATGGACGGCCACACGTAGCCAACATTACTCTGCAATATCTAAACGAAGTTGGAATTACACTTTTGGATTGGCCAGCCTGCTCACCAGACCTAAACCAGATAGAACACGTGTGGGTTCAACTGGGAAGAGCAATTCGCACTCGCCCTAATTGGCCTCGGACATTAGGATAGGTTACCACAAGAAAATCTTGCACAATTGATCAGCAGTATGCCTAGACGTCTAGAATGTGTAATTAGAGCTCGTGGCGTAGAATTAACAGTTAATACTGACAGTTATCGGAAACAATTGATATGCTGTAAACATATCCCTGACAACGCCAACCTGATTCTTAACAAAACTTCATCAAAAACTTGAATAATGTACGACAGAAACAAAATGGCAATATTTCAACAATTGTATGGTTATGAGTTAGCCCACTATAGCACTAAATTTGTTTATTGATACGTAAACATCGACATCAGAACATGGAACATGGAAACGAACAAATACTACCATCAAAACGAAAGTACGCTTATACCGAACGCTGATCCTTCCCATTCTTCTTTATGGATCGGAAACGTGGACATTGCTCAAGCCGGACCTTGACAAGCTTGAGGTCTTCCAAATGTGATGCTTGAGGCGACCGCCTTCGAAACGAAACAATTACAGGAATATGTGATCAACAAACACTGATAGGAGAACAAATACAAAAACGTCGACTACGATGGTTCGGACATGTCTGCCGAATGGATGATAACCGTTTGCCATGTAAACTTCTTTGGTAAGACCGTCCGGCAGACTGGAGAATTCAGCGATTGACACCGAAGAAAACCTGGCTAAAGAATATCGAGGGCGACTTAAAGAATCAGCGATTATCGGTTATCGATGCCCAAGACGTCGTCAAGAATGGAAACGCATCGTAAATGGAGTTCGAGACCCAGCGGCACCGACAGCAGCGTATTCGTTGCGGGGACGACCCGCCCGGACCGCCAGCAAACGGACCAAAGAAGAAGACGAAGACTAATAACAATAAAGAGGGAAAAATACATTCGACGCAAAATCACAATTAATTTTTTCAGGTGCTTACTGTCACAGTTTCTTTACAAGTTTTAATTGCTTTTGTTTTAAGATACAAGGACAGTTGGCGACCACAAATAGAGAATGGTGAATCATATTTTAGGTTACAAGGATTGTCACAGAAAGTACACATTTTCTCTAAAGGGACAATATGAAACAAAATTAAAATGTCTGTTGTCATGGTATTCGTAAAATAAGTTCAAAGACTGCTAAATACCGATGGGGCCACAATGATATACAGAGAGATAAAAAAAATAAACCAATTAGGGCAGGCTGTGATATGTGTTATACGTTTGGCAGTACTGAAGTGTATTGTCAGTCTATGTCAAATTCGAGATTAGCAGGTTAGGTTTTGTTCGTTGTTTGACACAGACTGACGTAAAACTTAACCTGCAAATCTTCAATACACTTAAGTACTGCCAAACGTATAACACATATCACAGCCTGCCCTAATTGGTTTTTTTATTGATTTGTCTGTATACAGTGAAATCCCCTTGGGCGGATACCAACGGGACCGACTGAAAGTGTCGGTTCAAGAGGGGTGTCCGCCTAAAAGAAATACGAAAAAAAATCGGTTTTTTAATGAAAACTGTAATTAAAGAAATTGGGACATTTAAAATGTATATGTATGTAAATGTTTTTAAAATAAACAAAAAACTTAAAACTTAAGGAAAAAATAAGGATTTGTTACCTTACAAAATACTACTACATACAAAATACTTTCTTTATGTTTAATTATATCAGCAGCTTGTGTTTTTCCGATATCAAAACGCTTGGATAAGTTCCTTACACTTAACTTTTCCCTCTTGTGAACTTCAACAATCTCAATTTTTTGTTTAAGCGTGAGAATTTTTATATTTGGTGCCATTTCTACAATGAATGTGTCCCCCACTGTGTCTTTTCCTCATAGACGTCAGACTAATCCTGAATCCCCGTGTGTACCGAAAGATTGAAGTCGGTGAATCCCCGGTTAACTCGGGAAAGTTTCTCAGTGAAGGCAGGCAGCGAAGTTGGTGCGCGGCACTATTGAGAAATGCAACAGCGACACTTGCGACAGAAAAATGAGACAAGGCGTTTATTTTTTTATTTTGTTTTTTGTCTGTTTAAGAGAACATTTTCTTGTGTCCGCGTCCGTTCAAGAGAATGTCCGTCCAAGAGGGAGTTAACACAATGCAAATTATATGAGAGTCGGTCGGGACCATGAGAAACTGTCCGTCCAAGGGAGGTGTCCGTGTATCCGCGAAGGTGAATTTTACTGTAATAGCAATAAGATAACATGAACAAAAAAATAACTCGTATTGCTCGAGTAAGAAAGAGATAAACATAATAGCAAATATTCGAGTAGGCCTGACGCACATTTAATTATGACAGATGTCAACCACACATGCCTACTAAAATAATTTTTTTTCGTATGGTCATCTCTTACTTACTCAAGCATTCTATTTTGTTGTTCATGTTATCTCATGCTGTTATATATCGAGAGATCCAAAAAAAACTGTTCCTCAGCGGGCTGTGGAAATTCAACGTATGAATAATATGTTGGTGACACTGTACGTCAATGTCAAATTCGAGGTTAGCAGGTTAGGATTTGCGTCATTTTGTGTCATAACTGACGGAAAACCTAACCTGATAACCTCGAATTTGACACTGACGTACAGTGTCACCAACATATTATTCATATTAGAACTTTAAGAATACATATATATTAAATAAATATGTGCATTATCTAAAATAATATTTTATTATTATGCTGTACGTAAAAAAGTAGACAAGTATTGTATTTATCTAGTATTGTATTTATACAGTAGGCCCTGGTATCAGTAATACATATTACTGTTTAAGGGTCAGTTATAAATAAATCATAAAAAAAAAAATACGTTGAATTTCCACAGCCCGCTGAGGAACAGTTTTTTTTGGATCTCTCGATATAATTATGGCCCAATCCGTATTACAGCATAATTTTCATTTAGAGTAATGAAATAGTATATTGTATGTTAAGAGCTGAAAGTGCATTCTTGCCGCTTGCGCATGAAAGCCGAAACCAGCAATCATGCAAAAGCGGCAAGCGCACTTTTAGCTCGAAACATACATACTATTTTTTCGACGACTGACCAATTATTAATGGAAAATATCATATTTCATTTTATTGCAAATATTAATTGACAATCAAGTTAACATTACTCGCGCAGTCTATTAGACATGTGACGCGACTATTTCAACAAATGACGGGCATTGTCAAGGAAACATTCGGACGTGGCTACCTATTTTGTTCACGCGGAAACCCAAAACGCTCGGCGAGCGGCAAAAAGATGAAAACGCACGCTCAGCGGCAAATGTCAACTTTCTGTTGTCAAATGACAGTGAGAAAAATCTACTTTCGATGTCAGTCGTCGAAAAATATGTTTCTTATGCTTCTGATCCTGGCGGTTGAAAAAATTGTATATACACGGCAGGGCAGAACACCATTTTTCCCTCTGTGTATTTGTAGTGCTTGGCATCGCCCTTGAGCTGCAAACTCACATCTTGGGAAAAATTATGCTTTTCTCTTCCTTATAATGTATTATTTTGTCACATTGCCATTGGTGACATTAAAAAAAGTGACGTTTTGATACTTTTCATAACTGCTCACAATCATATTGATTTCACCTAAAAATGAACTAAATGAATTAATAACAGATTCATCCATTTTCAAGTAAGCTCTATTCTATAATGTATAATGGTTAATTTATACAGGGTCCGGCAACGAAGCGGGGGTGGAAGATATTTCTAAAACTATGAGAGTTGCATAAATATTGTGTATATAAAAGTTGTAGGTACTAAGGTGGTGCACATTACTAAAATAGTTTTGATTATACAGGGTGTCTCTAAAAAGCGTGGCGGATCAAACTTACCTTTTTTTAAATAGATTGCCGTATATTTAGGTAGCTTAAAAGTTTTGTATTGAAATACTCTTCATTTTCATATAAAGTTGTATGGGTCTAACGTCAACTGTTTTGGAGATATTAACAATTTTATGCAAAAATTGCTGAACTTAAGGAGGCTGCTGTAAGCGACAGAAAACAATTGAATGAAGGAAAACGTTACCAAAAAATTATGATTTTTGTAAACTATCTTTCAAGTGTAAAATGGTGGATCTGGGTATTAATGTTATACAGAGTGCTGAATATTTGCAAATTTAATATCGATTTTTTTCAAATGGAACGCCCTATATATTTTTGTATTTCTGAAGAGCTCTTTTAACACGTTGACCGCCGTATAAGTAAAAATTTTTCGAAAGCTGGGGCCACAACGTTTTTGCTTATACATGTCAAAAATGTTATAAATAAGGTATAAAATGTCTTAAATTTAGTCTAGAGCCGGGCCAACACATAGGTTTTGTTTCCCAGGCCATACTCTTTAATCTCTCATAAGAATACGACTATAGTGCAGCGCAAATGTGAGCTGCGTGGCCTAGAGTGAAAGTAACATGCGAAACACATGTGAGTGGCGTGGCCCATATATTAAGGAGCCATGCGATGCACTCGTGCTTCACATGGCGGTCAACGTGTTAATGAACTTTCCTTTCGATATGTTACTTCATACCTCTTAAGTTCCAACTGTTTTTCACATATGCGAGTTTAAACATAAAAAACAATTTAAACCCCTTAAGATGCTTTATTTCAAGGGATAAAAAACAAACGCCTTTAAAATAATGATTTAAACACTTTAATTCTTCAAACAAAAGATAAAACCAAGCTTAAAATACAAAAATTGAACCAGAACTCAAAACTAGAAATAACCAATACGACCGAATTTTGAGATAGGAAATGAAGTGGAAGAAGAAAGCTCATTAAAAGTACTTTTTAAAAATACAGGGATATACAGGGTGTTCCATTTAAATAAATCAAACTAATTATATTTCAGATTATGAATTCTCTGTACAGCTTTAATACTCAGAGCAGGAAAGGAGAACTATTTGAACATTTAGTGTAATTCCGTATAAGCTTTTGGTGTATTGGCTTTTATTTTTTTTATCTGATTTAATTTGACCGTGGAATTAATTTATTCCTGCATTTATCGTTTTTTTCGTGTTGATTTCCTGTATCAACACTGACTGAATTTATATTTTCTAAACCTGGTTTTGTGCTTTTATTCTAAGAGAGATCATGCGTTTAAATCACTATTTTAAGGGCGTTTGTTTTTTATCCCTTGAAATAAAGCATCTTAAGGGGTTTAAATTGTTTTTTATGTTTAAACTCGCATATCTGAAAAACAGTTGAACTTAGAAGTATGAAGTAACATATCAAAAGAAAGCTCATTAAAAGGGCTCTTCAAAAATACAAAAATATACAGGGCGTTCCATTTAAAAAAAAATCGAAATTATCAAATTTGCAAATATTGAGCACCCTATATAACATTAATACCCAGATCTACCATTTTACAATTGAAAGATAGTTTACAAAAATCATAATTTTTGGTAACGTTTTCCTTCATTCAATTGTTTTCTGTCGCTTACAGCAGTCGCCTGAAGTTCAGCATTTTTTTGCATAAAATCGTTAATATCTCCAAAACAGTTGACGTTAGACCCATACAACTTTATCTGAAAATGATGAGTATTTCAATATAAAACTTTTAAGCTAACCAAATATAGGGCATTCTATTTAAAAAAAAGTAAGTTTGATTCGCCATACGTTTTTGCGACACCCTGTATAATCAAAAATATTTTAGTAATGTGCACCACTTTCGTACCTACAACTTTTATATACACAATATTCATGTAACTCTAACACCCGTATTCATAGTCGTTCGCCAGCGACTCGCCGGCAACTCGCCGCAGTTTCGTTATTAATAGTATGTTGGCGGCACTGTACGTCTATGTCAAATTCGAGGTTAACAGGTTAGGTTTTCCGTCAGTTTTGACAGAAACTGACACAAAATCTAACCTGCTAACCTCGACTTGACATAGACTTACAGTGCCGCCAACATACTATTCATAACGAAACTCCGGCGAACCGCTGGCGAACGACTATGAATACGGGTGTCATAGTTTTAGAAATATCTTCCACCCCCGCTTCGTTGCCGGACTCTGTATTTATACAGTACAGTAAACATTGCGCTTCCTTTGACCAAAATTATTTAAAAAGATATTTTTGTCAACTACACGGAAAAATTGCATGTACAACACATTGGAAAAGTGATTCTTCCATGCTCACGTAAAACTTTTACATTCGCTGGAAAACTCTCACTTTTCTTAACTTGTAGGACAATCTACTATTAATTCACTAGCGATTTAAGAACAACTCGCTAGCATATAAACATTATAAACAGTTACTTATGGTTGCTATTATAGAGATAATAATAATAATGCCAGTTTAAAATGACAAAAAAATAATAATTAACCGAGTTATTTAACAATAACGGTAATGGCGTAACTGGAAACTTGAGTTACCGCATTTATATTTTTATGACGCTCAACGGCTTAAACCTGAAAAGAAACACCGATTGCAGCAGCTGAAAATTATTTCGGTGGCACAAATAATTTTCACATATAATCTCATAAGAGTATTAATTCTTTCCTGATTTTTTTTATTGCATCCAACAACGTCGTATTAATTAGGACGCCTTCCAGAGGCAAGCGTTTCCTTTGCAGAGACTTGCCATTTGAAAATATATTTTTTGAAACTTTTCCTTACTGCCAATCTCGAGCGTGCTTTTAAAACTTTCTGTTGTGCAACAAAAGTTATTACATTCGTCATACATTTTAAATGCGGCATATGCCGCGGGTTTCAGCTAGTAATTATATATTCCCTTTAATCCTACCTAGATGACAGGCAGTACTATGTTGGATAGGAAGATGAACAAACAAGTCTAAACACCATCCAATCAGGCCTACCACAAGGAAGTAACCTAGGTCCAATCTTGTACATGAAATTTACTGCTGATTTACCAGTACTCAAAAGTACATCAGCACCACCTTTGGCAAAGATACCACAGTAATGACGTCACATAGTGCCCTGTAACAGCATTTGCTTTAGTACAAAATAATATACACAACATTTAGAAATGGCTTAAAACATGGAGAATCAGATTAAACGAACTGAAGTCAACGCATGTAACATTTACAACCAAAATATCCACCTGCCTGTCCATGTATATACTTAAATGACTAAACTGTACCTCAATCCACGCAAGCTACATATTTAGGTATGACAGAAGATTAACCGTAAGATCACACATTGAAGCAAAAAAGAACAATTAAGCAATAAACTCAAACAACTGTATTGGCCAATTGGAAGGAACTCGCAATTAACGCTAGAAAACAAAGTACTTCTGCATAAACCAATACTAAAACCTATATGGAGCTATAGAATACAGCTGTGAGACTCTGCAGCTAGCTCCAATATTGAAATTCTGAAAAAAATTCAGTCAGAAGTCCTATGTCAAATGATCAATGCCTCATGGTTTGTTACCACTGACATAATTAGAAGGGTGAGATCCGAGTAGACTCCCGTTTACCTGATTTGAAGAGAGTGGAAATATTTAGAAGAGTGAGAAGAGCCCATGGTCAATTTATGGCTTTATGCACATTATTAAAAGATTCTCTGTCCATCGTACTATTAACGGATTAACTGTCCTCTCTGCTCCGAAGTAGGTACCCGATACAAATCCCAAAAAGTATTATAAAATTCAAGTCTATTGGTCACTTTCCCGCCCCTTCTACAATCCATCAAAATAGATAAGAAACAAGAAAATTCAGATAGATCGATCTTTAGTTTAGTTACCGTTTGCTACCAGGTTTGTTAAATATGACTGCATTAAGATTTATCACTAGCAAGAAAGAAAGAGAGCTTTAGTGTTTGATAGATTTAAATATCATTTCCACAAAGAACTATCCGGTGGTCCTAAATGTTAGGCATGTTCAATAAGTGGAAATAAAAAGTGTCCGGCTTATTTGAAGACAGAAGGAAAAACAAATATATACTGCTCCCTCCACAAATGAACTGGGCCATTTGCAAATATTGGTGCAATTTTTAAAAATATTTTCCAAAAGGGCAGTCATGGCATTTTTGTGTCACTATAAAAAGCATTTCTTTTAATAATTTGGTTTAAAGAAAACTAAGTCCATTAATAAAATATTATCATTTTAAGATGTTGAATTTTGCCCAAATGTTGATAGCACATTGCATACAAAGTGCCTATGCCAAATCGTTGTCAAACATTTTTAAACGTTCCGAAGAGACTCAAAGAACTATTAGTTAACCTTTTTTTATGATTCCTCTTATATTTGTGAAATATAGTTTTTTTATAATTTTATTCTTTTTAAATTTTATTAATGTGATTTTATTCTGCTTAGCATAGAATTTCGGCTTAGATCGCGTAGTATTTGTATATGAACACCCGCATTTTCTGGCTTAATGTGCCTTGCACCTTGTGAAGTCAAGCAAAAACCCGCGCGATGGCCATGCTCTTTCGTGACTCGTGTTAAGAACACGCGTGCGGTTTTTGCTCGACTTCACAAGGTGCAAGGCACATTAAGCCAGAAAATGCTGGGTGTTCATATACAAATACTACGCGGTCTAAGCCGAAATTCTATGCTAAGGAGAATAATTCGAGTAATCGCGAAAGCCTCCAACATTACATAATGTGATTTTGTTAATTCTTCAGTTGATACTTGAGGATAGTGCAATTAAATATGCTTAATATGAGTATACTATAAAACAAAAGCTTTTTTTTTTTTTTGTGACGTAATGTAATAAATACAATTTTTATGGGTGGTCCAGTTCATTTGTGGAGCAGTATAGATGAATTTATCGACAACCATAACCATCTGCCACTTGAAAAAAAAAATCTTAATAGGAATGAATTGAGTAATTCCTTGAGAAGAAAAGCTTCAGAAGACTTAAGTGTGAGACCTATGTTGAAACATTTACCAATTGCGATATCAAGCGTATAAGAAAAAATATATACCACATGCAACGAAGTGTTCTACCAAAATTGCCAGCAAGAAGTTCACCACGCCTACTGTGTACCTTTTGTTGAAAGAAGACGTCAACAGCTTAATGCTGCCTGTCTTCTAGCAAGAATAATAATAATAATAATAATGCTCTTAACTACTTTGTTATGCCTTTTGACGAAAAATTTAATTAATTTCAGTTTCTTTAACGTAATAAAATTTGCAATTAAAGAACCAACAGAAATATAAACTAATTTATTCTCTATAAAAAAATTGTATCTGAATTACATTGTTTTCGCAATATTAATTTAATTTAATTTCCCGCCAAAACAGAAAACAATTGAAACATATTATATTTCTAAAACTGCTTTTAAATGAAGCATAAACTTTTCTAGTTTTTTTTTTTTGAAAAATTAAATAAAGTCTTCCAGCATTACTAACTTTTTGGAAAACACTGTACATATGTGTTATTTGTAATTTTATCTATTTACCATTATCTCTTATGTATGTTTTAATACATTGTAGCATTCATGTATTTTTCTTTTCTTGATACATTATTACCTAAGCATCTGCAGGTTACTCAGCAAAAACTAATTCCAATAAGTATTAAAGTGACTCACTTACAGAAACTAGTATTGACGACATTTTTCGAACTTTTTCATAACAAAATATACTTTGTATTACTGCGAGTTATCTATGGTTTTAAAAATATTAAACAGCTCATGTCATTTTTAAGTCATGTCATTTTTAAGTCATATCATTTTTAAGTAAGCAATAAAACAACAATGCATAACTTTTAGTACTTAAAGAATGGTGTGTTTTGTTTGATAAAAATTGATCAATTAGTAATTAATTAAATTTTTTTTACTAATAATTCAATAGTAATTCCACTCGGATCCCTACATATACTCTGCACAACGTACATCACATCAGCTAGTGCAAATTGTAAACTGTAAAAAATTTAAATGAAACCATACGACACTAGCAGAAGGTAGATCTAACCATAAATCTAGAATTAAAATATAGATACAACTTCATCTGCAGATATTACTTAATTCTATCTGCACTGGAACAAAGGTCAATATAAATTTAGTGAGGGTATACTACGGGCCCTTAAGACTTGATGAAAGTTAAGCAAAACCAATTTCGTATATGGAATTAGTACCACAATAGAAGGCTAATTAGTTTTATTGGTTGTCGATATTTTCAGCTAAAATTTTAATAATATTTATTTAGAACAGAAGTTTGTTCAAAATGTTAAAAAGGGTTCAAAATTGTTGATGAGGAGAGATGTGTTTAAGTGAAATTGAATAAACCACTCACGAGGTGATATCAATAACGGCAACATGCTATTTTTTGGATATATGAGCCCACTAGATGCAAAACTCTGCGTTTGCACTCTTAGAAAATGTGTGCTAGAGGCAATAGTAATTTACGTTATGAGACCGGAGAGTAGTGTTTTGCAGGTCTCCCCAAGCTTCCAGCTTGGCCTGTGGCTCGCCCTGTGATCTACTTGGTTCGATCTGCAAAACACTACTTTCCGGTCTCGTAACGTAAATTACTATTGCCTCTAGCACACATTTTCTAAGAGTGCAAACGCAGAGTTTTGCATCTAGTGGGCTAATATCACCACACTACAACATTAAAAATATTAAAACATGAACGTTTTAGAAGACAAATTTACTTCCATTTTCAAAAATTAATTAAGTAAATTCAAAATCAACAAGGAGAACTTAGATTATTTTATTGAAGATCCAGCAGAATGTTACCAACCTCCCCAATAAACAGCGTGACACTGACAGCCGACTACGTGATTACATCCACGAAGAAGCCACTAATAGAGAAGTTTCTTAAATGCACCTGTCACGTAATTGTTAGAAACTGGCCCACCCGTCAGAAGGCGCTAGTGTCGCCACTCGGCAAGGTTGTGCACAAAACTATAATTAAAGATGGGTTGGTATGTGAAGAAGTGTTTTTTTCAAATTGTGCCGATTTAGTGTAGGAGACACAAATTTCCCCAAGAGAAACTAAGAGAAACATTTTCTGCATGCATTTGTCAAATCAAATAAATGTTAGATATTGGCCAACCCATCAGGAGGCACTGGTGTCACCTGTTTGCTCTTTGAAAAGTGCACATAACCTATGTATATAGTAAACTCATGCTTCAAAGTGACTGACAAATCATTTAAAATGTGTGAAAAGCATTTTGAACCAAAGTACATTGTTACATTTGAGCACGACTATTGTAAGATTGGCAATACTTATTAAACAATATTGTTATTTGAATTACTTAATTATTGCTATGCTATTCGCAAATATTTTGTTTTAATTTTCGATAATTATTGTAAACTTCAGAACTTCCAAACATTTTGCATATTACGATTTATGCAGTTCAAAACTTTAACATCGAGATTCTGATGAAGGCAAATTATGTATATGCAAAATTTGTATTGGTGTTGACGGCATATTCTTGATTAAACCAAATATCGTAGTAATGACGTATTTAAATTTTGCCGCCTTGCTGGAATAGTTTCTGACCCACCCGTTGTAGGGCCCTGAAACTTTTATACAAGCCTACTGTGGGAGAATTTGCTCTATTAATGGCTTCTTTGTGATTATATCTTTAAGAATGGATAGCCAACTAGTATTTAAATCAACTGCATGTGAGGACACGCATTCGTCTTTGCTTAGTCAAATATATGCAGTTTCCTTGATTTTACACCTAGTTGATATCGATTCCTTTGATAAAATCTTTGTGTTATGACTAGACTTAGGATTTGTATGCATTTGCATGTTTTTCTTGCATTTACCAAACTTATGCTAAGTGACATTTTTAAGTGTTTCAATTGCACGTGAACCTCATACGTAAATTTGAAAGTGCATATAAATGCATATTTTGCTATTCCTTATAAATGCATGCATATTTTCAGTGTTTTAAGCCAGAACTGCATATTATTCCTGTTTTTTATTAATTCTAATACATTCACATGTTCAAATACTCGCTAAAGAAGAATTTTGAATAAACCTGACTGCAAATTATGTTCTTTAAGAACACAACTCAAATACCATTGCCTCCAGAGCCTATACTAACACGTTGGGGTACTTTGATTCCTGCAGCAGAATATTATGCACAAAATTTCGAAACTATAAAAACTGTGCTCAATAAATTTGATAAAAACGACGTCATATGTATCGAAAATGCAGAAAATGCAGTTGCTGTAAATTCCCGAAGAATTGCTATTTATTCTATCCAATTTTGCATGTTGAGGTAAAACAATTACTAAATTAGAAACTCAAGGATGTTAAAGTCAAGACTGCATCGAATTAATTAGTGAAACAGAAATTTCGACTAATAAGGTGCGTGGACCAAAAGCATTAAGTATCAAGCAAAAACTTGAAAACGTTTTAGAAAAAAATACGGGTTTTCACTTAATAAAAAAAATAAATAATTTGTTACTTGGGCAGGGTGAAATTGGTAACGAATTAAAACATTACACATTAACAGAAATGAATAATTTTAAGTACGCCCCGGTAACGTCCTGCGATGTGGAAAGGAGCAGCTTTTCTAAATATAAAAATTTATTTACCGACAAAAGACACAAATTCGTATTTGAAAAATTAAAAATGTATTTAATTTTTAACATTAATTGTAGTTCGTAAGTGTGATTCTTTAATTATTTATATGGAGTAAAGTAGATTAAGTATTCAGTACGCATGTATTTTGTTTATTATCCCGTTTTACTTGTGCTTTGTGTTTATTCTTAATAAAAAAAAAAATACTGGTATATTTTATTGTTTAATCTGAAATGTTCATGCATATTTCTGCTTAAAATTAACTATACTCTAACATTTTAAGAGCATATTTAAATGCATATTTCCGTGATTTTAGAGAGCATATGTACATGCATATTTTGCCATTTTTAAATGCATACAAATCCTAAGTCTAGTTATGACAATGTATTTTGTGGTTGTCATTTCAAGTATGTTATGCTATTTTAGATGCGTCAATCTGGTATTTCTTATTCAAATTTTGGTGTTCTTTAACCCTAACTTCTAAAGGCCTTGATTTTTTACCGATATAATATTTCCCGCATTCACAAGCAATACTATGTACAGTTCACTAAATGTTGTTCAACAGTAAATACATGCAACAATAAAATTTAGCTTGGCCTTAGGCATACAGATTAGACATAAATCAGATAGTACGAAAGTTCCTAAAACT
>OW679196.1:103312151-103374084 GCA_940337035.1 Agriotes lineatus | reverse complement strand
ATTTTATATAATTCAGATTTATTTACACAAAAATATGTTAAAAATACTAGAATGCTTTTCTATATTAAAATGTATCGAACTTATAGTTAAAATTATCAAATAACATAATTATAAATACCAAATCATTTCTTCCATTTCAAGAAATAAAAATTCGAGGATAGCAACATTAAAACTACTATAAAGCGTTTCATCTGTTATGGAAGAAAGTGAACTACATAGTTTACCTAGTGAAACTTTTTTTCGATTATGTCGCTGATACTCTTTCACCAACAGCAACATTAGGGCCGGTTTCTCCTCTAAAGTGAAATTTGCTACAATAATTATTGTGTAAGTGTAGCTATTATAGAAATATAAAGTATAAAGAAACTCTGTTAGTAATCTTTCGTTCTACATAATATTTTTATTCGTTCAACATATGACTTGTAAACCAACTGTTACGCAATAGATCGTGACAGTTTAGAATAATTATGAGTAAACATCTTTTAATATTTTGAAATTAAAGTAAAAAATGTTATTTTCTTTTTATTCCTTCGTACAATAAACTAATTCTAAACAAGAAATATCTTAAATAATATAAATTATATTTACCACTCATATTTAAAATAAAACCCGATGCACTTAAAAAACTTTATACGTTTAGGTCTTGAATAGTATTAGAATTTACTTCCACGATTTCAATAGGGCGTTGAAAACTCTGTCGCGATACACCTCAGTGTTCAAATGCCTCTATAAATAAATATTTAATGGGCTTATAGAGATCATGCAACATGAAAGCAAATATTCTTTGACTATCCTGGTATAATGGAATAATGCTGGCCCACCAACATGCATAGATCATCCATAATCTCGAAGTTCAGTATGTTCACCTTCAAGCAACACCGATAATTCTAAATCGCTTAAAAATTTTAAATGCGCTTTACTATTGAGGTAGTTTTGAACTCATATGGACCAATCAGACCAAAATTTTAAATTACCATCATTTTCGACCATGCGAGAAATGACCCTTTGTAAATTAACTTGTAGACGCTTCTATTGGTGCCTCTCCAAATATTGAAGGTCAGTTGTCATCTGTAAATATCGCTCGCGGTCTTTTGCCTTTCCAAATAGCGTACTAGTTCTAGTCACTCGAGTTAATGTTTTTATATTTTTCAACCACCGGTTCTTTTTGGTTGATTGTAACACGATCTAACTAAGAGAAACGCTTCATTTTTTTAGAGTGTTTTCTTTGAGCGTCAGTGTCGATTTTATTAAATCAGTTTCTCGCCATTTCAATTCTTGCCCGCACCTCTAGTTCACTCTTCTATTCTTCGGGTATCCAGGTGCCTAGAAATTAAAATTGTCTGCTCTTCCCAATTATTTGGTGTCTGCAGTTAACATGGCATTTACTTCATATCTTCTGATTACCAAAATTGGCTTTTTCTATGTTCAAACCCAGTTTTTCCACAACTTCTGTACTCATTCCAATATATCTTGCATTTCATCAGCATAGCGGATGGTATTGATCACGAAAGAAAAATTTTGCCCCGAGTTCGAAGAACGAGGGGCTAATTTTCTTGAGTCGGTATGGAGTATTCCACACGAGTTCAATATTAAATTTTATTCAACATCGGGCTCTTTACTCTATATACTTTAATTGTTGCAATTTAAAAATTATTTTACCTATATAGATTTCTAAGGACCAATAAAAAAATTAAGGGTTGCCATGTTATATTGTTTTAATACATTCTTCGAAAACGTTCCCGCCAAACACTGTGTTCATGGAAGTTCCAGCTAGTTGTTATGTGGTTCCGCTTTCTATTGCTCTTGACGCCCAAGAGGCATGTTTGAATTCACTTCCGACAAGATCAAAAGATGTGTACAACAAAAAAATTTCTGATTTCAATCAATGAAGAGCTTTAAAAAGGGGCGGAGATCATAAATAAAGATGTGCTACTTCCTAAACGCCTGAAAAAAATTTCATCGTCTTCATTATGGCAGAAACATTCAATGCAGAAATCAACACTAAATGTACATAAGAATATTGATACATCAAAGTGTGGTAAACTAACCGCCTTTTTGAAAAGCGAATCATGCGCTTATAAACCAAAAAAGGTGAAGGTATTAGAGAAGGAACACATCGAACAATTTTTGAAGGAACCCCTGACTGCGATTATTTAATGATGAAGGTATTTTATATATGTTTGGTAATTTGAGTATTTAAGTTGTATTTTTCCAGGTTGCATTATTCATGGGCATCGCAGGTGTGTGTCGATGCCACGAGATAGTCAATTTAAGCGTCACCAATATCGGTGACAAGGGAGCATACCTATATGTGACAATACCAGACACTAAAACATACGTCCCACACATATTGCATAATACTTAAAATTACTAGAACTGGGGCGCTTTACTGGCCACGAAGATCGTCCGCGACTTTATTGGCAAACGGTGGAGGTGATCTTTTAAGTCTGAATAGACTGGGTGGCTGGAAATCATCTACAACAGTGGAGGACTATATTGACAATTGTGTTACTGATAAACTCGATATAGCCAAAAAGACCGAAGGAGTAATGTATAAAGAGATACCTTCGACCTCATCTTTTGGAATTGACATCCAGATGACAAGGAATGAAGTCACATCAATTTTCACTTCATCTTCGAGTTATTCTGTTAATTCATTGAACATAGAAAATGGTAAGAATATCACAACATTATCTTTTAATATAAATGTTAATATTAATTTGAATAAATAACTGTGTACCTTATTGCTAATTAAATTTATATACATTCCAACCTTGTTCATTGATTTTTTCTAATAATCGGTACTAAGTAGTAATCCTGCCATGACTTCCAAATTATTCTCTGTGACTAATGGGGGACATTACATTTATTTCAAATAACCATAGTAATACTTTAATTATACGACGATGTTCGATAACTACTCCAGTGGAATAAGTAACTTATTACGTCACTAATTTGACAATATTTCCGTTATGTAATGAGTCTTATTACATCACTAGTGGTGTAGTTGCTTCATAACCTAATGGAAATAGTGTGAAACGAATGACATAATGACATTTGTCTACTAAAATATTTTTTTAAATGACAGATCTGACATTTTTTTTAATGCACTTTTGGCAGTTGTAGATAAAATTTTCTAGAATACATGTCTGATAGCGTATTTATCCCACTTGTATAGTAAAATCCTCTTATGTAATTTTTCCTTCACTTCGGTTTTTGTTCAGGCCTGTTACTATTTTATTATTTTCGTTTACGAGTATAGTGTATGCTTTTTTTCTGTTCACATCTGTTATATCTTTTTTTTTAATGTAAATTTAACGAGTCGTGTTTCTTCTATATGTTTTCTATTGTGTAAGATTTCTTGTTTTTCTGTTTTTGCGTATCTTGTTTCATTCCTTATTTCCTTGTTTATCTCATCATATCCATCTTTATCTTTATTTTTAACTTATACTGTTTTATTTATCATATCTAGGTTTTTTCATTCATCAATTTTTTCTTCTTTCTGTGTTTCTCTGTACCAACGGCATTTTTGCTAATTTGATGTGATTCTTGTCTTATTATGTCCCATTGATGTCCATTTTCTGTTGCTTCAATTCCTGAGCTATTTAAGTTTTAACTTCTAGCTCCTCTATTTTGTGCAAATCTAACTACTTTTTTCCACTTTTATTACTTTTATCACGACCAGATTATGGTCCGAATGTCCGACAGGGTGTATATTTTGGGTTTTCTAATACTGGTCCTATATCTATGGTTTTCGTTTGGCAATCTTCATTGCAGAAAATTTTCTAAATGCAAATGAGTTGCCCCTCGCTGCATTTTCTTGCGCTTGTTGGTACATTAATAATACTTTTCGTTTTTCTTATGTGACCACTTGTGACAGTTCGGATTGAAAATAAAATATTTTTGTCCACAATCACCTATAATTGAAGTTTGTCCACACTTATGAACCGTCTAAAGTACCACGTTATTCACTAGTGAAATAATGAAATTACTTTATTCCACTAGTGGGATAAAACCATGTCACTTACTACTGCATTGTTGGTAGCACTGTCAAGCTATGCCAAATTCGAAATTTGTAGGTCAAGTTTTGCGTCAATCTGTGTCAAATAACAAATAAAACTTAACCTATTAACCTCTCGAATTTGACATAGACTGACAATACACTTCAGTACTGCCAAACGTATAACATTTGATCTTTCGGTACTTTCCAAATTGTCACTAGGTATGACTTTTCATGGCTGTCAATACAAGACGTATGTTTTTTTAGATATTTATTGAGTTCTTGGATAAACGTTGTATTGCATTCGTGTTTTAGTTGCGTTTTATCCACTTAAGAAAATTAAACGCTCGAACTGCGCTCTCGCGTTTAAACATTCTTGCCTGGATAGAACACCATCTAAAACACTTATACAATAAATAACTATAAAAATGTAAAGTCTTGCTTTGTTAGAGAAGAAAGTCTGCGCTGGCATATATTGAACCTCATAAAAAAACATTTTAAATGTCATCAAACTTTAAAATAGAAGTGAATGTGAGTATATGTATAGAATGTTTACAACTAAGGGCGTAGAAACGCAGTTCTTATGTTTTTAATATATCCTCGAGGTCACACTATACAAATAGTACTCAAAAGTCTAATACAAAATAATCCATTTATTAAATGGAAGAGGCCCTAAGTACTGACGTGTTAGCTTAGCAAAAATATTAAGTGGTGTAAAAAATAAGGGATAAGAACATAATAAGTAATAACAGATTAAGTGGAGATCCATTGTAATAGTCAATAAATAACTAGTTCTATCAACGGTTCTACCAATCAAGGCCGTGCTTCACTTGAAACAGCCTAGTATCACTCAATTCTTGTATAGCATAGTTATCTAGCTTATTGCGCATAGAATGCTAGGTGTTTTAATAAAAGAAATAATTTTAACATTGAAAATGTTTAACGAATTGGAAGTGTGACCGTAATACAGCGCTTGGAAAGTGCACAGTTTTCGGGAATTTTTGCAAGTTTTATGTATTGCATATGAATGTTGTTGGTGTCGTTTCGAAGATCTCGTCAAGGGCGAACATTCTGGAGAGGTTATGAAAATATAAGAATCGATGGGGCGATAATACGGGGGTTAAACGATTTTTTGAACAGGAAAGCGTTCGGTGCTGTTACATCGCATACTTATTGAAAGACCCAAATGTGACTTGGGGCTAGTTTGAAAGAGGATGAATGAACGCTTATCGTACTGGCTGTTTTTTTGGGTCTGCATGCACGGGGGTGAAGCTACAGGGATATAAAGGTGAGGTGCGAGTGTTGCAAATTGGATGTTCGCATATAAACAGAGGGAGAGAAAACGTCGAATTTTGTTTTTGGCAAAATGTGGATAAATCTGTGGGTTTTTAGGAATTTTGCTACCCAGGTGGATTTTGGGGTTGCAAAATAGTGAAAATGGCAACTGGCAGGGTTGGGATGTTAGTGTCAGCTGTTTGTTCTAAAACTTACTGCGGAATTATAATAGAGAAAATTGGTGGGGACTTCAAAAATATAAATATATGTAAACGTACGGAAATGCAAAGTTACTTAGTTTAGACAATATGAAAGCTCCCTAAACAACAATTTTTAAAAAATGTATTTATTCAACAATTGACACAAAACTAAAGATGCATATCGACTAAACAACTCAAACATCTATTCTCATCTAATCCCTTTTCACACTGTCCCGTTCCTCCTTATAAAAGCAGTAACATATTTGCTCCAGTTGTTTAATTTGCTATTAAAGCATTTTTATGAGTAAATAAAATAAACTATGAACAATAATATGTGAAGCCGCCCAGCGCATGGCTTGTAATTCTCAGAACGTCTTCAAAACACCTAACAAATGTAATAATGAATGGCTCGTATATAAAAGTTATATAAAATAATTGAATGTAATATCGAATTCAATATCTTTATCTAATTGCAGATTTATATTAAACTGTACAAGATGCTGAGAAGGTGCAAAATTGTAGTAAGTATTATTTATTAACGATCTGCTACGCAGGAGAACTTCGCAGTAACGTTTCGCGTGGCGTATAACAAATTATAATAATAAAGATGTGAAACATTTTTCAGATTTTGCAAATTTTATGCCAGACTTGAAAATTAATTCATTTCAATGCATCAACGAAAATTGGTAAATTGCAACTTCTGTAATTTTTTCGACCGAAACAATTAGTGTTACTTAATCCTTTTAGTGCTCTGTTCAGGATTTTTATAAGGCAGTTGCGATCACACAAGTTCTTACATTTCCGTATAGTTGTCCATAACAGTAAATTATATCTATGGTTGCCTAGTTAAATAAATAAACTACATACAAGAAGGTAAGGTGACTATTTACTGAAATTATGTTTCCAGATTTTATACATCTTATTTGATTTTTGTTAAGTATTAATTTGATGCTTCTTGTGTCTAATAATTGCAGTTTTCTGGCTAAGGAGTAGCAATTTTTTCATACTGTGCTTAGATTTGACCACAGAGTGATTGAATAAAAATACCACTTTGACGAATCTAAATATTATATTCGAATTTTAAAAAATAATAATTTCTGCATTACCACAACTCACAAAACTAAAAGTAAATAAAAATTATATGTTGCTACCCAACAAAAAATAGTTTTATAAACAGATAATACTTGTTATTACTCAGCAAATTTACATCCAACGCATTATTACAATATCTACAACAATTTTAAGTCACACCCTCTGCATTTGATGCATTATGTTACAAAAATACATTTGCAAGATAACAGACAATACGTTTTTTATCATTCAATGCTAATACAATTTAATTTTGTATATTATTGCACACTAAAAATAATTAAAAGTCATAAATTAAACTACTTTCTTACATAAAACACATTACAGCATTTCCCCTCGATCGACTTTTGGTAAGAAGACGAAAAACCAGTATCAACAAACGTTTAACACAAACTGAAAGTGTTCTCTTTTTGTTTAAAGCTTTCTACTTCTTTTTCGTACTCTTTTGTAAACAGAGTGCGATTGAAGCATTTATTAATATTTAAAGTTCCATAATACCGAAACAAGACAAATACATAGGGCTGTGTTTGCTTAACATTAAGGAAGAATAAAACACATTACCATTGCTGCTCGAGCTGCCTCAATCAAGACGTCTAGCATCGATTACGTTCTAAAAATTACAGTTCCAGCCTTAATCCGAGTTAAACTAGTTGCACTTGTATTAGCAGACACGAATGACTTTTTGTTGGTGTGGCCGTAATGACGTTTTTATAATGGGCTGTTGCCGGTCGCTATTGCGTTTTGTAAAATAATTTCTAACATTATTGAATCAACCGTTCTGAACAATGGGAAAGGAAGTCTTAAAATACGGTCTTTAAATTCAGTTAATAGCACATGCACATTGGTAAGCTCTTTAAGGAACTTCTCTAAATGTATAAACTAATAACTGGTGTATCCCCACTCATAAGTATGGATGACATTCTTTCTGATATTTTGCCTGTCGATAATCTTCCATGTCAACGTGGCAGTTAGCCCTTAATGCTTGTAATGAGTCAAATGGTAATAACAGGCCACATTGTCTTTATTCGAACGGCTCTAGACACTAGACACTGTTAAAGCTGATTATTGTTATTATTAGTATACATTAGATTAAGTGATCTATCCACAGCCACCCAAACATCGTGAAACCTATTTTCTTATGCTAAAGTCTTTCTTTCTTTCTTATAGTCACTAGTTTATAGATTGCATATGTAGATTTCTTCGACAACAAAATACCAAAATAGTGCTCAAAATGTCGATAAAAATGTCACAGATTTGATTTTTTCCTAAGAATAAACTGAGTGCCATAAGTATATCACCAAAGTGTGGCTACACAGGTCCTTGCTCTTGTAATGCTGTGTACAACATTGCTAAAAGTATGGGTTCAGTAAGAACTCGTATTAAATCAGGTCTCGTGTTATCTTCATCAATCGCCTATTCAACGTGATACAGACCATAAAATACTTTTTGATAAAATCTTATTATCTGCAAATCTCCCTTGTCTCCAACAACGTCAATCGAAATCAAGGGTATCTTTGATTCCACGCGGATTGGATTTTGTTTTAAATGAATACCGTTTTGGAAGATCCCTTTCTGTGCTTTGGAACATTGACGAATTGGGACCGTGTGGCCGGCTGGTAAAGTGTTTGAACTAGCAATCGGCAGGTAATGGGTTCAAGCCCCCGACCCGGACATTAGTATCATCAAAGACCCTTCAGCCATCATACTAACACCTTTGGTAGTCGTGATCCCCGTGAGGCATTCGTCTTTCATTCAAGGGCTTAGCTAGCCACCTTCCCCGGCGCGGCTTATAAAACCGCACTTAGTGTGTGGAAAGTACGTAACATACTCTCGGTCTATATTAAGAAGACTAGTGCAGACGCTTTAAACATTTTGCATGGACATATTCTTCATATCGTCCACCATGCTTTGGATATAGGAAAACCACCTGCCAAGTGGTGCCCCCCTCCCCTCCAAATATCAAAATGTTGGTCTAAAACGATCGAGAGTGACAACATCCAAATCACTTTTCAGTGTTTTGAAGAGGGTTTTTTCCAAATTTTTGGATCGTATGGTAACGATGGACCAAACGTAGATCTATCGCTACGATCCAGAAACTAAAGGACTGCCAAAGAAGTTCATGCACTATCTAGACGAAAATGTTTGAGAAGTCTGACGGATTAAAGTATAGAAGATTGAGCTCTTTCTACAGAACAATGCACCTGGTTAAAAGATGCGTTGCAAAAAATTACCATTTCGAATTATTGCCTATTTAGAAAATTCAAGAAAGGAAAATGAAAACCAAAGAACTCTCCTTCAACAGAAATGAAAATCAAGTGTTAGAATAACTTTGTAACCGGCCGCCGTACTGAAATGAAATGCTGTACATTTTCTGCGTTAGACCTTGCCATATGAAAGTTTTTGACGTTTCGACCACATCATCATTTTTAATAAAATGTCAATAACACATTATTAGAATCTACACTACTGCACTAAATATTTGACGATAGTCACATCTCTTATATTTACATAATTAAGAAAAGATACTCACCATGCCATTAAATATTGACATTTCAACCGCAAACAGCTAATACAACATTGTGCGTTCATTTTCCAGTGACCGAATAAACAACTAATGATGTCAAAAAGTTGGTGGAGTAATTAGTTGATAATGCTCAATAATTATGCTAATAATAAATGATAATCGTCAATAATTGTCAGTTCTATTATGTTTATCTAAATAATTAAATATTCAAAGTACGTTATACGTACTGTAATAGATAACGACTATTCTACAGGAACCACTAATATCATATAAACTAGCAACCCAGTGAGACAAATGTCTCATTTAAAAAAACAAAAAAGACGGTTTTTCAAATAGAACGCGTATTACAAAAAACTGTACCCAGACCTGGAAGCTGTCAAAGTGGTTGCCTAACCGATCGAGGTTTTAAGGAGCAGAGGGTCGCAGCTCCGTTTGGCTGCTGAAACAGCGTACTGACACTTCCTGTTTTCGAGAAATCACGTGATTTCTCGAAAACCGGAAGTGTCACGTGACTGAAATTCGGTTCCTGACCTGACATTACCATTCCAAACATATAACTTTCATAACTTTTTCTCTATCTCTTACGGTTTGGCTGCTGAAACAGCGTCCCGGACAGACAAAACAGCGTCCCGGACAGACAAGTCTATCAGATAAAGGATATAATATACTGTTGCTTATACTTACAATATTAGAAGGAAGAACATTTTCAGTTCTACAAATCAGATTGGTAAATAATTTAGCTAATTTAATGATAATTTTACAATGTAATACTAATATTATTAAGGGTATGTAATGCCTCTTATAGAGTTTTATTTCCTTCTAATTTAATATACAGATTCAATATTTATTATTTGTACAATAAAATGGCAAATATAGTACCATATTGTAGGTGATTAGGACACGCATTTTGACAGCAAACTCGACCTCGTTAGTGTGCTAGGAAAGTTTGTATTAACTTCTTCACGAGAATTCTCTTTGCCTTAATTAAGCCGTCGCATCGGGCCCAATCTCTGCTACCTGATCAAAGAGTCAAGAGGGCGTTTTTATGCTGATATCTGAATTTTTATCACACTTGTACCCGGTAGCGTTTCAGGGTTATTACTGTGTTATCGTCGAATTTAGCCGCTGGTCAGCTATTGGAATTGTGGCATCATTTAACGGCTAAATTTTGTTCGAAAAGCAGGCGGTTTAACGGCTCGCTTCCAACCGTTGGCGGGCGTCGCATACAAACAGAGCTGTTTTGATTTCGAGACTGGCTGGTGGCTAAATTTTTATTTCACTCCGATTTTCTGCTGGAGTTTAAACAAGACGGTGGTTGCACCAAATGCTATGCCGACCGTTGCGCTGCAGCGAGCAGATAATTAAAGTCATATTGCTCTGTTTATACAATATAATAATTATCTCTCAATTCCATATCTGATCTCGTTCTAGGTTTCTGCATTGCTTGTCTAATACCCAGGAACGTTGAAGCTTTCCTCTTTTCGTTTTTCCTCATATATACCACATATTCTCTTGCATTCTCAATAAATGTCAAAACTGTGTCTCAACTCTATTCATTACTGTTTCGTTGGCTTTCACTAAGCTACTGATTTTGATATTAAATATATGTTCCATACTAAATACTCCAGGACCCCATGGTAGATAATACATTTCAAATACTCAAAATTATCTTTTTACATTTGCATTCATGCTACATATTTTACACCCGGGGGGCACTACTGATTCAACCCTTGTTTGGCTTATTTTGTTTTATGTTTTATTTATACATAATTTTGTTATTCCAATTTATTATGTTCGTTGTACAATTTTGTTATTATGAATTCAAAATCATATGTCCCCTGGGCTAACGCCACCAGATCATCAGCGAAACCTAAGGTAAACAGGTACTCATAGTTTATGGGTATAATCACACGATGCTTCTTCCAGTTCTGAAAAGTAACTTTGACAGTAATATATTGTACCGTAACGGAGACCGGCTACAGTTGTCAATTTTCACGTATGAGACATTGTCACATTGCGGAATCGTAACCCTTTTTCGAGTAAATAAAGGCAAGATGTACTTCTTTCGAAATTTTCTTTTCAAATACTCCGTAAAATATAAGAACAATGGCAAATCTCTGATAGAAAATTTCCTCTGAGAGTCTGCAAAGCTAAATTCATAGCATACGCAGAGCATCGAAGATCGTCCCAATTTCTTACACCGGGCGGTACGCCGCAATGCACTCTCGCGTTGTTTACCTTCGAAATGAAATTTACAGGACGCCTGACCGCAAAGGTCGCTGCGATTTGGAACGCCTCACTGTGTCAAACTCGGCCACAAGGAGCACGCTGGAACTTTGAATGTGTCGGAGGTTCTGGCTGCAAGACAATTTAGCGGGGTCATCTAAATAAAATTTCCTCTATCCCTTGGCTTCTTTTGACGCAGTCTCGGGGACTGGAATTGGTCATTGGAAGGCTTGAGTTCGGTCGGCGCTTAGCATTTGGGCAGCGACTTCGACGAGCTTTTGTGTTATTTCGACTTTTCTACAGACTTCTTCCGCTATCCTACAACGAGCACCTGTATTCGCAAACTATGCATTCGAGCAGAGGGCATTTTACAAGTATTTGATTTACACAACTGATAAAAATTCGGAAAGGGCCTAAAAATTAATTACCAGTTAATTAGCAGGGGATTGGCGGGCGAACCTATTCACTTCAGTCTACGTGTTTAATCCGCTTGCCACAGTTTGGACGTACATGTATCTAGGAAAGAATCTATAAGCTGAATCAATTCGGTTAATTCGTGTGGCAGCAAGTTAGAAAACCGAATGTTAGGTATCAGAGGGGTTGCTTTCATCCAGTCAATGCGGTTAATCCGTGTGCCACACGCAGAGAAAAATGGTGGTTTTAGGCAGGAGGGTTGCTGATAGCAGTTCTACTAACTCCAGCAGGGCCTAAACAAACAAAGCACTTGTAAGAACCCTCCTGTTACTGACCCCTACATTAAACATATAATAGAATCAGTTAGATCTCTTTATGTCGTGACTGGATTGTTCTTGTGACTGCGACAACGCCGTACAAATTGATAACAAAAATTAACATGTTCTTAATCAATTTACAGGAAAGCGAAACGTCACACAAATACACACTGTGTATACATGTGAATACTGAAACAAGAAAACCAATCCGAAGGAAACCAGATGCTCGTTTCATTGTTATATCAACGATTCTGTTAATTGCTGAGAATTAGTATGCAGATAATGCTGCACTTTGCAGTACAAATAAGTAAAGAAAAACAATACGAAGGTGTCCACTTCTAACACAAAGTGCATGGTCATAAGCAAAATAACGATTAAATGTAAGTTGAATTTATAAGCAAACGTTATTGAGGAGGTCTCAGAATTAATTTAGTTAGCAATAAACATAACACGTTGGAGAACTATAAAGAAGGTAGTAGTGCTGTAAACTATTAAAGCAAATAGGTTATCTGGAGCGCTCAGCAAAAACTACAAATTTGAATCTACCGACACTCTCGGAAAGGCGTGATTGGATAGAGACGTTCAAAATCCTTCACGGCTATTTTTCTGTGAACATCAAAATATGTATGTTAAGTGAGTATATGCGTTTACGCTGTCATCAGTTTAAGCTAGTACGTGACA
Organism: Agriotes lineatus; assembly: GCA_940337035.1. Classification (NCBI taxonomy): domain Eukaryota; kingdom Metazoa; phylum Arthropoda; class Insecta; order Coleoptera; family Elateridae; genus Agriotes; species Agriotes lineatus. The sequence goes on along the minus strand of OW679196.1, from coordinate 103,361,358 downwards.
CAATTTGCAAACTGTGCTGTCAGTTCTTCCTAACCAATAGAATTTTTTAAATGGAACGCTCTTCCTGAAATAGTTGTATGTGCCGCGCAGTCAATGCCTTTACAAACGCGTTAGACAGTTTTAAATGGCCAATTAAAATAGACTAGTATGTTATATGATGTACTATGCGCATTTGCTTAATTTTTTGTTTAAATGGCTCTGCCGCCTAACATTATTAGAAATAAATAATAATGTGGAATAAAAATCAACATAAGCAAAGATATAAAGACCAGAATTTACAGAAGGAAAAGATCAGTTTTGATATATAAAAAACCTAAAGTGACACGATTCGTACAAAACAAATGTTGGAGACAGATGAAATGTCGACAGTAAGTAAAATAGTGAATCATATCCCTAACAAACACATAAGAAGCAAGTTGCAAATACAAACTATCAATGAGTAGATTCAAACAACGGGGAGGGGGGATGAAATGTTTATATATTTAAGGACTCCCCCCTCCCCCTCTCAACTGTCTCATCTGTTATACCCTTGTTGATTCAAGAGGGTAAATTTATCCTTAGCAGCATACTCTTGTCATCGAGTTAGAGGCATTGAAGTGAATAAGTTCAGCGTGGCGTTGCGGTTGATATTTGCGTAAGATTTTTATCGTGAAATCATTCTTCAACGCCGGCGCCGGTCAACAGCTGGATCAACATTGGAGGCTGCTTAATAACTATAAATAACGAATATCGTAACAAGTGCTTTTAATTGAGTTACTCTTTGAACCACAAGCACAAGCCATCATCGAGATATGTGAACAACGCTGCATGTAGCAAGGGTGACCCTTGCAGTTAATTACGAATCGCCTCACATCAGTATCGCTTTAGTGCACTATGTGCATGGATTAGCGATCATCCGGCGAGATGATCCCTGGTCTTTGACTTAATAAGCAATTGTCAGTGATCTAGAAAGCGCACTGGATAGCTTGGGATGCTCATTTCTTACAATGCTGGTGTTCTGTAGGCGCGTAACCGCAAATGCAAATTACACTGACATGAGGTGGAGCTCATTGGCCTAGTTATCATTCGGCTAATTGGCACTAGAAGCTGTAAACATCCGTATTGTAGGGCTTATAAGTACATTATCGGCGGTGTACTTGGATATTGTTCCTGAACGAGATACTCTGCTAGACGCTACGAGTGAATGCCGCGGAGGGTGTACGTACTATCACCTCTAATACGTACTGCTAAATGTCCTAATGTTTGGTTATTCTTGATTAAATTCCTTATTGTGGAATTTGGCTGTTTTGTGTATACGAGGGAGGGTGTATCACCACATGTCACATGATTTCGTGCTTCTAATCCACAACCCTTAGACCGAAAGGGGTTTACGGACTTTTGGATAAGTCGCCAGCTTTTAAATGTATGCATAAGGGCCGATCCAAATCCAAGAAAAAATAGATTAGCTCATAACCGCGCATATGCCTACACTTGTGTTAAACCTTTGGTTCTTAGTAAGTTAAAACACTAGTGTTAACTACCTTAGCATTAAGTTCTGGTTATATTATATTTAAGTAGTATAGTTATGCATCTAACTGTAAATGAAGTATTTCTAACTACAATAATGCGTTTCAAATATGCAACTTTTTTGTAGACCTGCACATATCACAAAAGTATGTTTACTTCCATTTTTTATATACTCCACCTTGCCCTTTTAATTTTTCACGTTTCTTTCTCTTATTTTCTATAACACGCTATGCCGCTTTTGTCTTGTTAACTCACAGCTATTGGAACATCTACTGCAAGAAACATTAATCGTTGAATATCAAGTCCATTATAGGTATAGACTGGTTGAACCAACGTTTTTATAATTTTATTTTTACCTCAGAGACGTGTTTGGAGATTGTTAGGAATAACAATGAATTTCTGAGGTAGTTTTAAACAAATAGAGATTTATGATTGTTTGTCATTATTTATCCTATTCCAGATATCTCACAAAAGGTTCAAGTAATTTTCTGAAGCCCAATAATCGCAGTTATTTTTAGGTCGGTAATTATCGGGTCGATTTTAATAACTGAATTTTAATGAAAAATAATAGGTTATTATCGGACGGTTTTTAATTAAAACCGCGGACATTTAAATTTTGCTCATCTTGGACTGTGAATCACATTATAACTGCACCAGTTGATGCCTGCAGGCCAGCGAAGCTCTTGATTTGACAAAGATCGGTGGGAATCTAAAAGCGGTGGATTTTTACATGCAAACGCAGCTACATTTACAAACAATGCACAGTAAAACCTGTCTGGTCGGCTGGATGGATTTGTAGGTTTCTAGTACATCTATTTACTGCTGCATTCCAGGCATCGTATAACACTTACCGTTCGGTGAGTAGCTCGCGCATAATGAAAGCGATAGATTTGGTTCCGGTCGTTTCTCCCACAGCTGAGCAGCACAGTAAGAAGAGACTTTTGCTACTTACACCATATACAATGCAGGTTGTAAACAAAGCTTATTGTTGCTGTTTGTAAACATGAGTGTTTTAATGTAGCCCGTGTGTGATTTAAAAGGTGTTCTGTAAAGTATTCTCGTTATCAATGAAACTAATTAATAAAAAAAAATTTTTCTATTTTACAACTATTAATGCACCTAATGGAGATATGCTGATGATATCGTGATATTGAGGACGTAAAAAATAACTTAATCAAAAAAAAAGTTTATATTTTACAACTATTAATACACCTAACGGAGATATGCTGATGATATCGTGATATTGAGGAGGTAAAAAATAACTTAATCATATTCATTAAATTTATTTTGTAAACCTAACAAAACTACTAGTTACATCACCTTGATACACCGATCACTCGAATAAATAGCTTTGAAACACTATTACATCGTAAAAAATCGCTAATAATCACGTAAAAATCGAGGGAGGTGTTGCAGAATTATTTACGGTAGAGACAACTTCATTTGATGCAGTACTGACATTTTGAGAAAGGAAAAATTATTTTAAATGTTTAAATTTAATAAAAAAACGCTCAAGTTTTGCAACAGTAAAATGTTTATATTTTGTAACCTCATAAAATACAAAACATATTTAAAAAAATACTCAAGTGGTATTATATTGTAGTATTTACTTTTGCACTCTTTCATTTTGTGTTAATATTCATTCTCTCATTCGATAGTACTGTTATTACTAAAAGCCTTTGAATAAATCAGCAGATTAATTATATTGCGTTATATTTATTTCTTAAGATCAAATCGTAACTGTGTGTATGGATGTGAAATTTGACACCACAGAGCGTTGTATTAAAATGCGTGAGCTCTAATCTAATTTATAAAGTGTTACTTGTAATTTTGTCGATAACCAGAAATCATGAAAGAATAGGGTTTGTAATTTAAATTATTACTGAGTAGTTTTGCAATGGAAGTTGTATGTGGATCTATTATGTGGTGGACATTGTTTTATTGTTGATATTTCTGCACTGATTTGTAGATAGTTTTGCTATTAGGTCGTCTTCCATTGTTATTGTTACGTTGGTGCCCAATTAGTAGGTACCGCTTTACAGGGCGATTCACTAGTCTCTTTACAAACTTTGGCAACAGAAAGGAGATTTAATTTCATGAAATGTTTTTATGTAAATATAGGTCACATCTTTATTTAGAAATTACAACCGTTTAAAAATAATTTTGAAGACTGATAGCTCATCATAATTTAGTAATAAAAAGTACTGAAATAACAGAACACATAATTTGTAATAAATGTACAAAAGCTAGTCCACCAGTCTCCATAGACAACGCGCAACGACGAACTCTCATGCACTAGTAATAAAGTATTTCTAATATGAGTTGTTGCATCTTTAATGTTCTACGTTAATTGATTACGGTCATTTATTTCCAGGGCATATACAAATTACTTAAAATGACCCTAGAAATAAAAATCTTAAGGATTTATGTAGGGGTATCTAGGTGGTCATGGTATCGGGACCCCGTACCGTTCCATCTGTATCCACTGAGTCACTTGCCTTTCTCGGTGAGGCAGGACCTCATCCTGCTGGTGCCACATATATATGCTGTTTGAGATGAAGCAGAATATCTTCCAGAAAATCAAAAGGTGAGTTGTCAAAAAAATCATGGTACCTATATATCTGCATTGAAATTTCCACGACAAAAGGGGCCTGTATTCACTTCGTTTTAGGGTTTCAGCCACGAGCATTACCAATAAGTCACTATCTGAAGCTACGACTGTATCTACACATTTGGATTTTTCCAAAGCAGTATCAACAGTATTCTGCAGTATTCTGCATCTTTAAGCTGCCTTCCTTCTCAAGACGAATTTTCAATTGCTGTATGAGATTGTTTTGCTGGTGCTATTTGACAGAAAATCTGTTTGACTACATATAACCATGATATCGGAGGCTTTCACGACCATTGTGATTAAGTAACAGACGACTTCCGGAATTGGACCGTGTCATTATTCAGATCAAAGAACTCAACGTTTCGTCCACTTTCGTAACGGGCTTCATCAGGAGAAAAAGCAAAAGAGCACAGTAACTCAATGTGTAAACCGTGTTGAGTTACCGTGCTGTTTTATCCCTTCCCTTGCAAAAAAAGTTTCGCCTCTGGCGTGGTTTACACATTGAGTTATCGTACTCTTTTGCTTTTCCTCCTGATGAAGCCCCTTACGAAAGTGGGCGGACAGTTGAGTTCTTCGACCTCAATAATAACACGATCTAATCCCGGAAGTCGTTTGTTACTACCTATAACTATTTTAGTCCCCTCAACTATAACATTTGCTTAGCTCCTCTTGCTTTTCAGATTTGTCCTTGCTCCTTGGAGTAGGACCACCGTAGTCATCGAAAACTACATTTGATGAGTTAGGGGTGTGAGCGTTAACAATCATAACATAATAATGAAAAAACTTGTACATATGTACCGGAATTTTACCATACAACTTTCGTAGCGGTGATATCGTACATCTTCACTCAGCTTAAAATTGAAAAAACGAACTTTTCAAACAAACAAATTTACAAGACGACATAAGTGCCAAGAAGAAATTAAAACATATTTCTAAGCTACTTTTTCATAAAGAAAGAATCATGTGATACGGTCGTAGCCAAAAAGGTAAGAAAATTACTTGCATCGGAATCTACTACTTTCTCGCAATTTTCCTATATAAATGGGAAGAAAATAAGATGGAACAATAAAAAGGCAAAATTGAAAGCAATAGACTTAGATGTTGTAAATAAATAAGATAGAATTAAACGAAAGTCTCGACCGAATGTTCAGTCGGAGATATTAAGAAATAAAATAAAAACAGCTTAAAGATACAGTACGAAGGGCAGGGGAATATGTCTGCGGAATTGCAAACATAGTAAACAGAAATATAAAAGACTAACGGTAAACCAATATCGCTGTAAAGAAGGCTAAAGAAGAAATTTAAAAAAATATCTTCATAGAAAAGAGAACGGATTATGGAGAATATAAAAACGAATAAAACAAGTTAAAAGAATTACAAAGGGAAAGCGAGAAAGATTATGGCAAGAATTCGAAAAGAGAATGAAACGAGCATATAAGGAAAAACCCTGCGGTGGTATATGGAATATGAAACGAAAAAATCTGTAAAAGGGTTTACACGGAAATTTCTTCCGTGAATTACATAAATTTGCAAATAAAAAAATTAAGTTGCTGGGATTCGAAATCCGCTTTCCCAGACGAATGAAAATAATATTTCTAGCTCACTTGCTAGACACCATACTATTCTGTCCCATTTATGATGTTCACCTTCTATTTGTTAAGTGTCATTTTCGCCAAGGGCAAAGCCTGAGCTGTGTGCAAATGATTACTTTTATCTATCTCTACAGACGAAATTGAGAAAACCTGTTTACCACCATCTAGAAACCACGAAACACGAAGATCTGAACAAAATTCGGAAGAAAGTAAAAAAAAAACATTACAGATCGAGATAGAAGTCGAAGTGGAAGAGAAAAAGAAATTACTTAAGAGAAAACACGTAGGTAGTTAAAAGGGGCAGAAAAACAATCTAATGTGGAAGAAAAAGATTAAAACATATAATAATAAAGAGTAAGCGTAAAAGATATAGATACGATAACGCCAATTTTTAAAAATGTGAGAGTAAAAAATGCAGAATTTACAGAAGGGACAACAAATTAAAGATGTGGATGGAAGAAACGCCAGAGAAAAGCCAATTCGGACTCAGACGCAATCGCAGTGTAAACGATGCAATCTTTACCACCACGCAAATAGGAAAGAATAGAAAGCAATTAACAACGAAATATACATTTATACTTCATAAGCCTGGACAAGGATTTTCATCGAATTAAGAGAGAAAACGTATGAAAAGTGCTAAGAAAAACATTACAAATTCTGGTAAGGAAATGCGATGCTTATAGTAGAAGAAACATACAGTACTTACGAACAAGAAATGACAACTCTCGTGTTTCAAACAATAAGGGGAAAAGCTGAGAAGGAAGCTGAACCTACGAAGTGGGATATTGAAACAATGGTAATAAGTAAAGGTGACAGAAATATGTTACGCTAATGATACGGTTAAAACAGCAAGATGTGGGAAGACCTTAAATAAAAATACGGAGATCTATAGAAAATCATTGGGAAAACTTCAGTATAGTGTCCCAACTGGGTTTAACGTTTGCCGCGCAAGCGCAGAAAACCCCCGAAAATCAGTGTACTACGTACACACAAATCTTAAACCGCAACTAACCTAAAATTATAGCTCCTGCGCACGAGGCAGAAGTGGGATATGATACTGCATTTATGCCGTTCCGAACTAACTGGCCATCCGAAAATCGTACCTTTCACTAACACTTTGCCAGGTGGGATCCGTTGAAACGACGGGTTGAGAGCCGCTGACTTGCAGAACCATTGCGCTTCCACGAAGACTGGGAACGCTATATTGAAGTGAAATGAACACGGTGTTACTCAACAGCTGGAGTAATTAGCGACAATTGCAGCAGAAAACAAATCACTGGATATAGAAATAAAGCAAAAAATAGTAACAGAGGGAAGATTATTTAATGAAATCAAAAACTCATTCCTGTAAAAGAAGGGAATATAAAAAAAGATACAAATATACTAATATACGCAGCCGAGAAATGGATTTGAAAAGAAAATCAAAAAAATTAAATATAAGCCATAAAAAAAAGATTTCTAAGAAAATTTTAACACAAAAGAATGAATAAATTGAAAAATACACAGAGATGCAAAATCAATACATATTAAAACAGAAGAATGACAATTAAAATTTAAAGAGGGTGCGGAAACTAAAGTAACTCGTAAATATGCGCAAAGCAAGAATTAGTTGATAAAAGAGAAATTAGAGGTATACTATGGAAAATAGACGAACAGAAGTAGGAAAGGCAGCACAAAGAAGGGAATTCAAGCGGAAAGAAGTGGGAAAATCTGCGGGAGACAGAAATAATTGAAAAGATAAATGGAGTAGATTCGCAAAAGTCAAGGCAAATGCTCCAGCCCTGTATGTAGCTGTAAGTATTAAGCTAATCTAAGGACGTGCAAATTATGGATATGGACCTAAATAGCATGTAAAATTGGCAAGTCTATCTTTCCACATAGAGATTTGGCTGTCGCCGTGCGCGTGGTAGGTGGCTCATAGTGAAGCTTAGCGATGCGCATGTTCGCCTAGCAAGTGCCAGCAGTTGATTGATGTAGAAGGAGGCCCAAATTGATATAAAAGGACAATATCTGGCCTGTCCTGGACGACTTGATTCAAGGGCTCACCCCGAAAAGACCCAGAATTCATAAACCCTCGAGATACCGAAACCTGCGCTTCATATATTTCCGAGCCGATTTTCGGTGTAAAAATCCCCCCTGATTTGTTTTAGAGATTCTACTAGGAAATCCACTGCCTTTATTCGTTAAGCCCATTCACGGTGGCAAACCATCCTTGTTTTTTCGATCTAGTTTTCAGAGAAAAATTAACTTATAAAACCTATTGTCGAGCCGATTTTCGATGGCAACAATTTCCTTGAAGCCGTCCTTACCCACCAGTCCGATAGAGTGAGGAAAACTTACTTGTTAAACAAAATTTTAAGCGGCCACGCTTCCAAGCAACATTGGAATATCAAATATGTCCGTAAAACGGTGATATTAAACGATTGCCGTAAGAACATCATATTAACAGCAACCATATTTTGTGCTTGCAGGGAACTGCCACAGTAGGAAGTGTTCCCGTGTCAACGGTTCTACCAACTGAAGTCACGACTGCCTCACCACCAACTCGGGGTATACCAATTAAGATGTTTTAACTAAAATGAATAAAAGCGGCCTAAAAAAACCTGCCAGTAAATACCTGCTGCCCATAAGTTTAAAGTGCATCGAACAAGCGTTCACCATTCTAGCAATCCCAATTTCACTGTGTACGAGACGATCATACTAATTTGCGCCTTAATCAACGTTACATTCGAGGCGTCCATTTGGGAGACGCAACCTTAGTAGTGGGGCCAGTTCCTACCGAGTGTAACCCAGCTACAGGTGTGGTACCTTTCCATGCATCAAGCCAATCAAAGTTTGGATGACGCAAACGAGATGTCGAAGACGGGAAGGTAATTATGTATAGAAATGTATTTCAGAAACGAAAAATATGTGTGTAGATCGCGCTCGATTTTAACATGGTGGGTTTTAGAAGAGGGCTCAAAGTACTTTAGTGTTTAATAATTTTATAATGCTGATGTGGGTATATTACTGGACGTTGGTCATGTATTTCTGTTACTAATGTATAGGTTAGAAGCACACCCGATATTAATTCTGATTTCACAGTACTACCACCTGGAAGAGAGTATGTAAATCGACTATTGTCATGATTATGTATCTATAATAGAAGAAGAACAAAATAATAAATAATACTTTATTTAGGCTGCAAAGATGTGCGATAATATAAGTTCAGTTAAAGAATTAATTTGGGACTCGATTTATGATTGTTTTATATTCACTTATAAAAGACGACTTTTACTCAAGTTATAGAATCCAAATGTTAATTTTGTATTATTGAATTTCTAATACTGTATTATATTCAATTTGAAAGAAATAACCATGTAAGTATAGAGTGCTTTGGTAAAGTAGTGGATAAATTCGTTAAAAATTCAAAGAATACCTTTTGGAAAAATCGTTGCGACCCGTCGATTTTTATTTTTATTTGTTAATTTTTTTAAATAAAATCCATACATACAGGGTGGCCCGCGTAAGAAATATGACGTCATCGATGTTTTTTTAATAGAAACCTACTTTTTTTAATACAGAATTGGAAAAAACACATTTTTTACTTACACTAAGCTGATTTTTGCGTATAGATCACATGGGTTACAGGGGAATTTCACAAAGACCTGCAAAAGAAAAAGTAGTTGAAATGTGTCAATAATAAATAAAAAAAAATTCAATTCACCGTGTCCTTCTTACTTGTACCATTTTTATTAATAAAATAAATAAATTCTAATTTAGAATGAGCAAAGGAATCTTATTTTGGTATGACATTTACAAATTGATTAATTTTGGCATGTAACTAATCTTTTTTTGTTTTATCCACCGGTAACTAGATTTATTTTGCTAATTTCATTGGTTTTTAATATTTAAATTTTAAAACCATTTTCCTCGATTTTTTAAAATGGAACATATTGAAGATGTTATACCGTTCGAAACGGGATAAAAAGTACTACCAAAATCAATAATAAAAAATATAGGTTATTATTTAAAAAATTGTCGATGACGCCATATCATGAAAAACAAATTACATAGGAAACTGAAAATTAGCTGAAAATATTCCCTAGGGTGATCGCTACAACCCTTTGAGATTTTTTCATAATAATGAATATTAACGAAGGTAAGGAATTTACCCATTACTTTATTTCCACAAAGGATGGAAACAATCAGAGGAGAAACTGAAATGAAAGGACAGAGATGGAATTGTTGTGTAGTCTCAATTTTGTATTCATTCATATATAGAAACAATAAAAAGAAGAATAGATAAGCGAAACTAAACGTGCTTGAAGTAATATAAGACTAATGCATAATGAAAGTAAAATGCTCAATTTACATAGTTCTCATCATACTTCAACAAGGCATAATCGAATTGCCTGCAGCACATTGTTCATTTGTAATGCATAACAGTCTACGACAGCACGCAGCAATTAATAGCCATTAGATTTGTTTCGATCATTACTGTTCGGACAGCAATGCTACAAATTAACTGCATGCTCATTTGAATATTAAACAAGAGACAAGGTAATGAACATAACAGCAACTCATCCCCTCATTATTTACGTCATACATGACGTTACCCATATATTTGGTTAATCAATATTAGACCTTCGACTTATGATATCGTTTCGATAAACTCTGAGTTGCAATATATTTTTTAATAAACCTAAAACCTATAATTATATTTGTATCACAAATCCTGCATATTACTATTTACACCACCTTCATTCAGTAGTACTGCGGGTAGAATTTTTTAAAATGAAATTATATTCCATGAAGCTAACCAAAACGAGAAAAGAATAAACTGAAACTAAGTTTTACTACGCTCTTTAAAAATGCTAACTAAAATGTAAGTTTACTAAAACATAAGGTACAAAATGAGAAATTGCAGGAATTTCAATAGGATTCATTTAAGTGATCAGTTGGTCTAATAAACGATATTTCAACTTCCTTATAGCATGTATCCTTAGACTAACTTCAGAACCAGTAAAGGAAATCTAGCACGTCATATAGCACTATGCATTTATGCCGCGACTGAAACAGTTAATTATGCACACGCACAGGATTTGAATGTACATGAGCATTTGTAAGGAAAACATAAATTAAAACCTTCATGTGCCGGATGAATGTCGCATTCCTCACAATTTTTCATACATTTATTCGATGTGCAGCTTATTAACTTGATATATTGCAATTTTGTCATTAAAAGTTTTGAGTTTCAAGAGAAGACAGTAATTTATATTGATCACATTTACTTGAATATATTTGATCTTACAGTTAGCGGTATAAAAAAAGCAAGTGATTATATGCACTACTTGTATGACTAAAGCCTAATTGACATAGTAGGAAATAGTATGGCACAGAAAAGCAGCCAAAAAATCAATCAGAAAATGGGGCGAAACTGACTAATGAAGTAAAACAATTAAAGACGAAGCTAAGACCTACTCAGAGATAGAGTGAACAGATATTAAAAAAATCTATAAACTTAATATTTTTTTCGAAATATTTCAATTCAAATGCTCGTGGTCGTGCTCTAGACGATTTATCGTTAGATTGCCCTATCTATATATAGTTACGGTAATATCTATTTGGTTGAGATGCAACGCAGGTACATAAATACGTATTTAAACTTCTACGACTTTGTACAGTTTGCCAGTCTCAATATTTTTGTCTTTTCACACATATTAACACACAATGAAATGGAAGAATATATGGACCACGAATCAAACGTGCCAGAATACCCGAAGCACCCTAGCTGCAAAAAAGTATTAGAAGAAGGCACCGAAATAAATTCGGAGAAAGAGGAACTGCTTCTCGGGTCATCAAGCAGCGAATCCAAAGGGGAGACTAACGTTTCCTCTATGGATAAAGCTGCTAGAGATGCCCGTCGTAAAGAGAAGCGAAAGGAAAACAAGAGGAAGGCCAGAATGCTTAAGAGGCGATAAGAGAAAGCAAAAAGAAGGGAACTGGAGGAAGGCTAGGGTCCATCGGCCCAGGCAAGCCATACAGAACACTCCTACCAAGAAGCGGCTGACAAGGGTCCTAAGGAAGCAAATCCAAGCGACTCTCCAAATAGTCTGGGTGCCAAATGTCTAATAATAGGGTAACCTTGTTTTGAGGTATAAATAAAATGTTTTCACTGTTTTTGAATGCTTATGTCATGTAGGTTTCACAACCGATTGATGCCACTCTTCCAGGCTTGAGCAATTTGAGTAATTGAAGATGGCGTCCAAGGTGGCGCCCAAAAAATTGAAAATTTAGTTTCGACGCTATATTGTCATGTGGCATATCATTTTAATGTAAGGGTGATTACTTAAGAAACTTTATTGAACAAAATTGACAAAATTATATTTTAATGCTTTAAGTAAGAAATCAATAAACTGTTTGAATTGTTAACATTAAGGATACTAAAGTTGAAAAAATATATACATTTCATATTGTCACCTAAGTTGAAGATAACATAGTTATAAAGTTCAAATCAAACTAAAATTCTTCTTCAGAGTGACTTTCATTTATTGATTGAGCTATTTTGGTATTTGGATTACAGCACGTTTCCCCTTGATGTAAGCATTGACACATTAAGCTACATGAAATATTATTAGCCCTACAGTTACATCTCATAGTTATGCAGTGTTGTTCAGATCTGCATGAACACTCTGGTGCAAATCTGGGCAAAGTAATAATGGACTGTTTGCTGAAAACCATAAAAAAGTTTGAAAGTGAGCTCGCCTAACATTTTTGGCAAATCATTCCCTAGTGGATGGTAATGAAGAAAATGAAGGAGCTCGTAGTTGCGCTTGGCCATTTTTTTTGCCCAAAGAGAAATTTTCACCTCTGTCATATCAGTAGCGCCTTCAATTCCATAACAAGAAGCAGTAAATGTTGTGCATTCCTTTATTACCTCTGTCATGCAGCTCTCTTCATGGCCCAATTTTCGTAACTGTTTACCAGTCTGAAAACACTTAAGAAATTTTTCTTTCCTATCCCATGGAGTGGGGCAAGAGAATCACAGACAGACAGGGCATGAACAGCTGGCAGACTTGAAATTATGTCCTTGTATTTTGAAACTGTTTCCAGCGTACATAAATCAAACAAGTAGAGACACTCATGCCAAATGTTGAAACCTGTTTAGAGTGCCTGGGACAGTAACTCGGGGGGTATTTCTAAGCTTGACTATCAGCTGGCAGCACAAAGTTCTACCAATCAGAGCCAGTTACTAGCTCTGCTACCAATCATGATGTGAGATGGATGTGAGCAGAGCCAGTAGATATAGAGAGTACCGCCATTATTTGATCCGTGAAAATGCCGCCATCGCCGCCATTTTTGTTCCCACCAGCAATGACTGATTGAGGTATGTCTAAAATTTTACTTGAAATTGGCAAGACTGTAAGTCTATGTCAAATTCGAGGTTAGCAGGTTATATTTTGCGCCAGTTTGTGTCAAAACTGACGCAAAAACTAACCTGCTAACCTCGAATTTGACATAGACTTCCAGTCTTGCCAATTTTAAGTAAAGTTTTGGATTGCCAACAAACGTCACGTTGACGGAATTGTGTGACAAACCTCAAAGTGACGCATATGTCAGAGGAATAAACATGGCGGACGTGGCGGTACTCTCTATATCTACTGGCTCTGGATGTGAGTACAGTGCCTTTATATAGACAGTGGCGACAATGGGGTGTCCTATTTTTGATTGGCTCCCTAGATCACGTGGTTTTAGCCGCCATGTTTATGCTAAATCACCTGTGATTCGTGTTATACTTTTGGCAGTACTGAAGTGTATTGTCAGTCTATGTCAAATTCAAGGTTAGCAGGTTCGGTTTTGCGTCAGTTTTGACACAAACTGACGCAAATCTTAACCTGCAAATCTCAAATGTTTTCAGTACTGCCAAACGTAAAACACGTATCACAGTCGACTCTGATCACGGATTTAAATAAACACCCGTTAGAAATTTGCCAAAATATGGCGGCGGGGGTGTGGCTTAGTTGTATTGTCGCCACTGTCTATATAAAGGCACTGTAGATGTGAGTAGAGATCCTGTATATAGTTTACTAAGAGTTGGGCAAACAGCCTGATTTGACATACATTTTTGATCCAAATGAGATATTTGACATATGTCGAACAAAGAGGTTATGAGAACGAAACTTGCTAACTTGCCTTTGATGGGAGAGTTTTCATAGTATTGATCATTCTTAGGATCTCTAGAACCGACTATTAGGAATATACGGCCAATTTAATTAAAATTTAGAATTGCATGTGTGAAACTATCGGTCATAACATGTTACAAAATATGTAAAAAGGCCACATTTATCACACATGCCTTGTAAAAAGTGATCCAAACCAATCAGAATGTATCCCGCTGTTTGCCCAACTCTTAGTAACCTATATACAGGGACTCTAGATGTGAGTAGGTAGTGGCGCCACCTGTTAGTACTATCGGAAAGTACCCCCCAGGGGACGTTCAAGGTCATTCAAATCGGTATTTTGACATCAAAGGAACCGACAGTGAGTGTCTCTACTTGTTTGATTTATGTACGTTGCTGTTTCCTTGATATCTACTGATGCCCTTCCTGGTTTTAGCAATACCATGCAAACTTCATTTTTCATACCTAGTCGACGGTAGTAGTACAACAGTAAAACGAATACGTCAGTGTCGTCGCATATAACACGAACAGTTTCATTTTCTTTTCCTTTAGCTTCAGCTATTTGCTGCTGAATCATTATAATGTCCGTCTCTTCGTGTTCTGTTTTCAAATCTGTTCTCTGAGTGAGATTGCCCCTATGTATTTAAACTGGAGTGGTATCTTGTCCAGGAACAACCAAACGGTTCTCAAATGGGACATTACATACAGTTGTAGAAACGTAGTTGCATAAAAGCTGTATCAGTTGGAGTTTGTTATTATTATTTGACAGCGTTATATTTTGTGGGGGAAGTAATGTCGTTTCAGTAAGTATAAACCTCCTTGATACTTTCTTCCCACGACCCGCTCTTCTTGCACTCTTAATGCTGTAGTCATGGTATCTGTCAAACACCAGGTGGACATGGGCATCTTTTAGCTTGTCAATAATTTTTTCCAGAAAATTTTCAGGAAATCACACACAGAACCTCCTACAGGCCAATGCACAACCCACAGTAAAGCACAACCGTCAATGATTATTAGTGTAGATGGCTTACTTTTTCTGACAGACTGCGACACACTCATAGTGTTCATTAATGCAGACTTACCAACAGCCTCTCTCATGTTTCCATCGTCTTTACACATAGATGGAGGCACAGAAGCAAGTTCGTATTTTAACACATCAGTCATTTTTATATCTCTGTTTGCATGGAGGGCTATGATTTTGGAATACAAAAGTGAAGCATCCATCTTCATTGCGGTTTGAAATTTACCATCTTTATCCTCATTCATGTTTACAACAAATTTTTCAAGACTAACATGAAATCCACTTGAGAGGCTTTCTTGAAAATTATGCTATCTTAGCCATTTTATAAGCTTTGTCCACATTAACTTCTTTAGCTGCTACTACTTTTCCAGATACAATGTTTATCAATCCTTGAGGATGCTCTGATGGATTTAAAGGCTGTATACACAATTCTAGTTTTTTCCTTAGCTTCTCCCTATCTACAGCATCACGACTGATTCTTCTGTTGCCATCTTCTTTGTGTAAATGTAATTTTTCAGAACCTTTGTGTTCCCTCATTTCATATAGACCACTTACAAGCTGGCTGGTCATATGCATACTTAATGCCCAATGTTTTACTTCTGCTCTATTCAGAGTTAAACCAGTCAAAGAGGTTCCTTTTTCACCATGTCCAAATCTGATAAATGTGCTCTCAATCATCATATCCGACCATATTCCGTTCCAATAGCCACTTCTATATCTCATTACATGCTCTCCTAAAAAATGGTCTAGGCAATTATGTGGCATCTGCTTCATGAACATTACATAAATAGAAGCATAACGTTCCAGTGCCCAGCAGCAGCAAAGTATGCCAACATTTCTTGTACACACCAAAGATGAAGGCACCAATCTGCTTCCCTTTCTGCCCTCATCTAACTCATCATTAAGAGAATTGGTTTAATCAAATTGTAAACCCACAAACGAGTGGTTCGGATTTGGGTGCACTTTTCGTTTAAGATCTCAATGATATTATCGAAATTAGTAATGTCATTCTCTTCAAAAACTGGTCGCAACACTTCTTCTCCCAGAGGCTGTAATGTTCGCATATCCTGAGGAAATTTTTTACTTTTTAACATTTTTAACGCCCCAGCAAATGCACACTCAAGAATTTCTACATTCCCACTCCCAGCCATGAGTGAACCTACGCACCCGATAAAAGACATCAATGTATGCATCCCACCAAGGCGAGGAACAAAGTTAGAAAACTTTTCAGAATCGTTCCATATAATATCCACAACTACTTTGTATATAACTTGATCTCCTGTGAATACTACGAATGGCTGTCCACACTTATTGGTTAATCGTTGAGTTTCCAAAATGCATGTTACAACTGTGTCATGATAAGTCGGGGGCAGATCAATTAATGGTAAATACATTACTTGTGTAGCGGTCCTCAATTCATGTCTTGATTCTCGATTCAATCTTGTATTGAAACTATTATACTCTGGAATATTTGGACTATGGGCAACCAATTTTAGAAACATAAAGTCTATGTTCTGTGCTTTCAAAACTGAAACCTTTTTGGCAACTGCTAAAGCTAATACTTTCAATGGGGATATTCTTTCAAATGGCAAAGAAAATGATGACATGGGGACTTTCTTAGGCCCTTTGTACCTTTTAATTGTAACATCCGGCTCTGGAGAAAGAGCAACTTTATTTTTCGGTATTCTGGTGATTGTGGTTATTTCCTGCCCTGTATTTACAATGTCTTGTTGATATTTTGTGAAGTTTATTCCCATTGCATGAGTTTTCTGAAGTCCATTTTCGGAGCAAATTGCTGCATGAAAATTGTCTCCAACAACTTGTACAAGACCTTTTCCTTCTTGAATAGTACCTTTTAGTAAATAATTTGCACTACAAGCTTTTGCCACAGATGCTCGGGAACGCTTATATTCTTCGTAGGTTGTAGTAATCTTGAAATAGCTAAGTTCTTCAATGAGTGACTTTTTCTTCAGTAGGTTGGAGAATGCAACTTGAAGTTGAATTGGGGCTTTTTTTAAGGAATTCGCAAGTGCTGCTAGATTGTATATCTTTAATTCATTTAGAAGATGCAAAAGTGTTTGACTACAATCACGACTAACTGTGGAGATGTTGATTTAAAAATGGTACTTATAAGCCGTTCACGACCTTTTTGGGACAAAGTTGGCTATGATTTTTTCTTTTCATGTTGGACTAACTGATTCGATGATGTAGTGGATGCACTTTTTTTTTCTGTCAGTGTCTGTTCGAGATTTTCTTGCCACCGCATTGCCAGATTTATTATTTTAATATTTGTAAGAAAATAAATGATTTATCAAATGTGTAAAAATAATTTTAATTTTCGTCAAAGGAAAAGTCAAAATGCCCAAAATAATTTTGTTACAACAAAAAATGCCCATTAAACGATGCTACTTCCAATTTAAAAAGGACAGACCAAATTTTAAAAAACACGCGAGTCGATGTGGAGACTAGAGAATATCCGGCAACAATGTACCTATTCAGAAAATATAACCTTAAACTGAAAACAATCTAACCTAACCCAAAAAGTGTCAATTTCCATGAGGGAGTTTAGTTGCAACAGAGGTTCTGCCAACAAAATTACTAGATGGTCATAGCCTCACCTGACCCAAAAAGATCGTGAACGGCTTATAGATTTGTTTGCCTTTAGAGTTTCCTTTGTTATCATGGATGCCAATGGTTTCACGTGTTCCGATATGATGTCTTCGTCATTTTCGGTACTTATTAATGTTGATGTGCACTGTTTTCGGAATAAAACAAGACTCGCAATTTCTGCTGATGACAAAACAAACAACTCCTTCCCGAAATAATCTTGCAATTTTTGAACAAATGTCCTTCTTGAAAGAGTATTTTCTCTGAAACTCAAATATAAACTGTGTAGTTCAACGCTATTCCATGTTTGAGCAGTGTTTTCAGTTATTTCTTGTGTGACTTCATTAAAAGCAATATCATCCTCTTTTAAGTCATCGGAAGATATTTTATTTTTGGCTGCCTTAATGTTACGGTTACTCGTAAACAATTTGTGACATTTTCAGTGGTACCGTGCATCTGCCGCATGTAAATCACTTGGAGCTCCCAAAACCCTTAACTGTACCTCTTCAGCCCATTTGTCGTGTCTCTTATTGCACACGTCTAAAATTCCTGTCTTAAACTCTACTGTCCTAACAAGAAAGTAAGAGTTTTTTGGATCACGATCTATGCACTCATCTCCACATAAAAAGCAGTTCCTCCTAAAATTGAAATAATCTGGTGTTAAGCGCAACACTCTTTTATTTTGCAGCGAAAAACCTTCTTAGGGCAGACTTCTTTTTAAGGCACGGTTTATACGAGTCTTTGAGGTATAGGTTGAGACAGAAGTCCGGAGGCAGTGTAAAACTAAGTTAGGGTTAGCTGTAAAACATTGTTTCAATGATTCATAAACGTCATTGTTTAGCAGTTTGCTTGCTGATATCATTGACTCGATTCTTTTAGCAGACGTTTTGTCAGTCTTGCCTGATTTACCACAATTGAAAAAACATTCCTCTTCTGCCT
The DNA here is from genome assembly GCA_940337035.1 of Agriotes lineatus. NCBI lineage: Eukaryota > Metazoa > Arthropoda > Insecta > Coleoptera > Elateridae > Agriotes > Agriotes lineatus. The sequence goes on along the minus strand of OW679196.1, from coordinate 103,342,920 downwards.
CGCTGGTTAACATCTTGATTAGTTTAACTCACAACCTGCAACAAAAAAGTTTATTGCAACGTTAGTTTGGCAATAATATTTTTTACATTAACTGTAAGTAAAATTGGACTTTTTATAAGCACTCCTCGGCCTAAAAAACATATATAATGATATACCACAAGTTAATATCGCTTCAGAAAAAGAAATTCAATATTTCGGGCGCCATCTTGGACGCCATCTTGAATTACTCGAAATGCTCAACTCTGACAGAGTGGCATCAATCGGTTCTGAAATTTACATAACATAAGCTATCAAAAACCGTCAAAACATTTTATTCATACCTTGAAACAAGTTTTTCAATATGGCACCCAGACTAAAAGAGTTGTCAATGCCAGCAACCTAGGCACCCGCACTACACCGCCAGATGCTAGCATACAAAAGGACCAGCATCTACACCGCTAAGGTAATAAGAGGTTAACGATAATACATACATATATACAAGTATCGTCTTTGGCACCTGTCCAATCTTCTGTTAGTATATCATATTAACATAAAACCAAAGATCTAGTGATGAATGGTTGTAATAATTTACAGTTCGAATTTATTACTACGGCCTGCAATTTTGAAACATCAGTTAAATAGCATCTATCAGATATGCGTGAAGCATTTGTATTGTTAAACCAAACTATTTTGACTATGGAAAAACAGTAGTTGGCTTAGTTGATGCCGCATAGGGTAAATGATGCAGCAGTTGTTGACACTGTGTTAGTGACTGACACATTAAATAATAAGTTGCTTTATTAAGAATAGGGCTATTTTGCTGTAAATGTCACTGACTTTGAAGTTTTACCTGCTTTCTGGTAAAACTTGGTATTTTGTTGTTGGTGTTTGCGACAGTTTGTGACTGTTGTAGAGAGTGAGTGGGTTATGACCATTATGATTTTTGAAGTGAGTGTTATCGCTTTCCTAAGCATGGCGATGGCGGCATATTTCAATAACCTCTGATTTATGTATAAATACATGTATTAACTTGTTATGCACTTATTTAACACAGAACACATTAATATAGTAAATACATAACCTAAAAATAAAGACCGCGTAACGTTTTTCCTAATTTTTCGTGGTGTCAATAACTATATTAAATATTGTATGATATTCAGTTATTGACATGGGATATCAATAACTATGTAAGTACGGCTTTTCTGGATTTTAAACCTTATAGCTCCATAGGTAATGTTTACATGTTAAACGTCGAATTAAACTTTTATTTGTCATTTTTAAACATGTTGACACCAATAACAGCTCATATAAGGGTGTTAATAACTGAAAAAAATGTATATTACTATAGTTTTCGTATGTTTTAGTTGATTAAATAGATTGAATTTTGAATTTATTACCTAATTCTGAGAACAGAAAATGCACAAATAAAGGAAGCAGACAGATAAAAAATCTTACAATGAAAACTGCATCAACAATGCCGTAAAATCAGTTAATGATAGAATGTCGAAAAAATCTTCTGCAAAACTTTATTGGGTTCCGAGGACGATAATCTTTCGGCTTAAAGAAAAATAAACCAGGCCCAAATCCTATTTTGACAAAGAATGAAGAAGACATTGCCGAAATGGATTATATCTAACCACGATAAAGACTTTCCAAGACCGAAAGAAGGCATACAAGCAGGTATCAAAGAATTGCTTATCAAGGTTTCCAGACCCAATCCATTTAATGAAAATAAACCTGGAAATGGTTGGGTGAACTCATTGTTTCGTCGACACCCAATTTTGACCACAAGAACATCAGAAGCTGCAACATCAGCTAGTTCAGTAGTTAGTGAGGCTGATATAAGGAGTGTTTTTTTTTATCGAAAACTATTTAGTTGAAATGTCATATTTCTGTATTTTAAAGAACCGTAATATGGTGTTTAATGGCGACGAAAGCATTTTTAACTGTGCCCCAAAGGAAAAGCAGTTATTGTACCTAGAAGCTCTAAAACTGTATATGAAATCGACATGGGTCAATCAAAAGCAACACTTACTGTAATGTTCATATTATGTGGCAATAGTGAGACAACTCCGCAGATGATTATTTACCTTAATAAAAGAAAAACTTCAGAAATTGGAAACAGTATACCAAGAGGCTGGTGATACGGAATTAGTGATAACGGATGGATGAAACTCTAGATATTTATGAGTATACTATATCCATCTAAATTTCGAGTTACAGTAATTTTGCTATACCCAAATGCAACGCATATTTTACAACTAGTTGATGTAGCAGCGTTGAAGCCGTTGACAGATGGATGGAAGGAAGAGGTTAAGTAGTGGAGAAGAAACAATTCAACTGAAGTTGTAACCAAAGAAAAATTTCAACGGTCATGGATAGTTGTTTACAAAAGCAGATCATTATAAATGGATTCCGAGTCTGTGGGATCTACCCATGGGAATCTAACGATATTAATTACAGCAGGTGTTTGGGAAAACGTAAAGTTCAAACAGTAGAAACAGACATAAGTTATTGACTACGTTACATTTAGAAATATAAGGAAAAAGATAAAATAAAAAAGTTTGATAATATGACAATACCAAGCACATTCTGAACATTATTTAATGCTTTTTAGAATATGGAAAAAATTCCAAAGTGAAACTGGTTGTGGAATCTCTGAGACAGAAATGACAACACTGATCGCAATGAGATACAGATTGACGTGTCAAAAATGATACAAAAAAACTTCTTCCGGGAAGTTTTGAAAACATTTTATAATGATACAGATGCAGTAAATTTCGATATAGAAAACATTCCAATGATTTTTAGTAATTTAAATGCGGAATTGATTACATAAATGTGTACTACTGCACCATTAGAAGAAGTATAACCAGATTACACACACAAGAACTAAATATCAGCGCGATATCCCAAGAAACCAAACTGAACTTCACTTCCAAATCTGATAAACAAGCAAGAACACCATTACAAGACGTCACACTACACTCTACAGGAAATGAAGCAGAGTGCACTACACCTACACCAAAAGAAGACAATTTAGACTCAATAACGGATGACACACCATGTACACTTTCGAAGACAAATCAAATTAATCCAGACTGCACTATTAATGATATTCTACAATGGCCAAAGACACCAACCGAAAAATGAAAAAGAGTTACAGAAGAGTTGCATTTGTTGTAACCATTTATAAATGACAAGCAATTTCTAAAAAGAAGAATGGATGAAAAAATAGAAAAACAGCATGCGGTAGAATAACTAAAGCGGCTACGATTGGAGAAAAAGATAAATAAGAACAGTATACCTGATAGTAAAGTTCGTAAAAAATTAAACCAAAGAAATAATTTAACATGAGTAAAAAGAAAATTCTTGAAAATAAAACAACAGGAAACGTGGTAAATATAAAAAAAATAGAAAACCTACAGATACTTCTACTTCTGAAACCCCAGTAATCAACTCCATCTGCTAGAATTCCGAAATACCAAAAGACCAACAGAAAGCTATTAAAATTTTACACTGTGTAAAGATTTCCCCCGAAAATTTTGTTTTAGTATATCTAATGTAGGCTTTGGCGAACCGACTACTAATTTACATCCTAATAATACATTACGTTTTGGAGGATGGTTCTATTTATATGCAACATATTTCTAAAAATAATATTGCTGTAAAGTGATGGTTCTATAACAGACAGTATCATAAGAAGTGTTTAATAAAAAGAAAAGCTGCTGAGAACATACCAGCTCTGGAAGTATTTTATTGTCAAACAAGTTAAAAAAATAACCAATATTTCTTTCAATTTTTTATAGATTTTTAGAGATAGAGAATACTATTTTTAAGTTTTCATAGACTTAAGCATATACTTATGTTTATGAACTTATTTGTACCTGTATACAATGTATTTTTGGAGAATATAAACTTTTTTTATGTTTTTTTAAATATTTCATGAAATCCGTAACAGTCTATATAGAAATAAATAGATTTATGTAAATTGATTCCCACAATGCGTGCCAATAACTATAATCTAAAATGTTAGTAATTCTAGCCGACATAAAACATTTTCTTGTATTTGTCAACATCTTTTTACTATAAAAATATATAATCATGTTAGAATAGTAGTCAACATAACCCATATTGAGAGCTGGCAGGAAAATATCTCAATAAAAAACATACATAGTATTATTATAGTGACAATCTGCTTAAGGTGTCAATCACTGTGTTATTTACCCTCTATCTTGCAATGAGAAAGTCATGCTTTTTTTAACATTTACTTAACCTACATTCTACCGAATGCATTATAAATGCCTTTAAATTTTCACCATCTTGGCTTTTGTTACGTTGTTGGACTAAGATCAGGAGCTCAGTTTTAATTTAAGTTACTTCATCTTTGAGTTGGTGGTTAGGCACTTTTTCCTGTTTGGCAAATACTATCTTAGGGTCGCTTGGTAAGGATGTTGAAGATGGTTATCCTTGTCGTAAGATCAACATCTATTTAGATTTACATTAGATTGATTAGATCGTCATCTTTTCCCCCTTGAGGGTTGGGGTTGGATGTTTCGGTCTTGTGATTGTGGCTGGATATTGTGGATAAGTGTGGAGAAGTGTTTTGTTTGTTTGTTAGAGGTTTACGCTAATATAGTCACATTTCCCATTTTGCAGCTAAGACTAGTCCTGCCGCCCAAGCTTAATTCAGCATTTTTGTTAGCTTTCTCTTTGGCTACTTTCCCTATTACCAACATTTCTTTTTTAACGATATTATAGGGGGAACTATTTACTCTTTTTATTTTGAACAAACTTTTTGAGTTTTTTCCTTACACGCTTTGGATACGAATTTATTATTAACAATCGTAATTGGGTTCGGACTTTACGTGATGGGTTTGTGATTTGCTGTAATTTGACTGGTTAAAGCAGGATGTCGCTTGATGACTGGTTCTAGTGTCTTTAAATTGCCCTGCGGCTTTACGGGCTTACAGAATATGGTTGTTTGGATCGTGGCCCCTGCAGAAGTTGCGGATTGTTGTAGGCCGCACAGTTCTGTGGAGAATTTATTTCTCGCCCTCAGTTGGCGGATTTTTTATACGCTTCACCTGTCATCAACTACAATTGGCCCAACTTCATCTGGGGAAAGTCCTTTCGAAACTGTTTGCGCCAATTCTTATCGAAAACAGCCATAGGCTTATTTTGGGTTCTCCATTTTCTTCAGCAACCAGTCCGGGACCTCTGCAACTCATAGGTTCAACATTGACAGTGAAACGGCTGTTATTACATGCATTCCAACCTTTGGATGAGTAGATCTTTGCATATCTGGATCATCACACAGCATGCAGAAGAGGCTCAAAAGAAGCTAAGGTCAGATTTTGTCTTCCTCTCTTTTAAGTGAAATTATACAAGATGCGATCAGTGAACCAGTATTAGAGGCTTATCCGATTGCTATCATTTCAGGTTGCTATTGTACAGTTCGCTTCACAAACTGCGTACCTGATTAATTGATTTCCCAACCACGGCGTCTAGGTTAATTACGAACGCATTTAATTTTAAACTGGTTTGTATCTTTGTTAGGACTGTTGTGTAACCTTTTGTCTTTGTCTCTGATTGCTATTGAGGTGCACTGTAACTTGGCCAATAATTATTTAAAATTTGTACTACTAATAACCCTAAATTGGCCAATAATTGTTTGAAATTCATACTAACGATTATTCGTAATTTTGTACTATTCATTATCTGATACTTGTATTCAATTCTTCCGAATTAGAAACAATTATATTGTGATATTAGCAATTGGTGTTATTACTTATTACTGTTACCTGTGCGTGATTTGAGCTTTTCTTCCAGGAAATTATATGCTACTTAAGTTTACGAATTCTCATCGTTAATTGGTAAAGATTCGCTGGCGCCCTTTTGGCTTTTTACCATTTGTTAGTACTTAAAGGGTTGCACACTGTTTTCCTGACCTAGCCGGCTAGGAATTGTATCCAAGTAATGATAAAGTTTATTTTATTGGAGGGAATTAGCCGACGAATCGATTTAAAAGCTAACACGCTGTATTTGAGAAACTATTAATCTTTTGACCACGTGACGTCTCTCTTCCTCCTACACATTGTGTGACCTATTACTGAAATTATTTCAGGTCTTCTGTTATCTTCAAGTTATCCTACAAACTACCTTCAAGTGATTCTTTTAGAAACATTCAACCTTAGTTAAATCTTTATTGATTCTCGATTATCTACGAATGATCAAATCATCGTAAACCTAAGTAAGGGAACTGTTCCTAATGCGTTCCGGCTCCTTGAGTGCATGTAAATTTCTGGGAAAATTTTTCTGACGGTATGTAAGAGGATTCATCAGTCTTCTCGTGACCCTGGTGAGGATATGGTGTAGGCCAGAGGTATTTATACTTCTCTCAGTACGTACGTGTTACCGCATTAAGCCGTTTCTCTATGAAACAGACATCGAGAGCTTCGCCGAACTTTACTATTAATGAAGATTACTTACAGTTTTACTTTGATTCGTTATGATTTGTAATGGGCATATAATAAATAACAGAGATTGAGAGTTTAAGCAACTTCAGCTCATTTCTATTGTTTTGAATTTTTATTTACTTTGGAGATTATTACTCTACCTGCAAGTTTTCTGATTTGTACTACCTCAAATTAGTGGCGCTCCTCGACACAACCCCCTACTTAAGGGGCATCAAAAGGCCTGCCAAACTACAGAATAGGTTTTAGGAATATATTTAATTATTTAAAAAATACGTTTTGAATTCTATGTGTAGCACTTTTATGAACCACTTTGGCTGCTAACTAGTAATGGTATTTCAGAGAAATTTAGATAAGAAATCCATATTATTAATTCATCGAACAAGCGGCATATTTACGTTTGTACCTCTATTATTACTGGTTAAAATTTGAATCAAAGTGGATATGGGTTAATACCTCTCTTACACTTGGAAAAGCTGATAAAATTCTAATATAAACGTTAGGTGGGGTAAAGGTAATTTTTTAGATGGTTGAAATTATTCTCGTGATTTTTACGCAGATCACTGCAAACACTAGTGGTGAAGGGACACGAATATGAATCCCAGAACAATGTAGTAAATTATTTTGCATCTTTCAGTATTCGTAGTGACATTTTTAGATGGACAGATCAAACTGTGACGTCAATGGGAAAACTACTCCAATAAACCATTTTTTTATTTTGATACAACAAATTAAATAATAAACTGAAAGGAAGTATTGAATAAATAAAATATATTTTAACTGAGAACTCCATACTGCTTAGGTTGCAGCCCAACATACACATGCCAGGGAAATATATTACAATGATATGAAGGTTTTTGTAGGTTTTAATGTACAATTAAACAAATAAATGTAATAAAAATTATTAAAATGACGCTTATCTCATGGGTCGGTTCTGTAAATCCTAGCAAGTATTATTAACTTATGGAAACTAATTCAAATACAATTGCCATCAAACTCAATATTTGGGGACCTTTATAGTAATTTTAAAAAACTAAAAGCTTTGAATAATACGCATTTAACTAATGGGATCGCTTCTATGCGGAAATTATAGCTAATGGAAACTCAAATTCAAATATGGTGTCCCAACCTAACAAATTGTGACAGACAAATTGGCTTTGCTTCGAGAAACAGTTCAGTTTCATATCATTACACGTTTGCTGGGCGACAACAGAAATGTAAGTAAGTAGACGCCACAAAACAAAACACTCAAGGGACGCTCTTTCCGGAATTTGATATAAAAGAGGCCCCACTTCCCAATTTTAAAATAATGCTTTCTAGAATCACTCTCCTGACCAGTTCTGCTGTCTCTGCGATGGTTAATAGGATTCCAAAGAACCCCTTAGTAAATTTCGCGTAGGTTTCTGCGCTAATGGATATTGCTATAATAATCCACTCACCTTGATTGGTTGCCTCCCGAAACTTTTTTGGCCGCTACTCTGCACCACTCCATCTTTTGTCCCGTCCTAGGGCTCCAAATTGTTCCAGGACAAACCGCTGCCTCGTTCACACTCACCTCAGACTTCAATTACGCTGCCTGATCTTCTAAAAACTACCTCGAAAACACCAACTACAGCTCGACAATCTTCAAAGCACTATTTTACTTGGGCGACACTAACAACACCAACAAAACTTCAACCGTTTCCAGAAGACACTCCCAATAAATTATACAACTTTTTATGAAAACTTAGACGTTTATTTATTGATAATTTAATTTTAAATTGGGGAAGCCAAAATGAACAGCCACCAAGCTTGGCTTCCTATCTCCAATTGCTTTGTTTACAGACTTTATTGTTGTTATGACAATCCAAAGCTTACGCTGATTACATTTGTTCATTGCAAATCAGCAAATCTAATATGATTTCAATACAGTTTTTAACAAAATTATTGTTACATCCACAGCAATATTGTACAACGATAAAATTACAAACCAGCACGTTATGGAAAATGTTTAGATATTATTGGACAGTCATGAAATGTTATTAATTACAGTAATAATTATGTTGTATTTATGATATTAAAGCAATTTATAGTAATTCTAACAGCTGCAGATTTAAAGACCAGCAATCTGACTTAAATCAGAAAATAAAGTGATGCTAATTAATAAACGCAGCAAAAACGACACTATTTTAGTGTATGGCCAATGAAGTGTAGCATTATCCACGGCACATGGTATCATCGTTTCGTCAGTATTTTTAAATTAGGATGACATTTTTAATAGAAACAACTCTGATCAATATATCTTTTAATTAAATATGGGGTATCTGTATTGCTATGCTGTGTACGTTAGGTTCCAGTCCCAAGCAGTAAGCAGCTCCATGTGTTGTGGCCCACCCTGTACATAAATAAAAGTATATTCCTAAAATCTTAAACACGTTTCCATTGTATCTAGTTGCTTTGTTAAAACATCTGTATCTGTAGCTTTATGGGCTTTATAGTCACTTTCACAAAATTATCTTTAAAAAGTGAACATTATATTTTGCAAGTAATATGCAGTTTGAAATTTACACTCACTTTAGACATATTACATAGTACCAGGTGTCTTAAAAGGAATTACATCTAGTAGGTTTTGAATTTTATTTGCTGTAATTTTTTATGTGCCGTAGATTGTGATTGGTATTGCATTATGGGAAATTCAAAGCATACTAGATGTAATTCATTTTAAAACACCCGGTATAATATATACTGTTACTTTAGCTTTTTATTTGTAAATCATAATTACCTTCAACATATTCTACAATTTTTCTCAACGATCAAATGGTACAACTGAAATATAATGCAAATGCAGCATACAAAAACTCTTTCGTTGCTGTTGCTAGGCAACCAACACTACAAGGGTGTGCTATAGCTGAGCTGACCTTTCACAGTCTCTGAATAACTATCTAGTGTTCAGAAAATAACCAACTAAAGTATGTGCAAGTGTAAAGTTTCACTATTATGTGAGCAAATATATAATGATTAATTAACGTACTAAGAAGTTGCTTCTTAAAAATGATTGAATATTTACTGCTGTTCCTGTTCTGGCAACGTAGCTTAAGCGAAATTACTACATTAACATTCACTCACTGTTCGATATACTCACAAAACTTCATCATTTCAGCATATTGGTTCTCATAATCACATTAATTTGTAACCATATGCGCTTATTAAAACAACAAAAGCAAAATATATACACGAAAAACAGACTATCAATGGTTAACTTATTATTAGAACTGGATTTAAAGCGAAAGCGGCATTATGAGTTTAACATTTTATTCTGAGTATAAATTTTACCGTTGGTGGAATAAGTATCATTTTCGTATACATTAATTACGTATTTAATACTCGCAATTTGTCTCTAAGCTGAACTCTTTCACTTGCATGCTGTTTCAATTCAAACTTAAACCAAAGTTTTTAAACCTCATTCTGATAAATTAGTTACTAGAGGAAGTAAATATAAAAAAGAAGGCCAGAAAAATAGCACAGATGTCAATTAGACACCAGATTACGTTCATTTAGCATAAGCATAGGTAATAATTAATTTGGGAATTATAAAAGCTGAGCGAAAGCTAATGACTGCTTGCTGTACAGTACAGGTTTTTTAGCGGTAGGGAACCCTAGCCGGAATTTATGTTAACAAAGCGAAGCAATGATATTTTGGTTACGGGACATACATTCCTAAATTATTCAAAGAAAAAACCCCAACACCGTCAAATTCACTCAGAAAAACTAAGAATTATCAAAATAGTTAAGACCTAACTTAAGAAATTTTAAAAATAGATAAACGGCATGCTTTATAGAAATTTAGTGAGACGCAAAAATATAAAGGAAATCGTACACCAAGCAACTATGGAAGCATTAGTAGTGGAAATAGTTCATGGACATACTTTATAACGCTTGCTGGTAGAGTAAAACATTATAGGTATTTTACAGAACAGGCAGAATAGTGGTACAAGGGGGTTTGTAATCCCTTCACATTTATAAATTGAATTTTTTCTTTCTTATTCCTGGCTAGCTGAGTAACAATGAGATTTCTTCTACTTTATTCATCTCAGTCGTGGTTGCAAGAAACCCAGCAGATGATCTAGAGTTATGCTAACGAAAAAAGTTTGTTTAAAAAATCTACTCAAATAAAAGCCAATTTTTTTACACACCCATAAATAACCAACAGCTATATACATTTGGTATTAAATATGCAAGAATACTCACTTATTTAACCGCATCCTCTTGTACCTTTCGGTTTCGAGGTTAATAAGCAATAATACTAGCGTTAAAATGGAGCGGGTATTTATTTCTACCCCGAATTTATACACACAATGAAATTAAACCATACGCCAAAAACCTGTTTCTATTACGTATTTATATTGAACACAATTAACGTACACTTCCGACAGCGTTTTCTACTGGGCAAATGTTAACACGTAGTGCACACAGAACCATAATATTAAATAACCAGCAGACAGTTGCTTCAAACGCCGTCTTTGTGCTGACAGCCTACTGCGCGTATGCTCAAGCGCAGTGTGCATGCCCTTTGTTGTGCTCTCATTCGCTCGATTTCGGCCTCGATGGTGAATCTTTGCTCGTTAATTAGAATGTGAATCACCCGCCTCAAGTGCTGATTGACGAATACCAGTTGCGCAATACCTGGACCTGGGCTTCCGCAGCTCTCTATGGCCATCCATTCGTTATGTTAGGATCCTGTATCTAAATCACCAAATTGCAATATCTGCAAGAATTCGGCTTGGCTCTGGCTTAAAGTTCCCTAGCACACGTAGAAACTCCGCTCTTGTCTGGCGCTGTGTCGATCTGCCAATATACGCATACTGTGCTTATTTTTGCCCGTGAATGAATTACCTTTTCTCGTCAAGAAAACATCAATAACATCTAGCCGAGACTAATGCTCTCGCTGTAAAACCGACCGCTACCGGCATTGACAGCAATATTGGAACGAGGTTAGCCCAGATTCGATGCTGTATCCATATTAGCGCGATTTCAAATTGTCTGTCATGTTGCTAAAAGTAATTCCTCAAGTCTAGGGACACGTATACAGTGGTGGGCAAAAGTATGAAAATATCTGTAGTATATCTCCTATATCCTTGAAGAGATTTATATGAAATGTAGTATATACTGAAATGGCATTAAGCCCACAATTTGGCTCTGTTTGCAGTGCACATTATTTAACCAAGTCAATAAAGTACAGAGTTAGGATATTTTATATAATTGCAATTTTAAACAATAATAAAAGTATTAAATGCATTGGTAATGAGATTCGAGAAACAGTAATTAGTCGGATAAAGGCACGCAAAAGCAAAGCATATTTCAGAGGGTTTGAATTTGGCTTTTGAATAAAGTAATATAATTAAAATGATAGGTTTGTGCATATGTAAAGCCAGACCAAATGAAAGTAATTCACACGAAAGGTTGTTATGTGCACATAAATGAGCGTAGTTATCAATAAAAAGCAAAGGACAGTAAAAATTGTGAGCAATCTGACGGGTAGATGAACATAAGGATAATATAGGAAATTGCAAAGAGCAATCCTGAATGTAGGCAACAAAAGATACGCAAGCGACGTGAAAATGATCGACTCGGATACCAGTGTATTAAAAACAAAGTGCAAAAGAGCAGGGCAGTAAAATTAAAAACGTTTGTGAGTGCAACGTTAAAGAACAATACTAGTTATAAGCAAAATACAATATTTTAGATTTAAGAAAATGATAGGTTTTTAATTTATGTAATCAAAGTTTATTCTATTTGTGGTTAATATTATCAAAACCAATTTCCAATTAATAGTAGAAGAACACCGTATCAAAGCAACGTGATGCTTTTTTGTTATTAACAAATAGAACAATTGAAAATAGAAATTAATGTAGTTTGTCGAATTTGTGCTCCATATTTAACTAATGTTTTATTATCAAAGCAACGTGATGCTTTTTTGTTATTAACAAATAGAACAATTGAAAATAGAAATTAATGTAGTTTGTCGAATTTGTGCTCCATATTTAACTAATGTTTTATTATCATAAACGTGTTTTACCAACTATAAAAAGTGGTCCAATTTATTGCCCAAGTGTCAGTGTACCTGTGGGAACGACATAAAAGTTAAATTTTTCAATCTCATCTTCGAGTGGACATCGACAGCCCGAGTAGCTGAAATTTGCGATCATCGACTACGACCAAAATAGGCATCGGACCCCAGAGGTCAGCTATCAAGGACACCAGCGGGGTCTGGAAGAATGTCGCTTTCAACATCTGCACCCAGGGGAGCGACTCCAGCGGCAGAAAACCGGGAGCGTCATCTGCGAGCAGCATCGAAGCGAACTTCACGAGGTAGAACCCATCTGTAATTTTAAGAGTTGCTGTTCTGAAAGCTATGTAAATTCGAGATTGAACCTTACTGAAGAGGCCGAGCTTTTTTCAAAAAGTCCAATTACTTCGTGGTTTTCAGCAATCGAACGGCGCCATCCGGTTTTGCTACAATTGGCGGAGAATCAAGCATAATAAACAAATGAAAGTAGCGTGTATCCTACGTCATCCTAACAATCAAGGCGAGTTAATTGCCAAGCGGGCATATACAAATTATTTACCTGACGCATTCTCACAATATTTCACGATTTTAAACGTTCAAATACACGCTGTACGCACAAACCATTTTGTGTTCATCTGTCAATTTACAAGGTTGTGAATTATCTACTAATAACGGGTAAATTAACTACGTTGAGATAAATAACCTAAAATATAGTGAATTTCAGAAATCAATCTGAGATAAGCAGTTTCTGTGTTCGCCGAGAGCTAGCTTAATAAATATTGCAGTTGGATAAAATAAAAAGAGGGGCATTTAACCATTTATTTTGAACAGCAATCAATACATTTGATTTTAACCAGCCTTAAGTTAATGACAGGCAAAGAGTTTGAGCACAGCACAAAAATATAATCTGAGAATTGTGTGTATTGAAGATTTGATCTAATTTTAACTTATAGTATTTTTATACCAAAAGTAAATAATTACAAACAGTTCAGTCATTACAATACATATAGTATTTATTATTCTAAATAAAATGGAAATGCTCCTATTGTAATATAACACTCAGTTTAACCGGAAGTTGCGCATGACTGAAAGTTTTAAAATATGATGCTTTGTATAATTTTCAGTATTCGGGTAGAGAATTTGATTGCCAGTTCAAAAATTTCTGGTTTTATGGATTTATTGAGCTCTTCCATCAATATGGATAAATTGTTGCCGTTGCAATAGCCTTGTCAAATTAAAACAAAATGATGATAAAGAATACTTATATCACTTAGATAATGCAATTTAAAGTTTGTACAATTAGTTTAAGTTCAAAATGGCTCCGACTAATAGTTAAGTGAATTTTTCGTACTAACGCAATTAAGTATGCGTTTCGAATACAGGGGACATAAATGCAGTAAAGAGAGTTTTGGACTTCTTGTGAGACGCAATGTCACTAATTTAGCATTTCCACCGTGTGACCACATCCTTTATCTAATAGACTTGTCTGTCTGGGACGCTGGTCCGTCCGGGACGCTGTTTCAGCAGCCAAACCGTAAGAGATAGAGAAAAAAGTTATTAAAGTTATATGTTTGGAATGATCATGTCAGGTCAGGAACCGAATTTCAGTCACGTGACACTTCCGGTTTTCGAGAAATCACGTGATTTCCGTCCGTCCGGGACGCTGTTTCAGCAGCCAAACCGTAAGAGATAGAGAAAAAAGTTATGACAGTTATATGTTTGGAATGGTCATGTCAGGTCAGGAACCCAATTTCAGTCACGTGACACTTCCGGTTTTCAAAAAATTGAGTGATTTCCGTCCGTCCGGGACGCTGGTCCGTCCGGGACGCTGGTCCGTCCGGGACGCTGTTTCAGCAGCCAAACCGTAAGAGATAGAGAAAAAAGTTATTAAAGTTATATGTTTGGAATGGTCATGTCAGGTCAGGAACATAATTTCAATCACGTGATTTTAAAAAATATTGTTTTTATTTAATACGCGTTCTATTTGAAAAACGGTCTTTTTCGTTTTATTAAATGAGACATTTGTCTCACTGGTTGCTAGTTTGTTTTAATATAACAGGCGATAAGGAGTCATTAACCGTTCAGCCACCCCCTACCCAGGTATCGCATGTCAAATAACGGAATTTCAAGCTGACGGTAGTCTGCATCCGTGGAAGCTTTCCTTTATCGTGGGTGAGACGATGTGAAATTCAAATATCGTTACTGTTGTTCTATAAGTCCCTGGTACTTTGGAGTAAAAAAAGTAATCAACAAGTCTCCATAAATTTGAGTAAGAAGAACTACCGCACACGTGCGGAAAATGTTGAATCAACATTCAGGCTTGAAGCGACACGTTGGAAATCTTTAGAAATTGATCGATATATTACCTGCGCGGTCCGGCCAATCAAACTTCGTCAAGCCAATAAGGTGTCCCAGGGGCTCAATATCAGTGCAATCGCCCGTCCTTCCTACTCCTTCCTTTCGAATTGAAATGAGATGGAGCCTCGGTATTCAAGTTCAGTTTACAATTGACAGTTTTTATAAGACCATCGAAAAGGATAATAACGTGTTCGCAGCCCTGGATGCTGGTCTGCCGCTTTCAGGTCAGTATTTATGCTAGTTTGTGCCACTCATTGCCGAGTGAATTGGCTGAAGTACTTAAGGGCAGTATTCATGTGGTTTGTGCGGTTTGTTAGAATTATTTTTGGCGGAAATAAGTGTGTTTCCGAATTAATTACGCGGAAATTTCGCGTCGGGGTGATAACAATAGGTGACGTTTTATTTTATTGTGGCCGTAAGTTCCACACCAGAAGACAGCGTTTTGGAGGTGCTTTAAACCGGAATAAGCAAAAAATTCCATTGTGCCTACAGTTTATCAAAGAAGTGCGTATAGCAAGCATTCCGTTCTTTTCTTGAGGGTTCTAACAGTGTTACCCTGGTTGTAGTACCCGTAGTAACCGAAGCTTAAATATTTGACACGTGACATTAATTGTTGTTTAACAGCATGTGGGCCCCTTATAACGTCATATAGGTGTAAGGTAAACATTTTCCTAACTGCTAGTTGCGTTTATTATACCTACATATATTCAATATGACTAGTTTAAGCTAGTCCTCGCTTTCATTTTATGGTGTAGGCGACCCGTTTTTATGTTATCTGTTGTTTTAAGATTAATCAAAAGGCAGTAGGTTGGGCCGTCGCATACAAACGCTGTTAGAAACTCAAGAAATTGTCCTCATTTCAGGAAAAATTTTTAGAGAGAGATTAAAGTATGAGGCGTCCATTTTATAAAATCTTATCTATTTCACCAAGTGATCGCCCTAACTAACGAGTATCAAATTGAACCACACCCTCGCCGACGAGCTAAGCTGGCAACATTTTGTTACATGAACATCGTAACGCATTTTGGTCGAATGGCACTTGAATTTTACCAATTGGTCGTCTAACAATTTTATAGAATTAAAGTTGTGGCCGTATTTTGTATCATAATTCCAGTTTATCTGGTAACAAAAGCTGGATGTTATGTCGTAATCCTTGTTTTATATGTAACATAATGAACGTCATTATTATTCTTGTCAAAATAGAATTTCGGCTTAGACCGCATAGTCTTTATAGATAAGCACCCACATACCGAATAATGTTATACTTCAGTGCTTGGTTCTGGCTCCGCTACTCTTCAATATTATTTTGCGAACTCTATCTACCAGACTTCTATTCTAGAAGACTCTCAATGGAGATGAAATTTCCATCGCTACAGAGCACAAGTTTGTTCAATACGCTTTTGACCTAAAGACACTCGCTGATTATTTTCACACATGGCAGCTCTCTCCAAATACAGGAAAAAAGATGGTGTGCATCTTGCATTTGGACAGCAGACAAGCCTTTCTTCTGCCATTATCTGAACGCGACCATAGCAAATAAGTGGCTGTCTTTGATGCCTTTCATTATTGTACTGCCTACGGCCATTCGTTATTTTACTATCTCATTTGTTATTAAATATCTGCGTAAAGTTCTTACGGACTCTTCTTAGGCATAATTACAAATCTATATATCTCGAAGTCACACTAGACAGGACCCTTTAATATAATGAGTGAGGCTTTCGCGGTTACTCGAATTGTCAATATTAGAATTAAATTTTGGCTTAGACCGCGTCGTCTTTGTAGATAAATATCCAGTATCTGTTGGCTTAATGTGCCTATCACCTTGTGAACTCAAGCAAGGGTTTGTGTAACGGTTATGTTGTTTGGTGTCTCGTAAACCCTTACAATCCATCTATGATTTCGTCGGTGTTATTAGAGTACCTTGTGAACAAATGTTGCTTTCAGAAGGAGCACTAGTTGTCTTTGTAATTTTAATTTTTCTGACACAGAAAGAAATAGAACCTACGTGGCCGTGCTAACTATTTTTGGAACACATATGTAAACTATTCGAAATGCATTTTCCAGAAAATAGGAAAAGCTCATGTAGCTTTATTTAAAAACCCAAATGATGCTTCAGCGTAAGTAGTAATCATTTACACGTAACCGTCATTGCGAACTCATAGGCGTGGGCTAACTGTTGCTTATTCAAGTCCTCAACACACTTATCTAAATCTGAGCGAATGAGTGCATAAAAACTGCAAAATAAATATGCAACAATGGATAATACTCAATTGGGAACTAAAAATGGGGACAACTGCAGGTTTGCACTGCAGAAAATTCGTATGGTTGTTGATACAGCGCCTTCAAAACGGTGCAGCCAACACAATATGACATCAAGTATGTGCAAAGATCAAAACTACTTAATTTAAACTAGCTTTATACTTATCTCATAATAGTCCCTCAAAGCTGAAGAATGGTTTCAATATTTATGGGTTACTCTAGGACGGTGTGATGTATGGTATAAATTTTTTGCAAGCTCTAAAATAAGATGAACCGCTGATATACATTTTCCGTTAAAATCGATAAGATTGATACAGAAAACGCCAATAGAGTAAATGGACAAACAATGGTTTCCTTAATGTGACAAAGCAAACTCATGATATTTCAGTAGGAACCGACCGTTTCAAATTCTTATAGTAAAACCAGAAGCCAATTGAAAAATAAATTCAACAGTTTTAATTAAATTCCGTCTTATTTTCGGGGTACACCTATGGCAACGAAGAAAAGCCAATAATTTTTACGTACTTTAAGTACAGTGTTTTTTTGTAAGCATTAGCCTAGTTGACCTATTTTTCCAATTCGATTACAGATAATAAACGCAACAATAGTTTTATTGTTAACATTATCTTTCTCAATTGCTATAATGGGACGCAAAGTATTATTTATAGTTACAATAACACCTTCATCTAGCAAATTGATTAATGTCTCATTTGCTCTAACATAATATTACAAAATGCCAATCTAAAATGCGTAGAAGCCAAAATACACCGTACAAAAATAATACTCCATTGTTTCAAACAAACATTGTGCTCTATAAATAGGCTGTTTTAAAACAATTACATATAATGAAAGAATGAAAAGAATGTATTATACAATCTGTTTTAATTGATTTTCATCACACAGTTTTTCTATATTATAGTCCAGTGAAATGGTGCTCGAAAAGGGCGAATAGGGGAAAGTTTTGGTGGAGTTTTGATATTTGGTTTCTATATGTTTTTTTGGGTCGTTGTACATGAATATCAGGTTTTCCAGCACAAATTTTGACCTGAAACATGTTTTTTTTAAGCAAAAACGGTGTAAAAAACGGTTTTTTTAGATTTTCTAAAATTACCTGAAAGCTATCCATTTTTCGTAAATTTTGAACCTATATGAAATGAAAGAAGGTAAAATCTCCTACATTTTATGTACTTGAGATTTTTTCCCCCCACCAGTCGTTCAGCCGCGAGAGTTTTGGTGCAGTTTTGATATTTGATTCCTATATGTGTTTTGGGTCGCTGTACACGGATATCAGGTTTTCCAACAAGAATTTTGACCGGAAACACGTTTTTTAAGCAAAAACGGTGTAAAAAATTAGATTTTTTATGCTAATATTTACTTCCTTCAAATAAAGTTTAACTAACAGAATGACGTTCAATTAGTTTGAATTACAATTCTAACCACAAATCGACTACTTACAAAATGAATTGGAAATAACTTTGTAGGAAATAGAAATTTCAATGATAAAACAATCAATATCCTTTTATGAACAATATTTTTAAGCTGTTTTGTTATCATTTAGTTTTAAAATGCTTTGTCATTTTAAGACCATATCAATGCATACAAATTTGCATTTAGTTTACTTAAATATTCCGAGGATTTCAAGGCTGTAATTGAATATAGGCTTCGATCACATCGCCTTCACTGAAGAATATTCATATTGCGGTCTAAATATAAATTGAAATTTCACAGTAACCAATCGATTGATAGTTTAAATAGCTTTAAATAGTATATAATTTTTGTTTAAACAATATAAGCAAGATCTGTTTCATTAAGTATCTCTTATAGGAAACTGGCACATATAAATATGTTTACCGGGTGACAATGAGACTAGGGCCATGCTTATATCTTCTTCTGTATATTTTATGTTTTTCTAATTCTATGAGTCAAATTACATATAATAGTCTTGCCAAATGTCAATTTTTGTAAACAAAAAAATTATTATTTCAATTTTTATTTTTTACCATAGAAGGCCTTGACTTGGAATTTTTTTTCTAATTGACTTTAGCAACTCTTAATAATAGCTATTTTATCAATAAGGTCAATAACAAACCTTTAATAAAAGAATATAATTTGCTAAACTCGTTTTTTAAGAAAAAGTCACTTTTTTTAAATGGCACCTACTAAGGGCCATTTTGCCATTAGATAGAAAATGGCATTACCAATCTAACGATATGCATCATGCACTACTTTATCTTTATCTGAAACTGAAAATTAATAAAAAAGTATTTTTTTTCTTTAAAAAAATTGAAATTTGGCAGGACTATTATATGTAATTTGACTCGTAGATGCAGAAAAATATAAAATATACAGGGTGTTTTATTTAAAAAAACAAAGTTAGTATCATTTCCGGTAAAACCGGAAGTCAACCATTTTGACTATATCTATCAGCCAATCAGAAATTATGTCTAGTATCTTGGTATAAAATTTTATCCAAATCGATTCATAAATAAAGAAGATATAAGCATGGCCCTAGTCTCATTGTCACCCGGTATACCACTTGCTGTAAACCCAAGTGCGTTTTAGTAATGCATTGAAGGTAAGCCTCAAAAGCACCCTATAGCTTTAGTAACGTTCTCTGGTACAAAACCGTACCACTTTATAGTTTCAGAGCCGCTTACCGCACACTAAGTGAATTGTGGTAGGTAATGAATTGCACCAACAAAATTTTGCATTTCAAGTGTGCGTGATATAAAAAAAATTTTTGGTTTTACGGTTCCCGTCACTAACTTTGGATTAAAGGATATGTATGCTCTGTTCACAAAACTTTTGTATTAATATTGACCATTGAGGTTTTCACAATTTAGCTGTGTAAAATTACTTTGTTGTATTTAAACGGTTTACATTTGAGTTTATGGTTTCCAAATGCATTCAGGTTAGAAAACATGACAAAGAAACTGCAAATGCTAAGTTGCCATATTTAATCGCAACATAAAATAGACTTTTAGCAAATTGTTTGTATGTATCCGGTTTTAGTAATTGTGTAATTGAAGAAATTTTTAATTAAGTACGTGGAAGGTCTTGCAATACTTTGGATTTTAGATATTTTTCCACAGATACTGTCATATATAATGCAACTAGTAGGTTCTTGATTATCAAATAATAATTTCTGTTTACATGAGATATGTTTAATGGTGCTGGAAGTTTATGAACTTGGATTGTTGCAGCTTGCAGGTAGTCCGTTTTGTATGGCTGCAGTTCGTGATGCGATAGTGATTTTCGAATTATTATTGCTGCGCCTCCGTGGGCCGTCCCGTCTGGGTGTTCTGTATGATAAATAGAATACTGAGGTTTGTTTATGTATGTTCTTTCTGTGTAATGCGTCTCTGATATTAGCATGATGTCTATGTTATTCATGTGCAAAAATGTTTCGACTTCTAGCTTTCTCTGTTGTAAGCCATTGGCGTTTCATAGCGCAATTCGTAGGAATTGGGACATTATTGAATTACTTTGTTGATGACGGTAGTTAGCATGTTCAAGATCATGCTGTTTTGCTGTATGAGTTGATTAAACATGCTTTTAAACTCGTTGAGAAATTGACTAAGACTTAACTCTTGATTGGCAGGGGAGGACTGTGAATTGGCTGGATTTGTGTAAACCGACTGGCTGGCAGGAAAATGGAGATTTTGTTATGTTCTTAGGGGAGGAAAATTTCGTTCTGTTAAGGCTGGGGGTTTTATAGTTTGTGGTTGTTTGTTAGGTTGATATTTTCTCTGCAGTTCTTGATAGATTGTACATCCTTTATAGTTCGCTGGATGTGGTCCTCCGCATAGTACGCATGTAGCTTGGGTTTCTCTTGTTTTTTTGCAGGTTTTAGTGTCATGCCGACCGCCGCATTTGACGCACGCAAATGGTCTGTTGCAGTAAGCTTTTGTATGGTTGTAATTTTGACATCTGGTGCACTGCACAATGTCTTTGTTTGTCCTTGGGGGTTCAAATAGCACGTTCTTATTCTGTAGTTGACGGATATCATAGACATCTTTGTTGTTAGTGGACGGTTCTAGGTCTATGAAGAATATGGGTAACGGGACATTGGTTTGTTTCTGCTTTATGTTCATTATATTTCGTACGCGGTGTCCTAATTTTTGAAAAGCATTTTTAATTTCTAAATTGAAAAAGAAAAGAAGAAAATACAATTCATAATGTCTTGTATCCTCTTTCAATTCTTAGAAGAAAAATTCAGCTAAAATTTTTAAATACGATGCTAATCGTTTAAATTGGATTAGTTGAGTCAAAGGGCAATTTTTTAAATATTAACGATTCGCTAATGTGTTTACCTTCTACAGAATTAAAACATGTTAAAAGTTATTAACATATTACATTTAAAATATTTTGGCACTTGTTGGTATTAATCATTTTATGAATTATTCCTATTCTTGGTAAGAGGTTGATAAATTAGTGATGTATATTAAAGATAAGCTTTCCTTGAACTTCACCATTTGTGGTGGGAAAATGATTCTGTTGTTTTAATGGTTATGTTTGGCAGAAATAATTTATCTCGATTAATAGTTTTTTTTATAAAAAAAAACCATGATTTAGTTTCGTCTGTGTTTTGTATTACTTTCTTCCAATTTTTATATTATTTTTCTTCTTTTCTGGTTAATGGTCGTGTTCGTTGCAATACTTTGTTTGTGAGATAAACAATATTTAGGTTATTTGTTAAATACTTAGTAATTCTGGAAAGTTTTTGTCCTTCTTTAGTTTGTAATTAGGTTTTCGTATGGAGTTGGAATATTTGTTTTATAAGTAGTTGTATTTGGCAGGATTAATTTACTTCGATTAAGGGTCTTTTTAATCATAATTTGGTTTCGTCTGTGTATTGTGTTTGTTTCTTTTAATTTTTATATTATTTTTCCTTTTTTCAGGTCAAAAATCGTGTTCGTTACAGCACAGTGTTAGGGCGATGAACAGTATTTAGGTTATTTGTTGAAAACTTATTTCTGGAAGGTTTTTGCCATTCTTTAGTTTGGAGTTAAATTTTCGTATGGAAGTGGAGTACTTGTTTTTTAATTCTAAATATTACTATTTGTTTAGCAAAGATGATAAGATTTGGTCATTTTGTATTTCCGTGAACGTTGTTGGTTGTATATTGTTATGAATAATTTTCCTTTTTATTGGATTTCTTGGGAGGTATTGTGGGTGGAAATGGAGATTTAACATGAGTTGTTTGAGGTGTTTTAAAAATAGCGACCATCAATCTGCCATTACATTTTCGACGGAAATACAAAATGGCCAAATCTTATCATCTTTGCTAAACAAATAGTAATATTTAGAATTAAAAAACAAGTACTCCACTTCCATACGAAAATTTAACTC
Source organism: Agriotes lineatus (assembly GCA_940337035.1). Taxonomy (NCBI): domain Eukaryota; kingdom Metazoa; phylum Arthropoda; class Insecta; order Coleoptera; family Elateridae; genus Agriotes; species Agriotes lineatus. Next base: position 103,320,450 of record OW679196.1, on the reverse strand, counting down.
CAAACTAAAGAATGGCAAAAACCTTCCAGAAATAAGTTTTCAACAAATAACCTAAATACTGTTCATCGCCCTAACACTGTGCTGTAACGAACACGATTTTTGACCTGAAAAGAGGAAAAATAATATAAAAATTAAAAGAAACAAACACAATACACAGACGAAACCAAATTATGATTAAAAAGACCCTTAATCGAAGTAAATTAATCCTGCCAAATGCAACTACTTATAAAACAAATATTCCAACTCCATACGAAAACCTAATTACAAACTAAAGAAGGACAAAAACTTTCCAGAATTACTAAGTATTTAACAAATAACCTAAATATTGTTTATCCCACAAACAAAGTATTGCAACGAACACGACCATTAACCAGAAAAGAAGAAAAATAATATAAAAATTGGAAGAAAGTAATACAAAACACAGACGAAACTAAATCATGGTTTTTTTTATAAAAAAAAACTATTAATCGAGATAAATTATTTCTGCCAAACATAACCATTAAAACAACAGAATCATTTTCCCACCACAAATGGTGAAGTTCAAGGAAAGCTTATCTTTAATATACATCACTAATTTATCAACCTCTTACCAAAGAATAGGAATAATTCATAAAATGATTAATACCAACAAGTGCCAAAATATTTTAAATGTAATATGTCAATAACTTTTAACATGTTTTAATTCTGAAGAAGGTAAATACATTAGCGAAACGTTAATATTTATAAAATTGCCCTTTGACTCAACTAATCCAATTTAAACGATTAGCATCGTATTTAAAAATTTTAGCTGAATTTTTCTTCTAAGAATTGAAAGAGGATACAAGACATTATGAATTGTATTTTCTTCTTTTCTTTTTCAATTTGTAACTAAATACAGCTGTAACCAACAAATTTACACAAATTTTTAATTTCTATTGTTGGTGTAGTGTGGTGCAGATGTTTCAGTACAACTCTATACGCTCGGTCTTCCTTCATTTAGTAAGTATGATGAATAATCTTGTTCTCCTGCATGTGCTTAATTACTTTTCGGTATGTTTCGGGATTTTTTGTATTTAGTTTGACTACATTGTTTAACAGACTTTTAGTTGAATACTGTTCTTCTTCGGCAACTGCCAACAGACTTTCTGTCATCTTTTCGTAATCTGTTACTCCATGAATAAAAATCGGGGGTTTGGGTGTTGAGGTTGTCGTTTGATTATCGTTGGTCTCGCTGATTTGGTTTTCATTTAGTGGTAGTGTTGAGAATTTATTTGGGTGGGCTGTTAGTGATTGGATTTCGTTATTTATTGATTGGGTTCTGGGTTTTATTAATCTCTTCCGTTTATTTCCGGTCACCTTCTGCCAACTATTATTGGGATTATTTTCGATTTCTATGTCTTCGTCTTCACAGTATTGAGGGGGGCTATTTACATTTTGTTTCATTTGGTTGTCTGACATATTCTGCTGGTGGGAAATAGATATTTGTGAGTGGCTTGGTTGTGAATTTGATTGATACTGAGAGGGTAAATATTGTGGGAATATTTGTTGATTTTGTTGCTGATATTGGTTAAATAAAGGCTCTTGGATTGATTGGAATGGGTTTTGTTGTGCAAAAACTGGTGGTTGCTGATTATAAGTAAAATATGGGACATTGTAGCCACCGCCGCCGGCTGGCAGCATTATTGCTTGCTTGTGGCCGCTTCTGCAGCACTCAGTGGTGGTATCTTCCTTATAAGTAAAATAATATTTATCACTTACAGTTAGTTTAATTTTAACGCTTGTTGCGTCTGCAATCACTTAGTTCAAGGTTCACTACACGATATCTACTGTCCACCTAGACATAACATTAAGAAGCAAATGCTACAACCTTTCTTCGATACCTTGGGACACAGATTTATAACGGACGGAGACTTTAACGCTAAGCACACCCACTGGGCTCGCGTTTAACTACAACGAAAGGCAGAGAACTATACAACCTTATAACAACTAATAGATATAACTTCCTTTCCACAGGCAGCCCGACATACTGGCCAACGGACCCTAGGAAAATTCCTGACCTATTAGACTTCTTTATTGTCAAAGGCCTTGCATTGAATTATATGGAAGCCGTCTCCAACTACGATCTCTCATCTGATCACACCCCAGTGATAGCTACTATAAGTGCGACAATAATATATAAAGAACCTAAACCCACCCTTAGCAACAAACGAACAAACTGAGAAACGTTTAAAGAGCACATTAATGAACATCTAAACACAAGCTTAAGATTAAAATCACCAGAGGATTTGGAAACCGCTACACATCACTTAATAACAACAATACAAGAAGGGGGGTGGCATGCTACACCACAACCTATTAAAATCAAAATTAACTCACCAAACATCCCTAATGAAGTTATGGAACTAGTGAGAGAGAAAATACGTACAAGAGCTAGATGGCAACGAAGTCACAACATTGAAGACAGAAGAAGTTATAACCAACTAAACAACAAATTAAGAAGCAGACTAAAAGAAATCCGAAACGAAACTTTCCGAACTTACGTAACCGGCCTCTCTGCAGATGATCATTCAATTTGGAAGTCTACCAAAGGTCTTAAGCAACCAAAAGTTTACCTACCGCCTTTGAAAGACCAACTAGGCAACTGGGCAAGATGGGAGAAGGAAAAAGCGGAGGCATTCGCAGAACATCTAGCAAGAGTATTTACACCAAACTCCGAGGAAATCGATCAAGAAATTGAACAGAACCTACAGACTCCACTACAGATGTCTCCACCTATACGAAACTTTACCGTCAAAGAAATAACAAATGAAGTGAAATGACTAAACAATAGGAAATCACCAGGATATGATCTCATAACTGGCGTTGTGCTAAAACAACTGCCAGAAAAAGGGCTTAAATTTATTCAAATTCTCTTTAACAGTATACTCCGTCTTACATATTGGCCGCTGCAACTAAAATTTGCCCAAATTATCCTCATTCTTAAGCCTGGCAAGCCTCCTAATGAAATAAAATCCTACCGTCCCATCAGTCTGCTCCCCATAATTGCAAAGCTGCTGGAAAAATTACTCCTAAAAAGAATCAACGAAAACTCTCTGCAAGACGAATGGATGCCCAATCATCAGTTTGGCTTTCGTCATCAACACTCCACAATACAGCAGTGTCATCGACTAACAAACATAATCCGCACAGCACTCGAATCAAAAATCTATTGTACCTCAGTGTTTTTAGACGTGAGCCAGGCTTTCAACCGAGTGTGGCATCGAGGATTATTGGTCAAGTTAAAGAAGCTATTCCCCCACCAGTACTACCAAATATTCCAATCATATCTTTCTGACCGCTACTTCCAAACAAAGGTCAACAATGAAACCTCGAAAATGAAACCAATAAAAGCAGGAGTTCCCCAGGGCAGTGTCCTCGGTCCCTTAATGTACTTAGTATTTACCTCTGATTTGCCAACCACAGAGCAAACGAGCACGGGAACATTCGCCGACGACACAACGATCCTTGCCAGCAGTCATGACCCAGCGATAGCATCATCAAGACTACAAATCCATTTAAATCTAATCGAAATATGGTTGAAAAAATGGAGAATTAAGGTCAACGAGGACAAATCGGTACAGGTCACCTTCACGATGAAAAGGTTAACATGCCCACCAGTTACCCTAAACAATAAAGTAATTCCTCAATCAAACGAAACGAAGTATCTGGGATTAAACCTAGACAGACGATTAACATGGAAGTTGCACGTAACCAAGAAACGACAACAAATGGACTTAAAAATTAAAAACATGTATTGGCTAATCGGCAGAAAGTCTACTCTGACAATAGAAAATAAGATACTATTTGTAACATCACCACACCATAGAACTTCACGCCAACACAACAGTCAACGCCTTAACTGCAGAACCTGAAGTACGAAGACTGAAGAGAAAGTGGCCACAAAATCTACCGGAATAAATAAAGGACGATACCTCTGGGTGTCTATCCTAACGTCAATCTTACATACATACTATTAGCTCATAGAATGTGTACATTATATTCTGATCGCTAATAAAATTATTAAAAAAAAAAAACGAGATATATTGTTTGGTAATCACCCGAGTCTGACGGACGAGCGTCATTGCCTAAAACAATATATCTCATGTAAATAGAAATGATTTGATAATCAAGAAGACACGAGTTAAATTCAGCTAGATGACATCACGAGTCAATAAACAACGTTCGAACAGTGCAGCGCCCGGCATTCATGGGCCCCACGCAGTCCAGATTTCAACCCAGTAGACTTTTTCTTATGGGGTTTGATGAAAGAATTGTTATATGCCACCTAAGTTCATACAATTGACTAATTGTGCCGTCGCATTAAATCTGCAACACAGCAAGAGTATTGGAAAAACTGGTTTCGTCGAGCCCTAACTGTGCGTTGATATGCAGGATCAGCATTTAAAACACCTAATGTGAATGCTTTTGTTATAGTGAATTGTTTGTAGCTTATTTAATAATAACATTGTAATTGATAAAATAACGTTTTCTTTATTTAAAGAGGTATTTTATTTTTACTGCGTTTTCTGTATAATTTAAAATTAAACTACCTTAACAACCAATTATCAGGTGTTGTAAGAAATATCTTTATAGGGTAATCAAGACGCCAGCGGGGTTCAATAAGTGTATTTTTATCCCCTCTAGCTCCCTTTCAGTCTCCTCCGCACTGTATACTGTATACAAAAACAGTTAAACATATAGTAATATTTTGCTGGAATTTGGAATTGGATATTTTCTACTGAACGAAATACACCTAGAATGCCGTAGGAGCTCATATGACGGTCTCCTCGCCGAGTATTTGAATGTCAATCAAAAGCCCCGTTAGGGTATTAAAAAGGCAGTAAACGTCATTTCAGGAATAATAAGAGACATAAATCACACACGTTGAGTATAAAACCCCTTCTGTCAAGCTTGGCCAAAAATCGGTCAAGATATCTATCACCCCCGTAGCGCTACAGCCGGACACATTGCCGAATTAAGCGCTTGCTCCATTTTCAACCAATAGTTATCAACGTCTTACCGTTTCATGCCACGCTCGGGCGCCCTTTCTAGCATCACGGCGCCCGGGTCTTTAAAAAGAGTCTCGCGGAGTCTTCTGCAGCATTCGGAATTCAGTTTCAGCATTCAAATTCAAAGTCAGGGTCTTCACCGAAACAGTTCCGGAGCAAATTGTGGAGTTGGTGTCGAGTGGCCCTCGCGTGTGTATGACCACGGTCTGTTCAAATTTCCGGAGGATATCTTCTCATACCGCTCTGCGAGATTAATCACGGAGCCCATCAACTTTAGTCACTTGAGGAGTGCGTGCCGAAATATCGTATCGTCCATAATCCTCCCCGATTTCCTGCTGAAGGTATCAACCACGTTGCCCAAGCCCTCGCTCGATTTAGTACCGCTTGCCCATTCTGTTGCTACTGGGTTTCCCGAATTCTTCAGCAGTTCCTGCAGCGACAAAGGTCCTAGCGCGTTCCAAAGGGACATCAGCAACACAAACCAGTTAGGATCTTGCAAGATACCGTGTAAAATTTGTATTAATATAGGAGATTATTAGTTTTGCTAAATGCATAGGCAGTCGTTATCCTTTGACCAATTAGTAATCTGGTAAGTAGTTAAGTAGGACTACCGATGAAAATATTTAGTGAGTTGTTACACAGCAGGTCGTCATGTACGGCTTAGGATTAAGTTTGTCTGTGATAGACAAGGTCAAGACACCGGCTGCTTTGGTCATATGGTCAAAGTCCTACTTAGAATTTTGCCGAGACTAAGGAGTTCCAACCATAGCATGTGACCTTTTACATTCTACACATAGTTGTATCATGAGACCCACGACTTTACATCACTTCCGAATGACGGAATTCTATAGAGGTTTTTACCTGCATTTTTTTCTTTTTAAAAACCTCACCGGGATTGGGAATCGAACGCTCGACCCTTAGATCAGTACGCAGAATGCTTGAGCACTAAGCTACAAGCCCGGCTTTCTTAGGATTTAGTAATTAGCAAAACTGTAAACCTTGTACAAACGTAATTTTGTTGTTTGTGACGAAGGAGAGACGGGTTGGCCTTACCTGGTGGCGAAAGTTGTATTAGATATTTTGCCGGCTGGTAAATATCGGCCTAATTGGGCTAACTCGCCGAGAAGGGTAGGAATTCCAGTTACGCTGAAAAAGAATACAAAGGGAGAAGGCGCCAGGTCCTCGACGCTGAATAATCCTTGCGTCGGAGCTCCACAAGGTATAAGATAAATCCAGCAGATCAAACAAATTAGCAAAGACCAATAACCTATCACAGCTTTTATTAAATGGTTGGTACTATAGTGCAACACCATAATAATGACTAGGCAAACATGGACAAGCAGATCGACAATCAAAAGGAATCACAAATATACAAACCAATCAATAACAAAGCAATAATAAATATACACGCAAATCAATAAACAACCTAAACCACGCTAAAATCTACAAAGAGCACTACATCAATTTAATCTGTAAAACCATTTAATTCATAAACCAATAATAAAGAAAACCTAACTGTAAGCTAGCGCCAAAAAAAGATTGCTGCTCATTTGGCAACGCAGGTACAAAAATTCGCACGTACCCTGTGAGATAGAGTGAGGCAAAATCAGAGCTATGCAAGCAAAAAGGCTAACTACTACCCCGAATGTTAGCTTGAACTTGGATGTGACAACTTCAACATTTTAAAGAGTCGAAACCCCCTTGCGATTGTATGTACATACAGGTTCGTGGTGATTCCTATCATAAACTCATCGTGCTTTTTATAACTGCTCAAAACAACGACTTGCGTATGCTCCTAACAAAGTTAAAGTAACAAGTTGCAAAATCGCTTTACGAATATCCAAATTTTTGAACATTAAATTACCGCGAGCGGTTCTCTAGTCACAACCTATTACCAAATGACGTTTACGTTAATACGCGATGGCGATTACAGAATTAACCTCCACAACTAAATTTTGAAGGTACTGCCTAAATAGATAACTAGCGGCAGATCCCGTTGTTAAATACAGCTAGCCTGTAATCTAGGTAAGTTTAACTGTCCTAAAAAGGCTTAAAAGCATATTGTAATGTTACATTACGTTACAGGGGCTCAATTCAAAACAACATTCCTCACATTTGCCGAGGCCCAAGGGTAAGCAAATTTAATCTATGAATACATAAGGCGCAAAACGAATTGAAAGATATGCCCTAATGCAACCTAAACAATTAGTTCACTATAACAAATATGGAATGAAATTCCTACAATTAACTGGTCGGTTAGTTCGCTAGCATAAATACACACCCCAAATCAAATGTTTGGTACTATTCACAGAGATACGGCTGGCCATGGTTGAACATGGGCCACCAGCTTTTCCGGAACGCCTAGTGCGTAAAGGACACAGGGAGCAGGAAAGGCGCCGGCTTCCAGCAGCGAAGCGTGTAACGCAGGGGGGACAGCAAACAGGGCGCAGGCATGCGATGCAGGCACCAATTGCGCCAACTCCAATAGCACCAATCGAGGTAAACGAACTCATTCCCAGAGCGCAACAAAAATCATCTCCAGGGTGCAACATATAATGGCTAAACATACAAATTTTCCAGATAGATTACGGCGCTCAAAAGAGAAGATCGTAGGCAAACACCAACTACAAACCTTAAGGTGTAATGCAGCCATCTAGTACAGCCAGGCGTGCAAAGAATGACCGTCTCATCAAATCCGTACGTGACGAAGCGAATGCCGGTGATATCAACACCAATCTCTGGAACATTCCAACGGGGGTTTACGAAGCCTCCATATCCTTCCAACAATGAAGATGGCTACCAATGCCGTGAGACCAGGTTCTCAAAGGAAGCGATTCAAACTTACACGACGCAAGACTCGCAGGGAATGGCCGAAAAATGCTCAAAAACAGCCTAATTCAGCTTATCAAAGTCCCAAAAATTGGAAAGTTGGCCAACAAAAAAACCGAAGAATGCAGAGTGTGTTTTTAGCTGATAAAGACAGTGCTGTAGTTTCTTTGAATTTGAAACTGATGCTAGTAGGGTTCCCTAACCATTCAGTGAAAATCAAGGTATTTTAGGAAATAAACTTCAACTATTATATGGAAAATGAAAAAATGAGCGTAACATGTTTGGCATCAATAGATTGAATTATAATAAATTCTTCCATGTTTTCTTTTCATCCGACAGTTGTTGCATGCGATCTTTCTTGTATTTGAGTGTAAAAGATTCTAGCTGTAGAAAACGACTTACGGTAAGTTCAATCAGGGACATCGCTAGGAAGAACTTCACTG
>OW679196.1:103292214-103312128 GCA_940337035.1 Agriotes lineatus | reverse complement strand
TTCAATGTGTCGTCGCGCAAGCTAGACGTTCGTTGCGCTGCTCCGCTGCATGTAATTTCTGGCAGTATTTAATAAGTGTATGAGTGTTTATTAGTTTACTACAATAAATTATAGTTGATAATTAAAAAGTGTATTTTGAGAATGGGCCGCGAAGAGTATAATCTGCGAGGTGGTAAACCCCAATCAACATCTGACCAGTCAACATCTGTGGACGCGTGATGGTAGAGATGATATATTCGTACAGAGAATTGTGGAAAAGGTACTTACATCTGAAACCATAATGGGCAATATTATGAGTGTTATAAAGGATCAAGCTGCATTAGCCTTTGAAAATTTTAACGCTCGCATATCCGCCCTTGAAGAAGTGAACGCAAAACATAAGAAAACCTTGGAGGTGTACGACCTGAAATTAGACCAACTTGAACAATATTCGCGGAGGAATAACCTGAGAATCCACGGGATAAAGGAATCAGCTAATGAAAACTGTGATGAAGTACTAATCAATTTCTTTAAAAATGAACTTGGTGTTATAGTGCCTAACTCAGCCATCGACAGAAGTCATAGAATAAAATCTAGGAATCCAAAAAATCAGAATCCGCTGATAATTAAATTTTCATCATACAACGAGCGGAAGCGTATTTTCCAAGTAAAATCCAAACTGAAAGGCTCGAAGTATCTAATTAAAGAGGACCTCACTCGTCCTCGGTTCAACCTTCTGCACGCAGCTGGGCAAAAATTTGGGGTTCGAAATGTTTGGACACATGACGGTAACATTTTTATTAAGACGAATGGTCAAATTTATAAAGCAGAATGCGAAAGTGACCTGCTGATGATAAGGTAATCTCATTTCCACTAGGGGCAGCGTACGACCTCGTCTCTCGTTGTCTATTGTTTACTTTTTGCTTAGAAGCATTGTGTATCTTTATCAATCTTAATTGAATTTTTAAATCGCAATTTTCTTTTTGTTGTTATAATTATATATTATAGAAGGAGTTTGTAACTTTTTCAGAGTGTTACTTATTTTGATAGTGCGCAAAAGCTTTTAAGCACTTTTCTTATCTTTTTTTTTCTATATATATTAGGTACTTCTTATAGGAATTCAAAGAATTCAATATATTTTATTTTGTTTTGTTAGAAAGATATTTTTTACTATTTAAAGCTATACTTTGTTTGTTGTTTGTGTATAAATAATTTCGGTAGGGGTAATTGGACATATATAAATACTGCAATTTAATTTTAATCATTAATAATTACGTATATAGTAATTATAAATAAGATTTCAGTAACAATTTCATTATGAATGTTGACTTATTAGAGCTTCCACACATTACTGATTTTTTTATAGATAACATTAGTGATTATAGACAAATAACAAAAAACTTTATTTATAACGATTTAGTTAACTTAAAAATTTTACAAACAAATATTAGAAGCCTACAGCTGCATTTTACTGAATTAGAAGTTTTGCTTCAATTCTTGGATAGTGATTTTGATATAATTGTGTTAGGTGAATGCTGGGAAATACATAGTACCGCTTTTCTTAATTTAAATGGTTATAAAATTTATCATAATAATAGTAATCTTAATAAATCTGATGGAGTAGTGGTTTACATTAAATCAACTATTACACATACTGTTGATAGAATAAACATTAATAATTTTATTTTATTGCGAACGAGTCTTATTCTTAATGACATTAAAATTTCGCTTACCGCTGTATACAGGGCACCTTCTTTTGATGGTAATGACTTCATCCAAATATTAAATGAGTATTTCACCAACTATACTAAAAATCAAATAGAAATTTTTTGTGGTGATGTAAATATTAACACACTCCTAATAAATGATAATTTAGTGGATTCTTACTTAAATTTAATGTGTACTTTTGGCTTTCATCGTTGTATCCACAAACCAACGAGAATTTCCGAGATATCAGAGACGTGTATTGACCATTTTTACCTAAAAGCTTCACTTAATTCGCTTAATAGCCTTCCTTTGACGTTGTCATTTAAAATTTCTGATCATTTTCCTGTATGCTTATATTTAAATTTTAAACAAACGAACCAATGTATTTTAAAAAAGGATCACATATCTAAAGAAATAATAGATTACAAAAAATTAAATAATATATTAGAAAGAATTCAATGGAATGGTTTAGTTGAGCAAAATGTTGACATTGCTTTTGAAAATTTCTTATATATTTTACAAACTGCGATTAAGGATGCTACTATAATTAAAAAGGAAAGTAAATTAGTTAAGAAAAAACAATGGATATCAACTGAAATTGTGGGACAAATTCATATAAAAAACATTTTATTTAAAACTTATTTGCGAAATAAAAACGACCCTAACGCGCACAATAACTATAAAGCACAACGAAATTTGGTGAATAATTTAATTCGGTCATGCAAAAATAATTATTATAAAAATAAATTTGATAATTGTAAAAATTCAAAAGAACTCTGGAAAGTTACTAAAACAGCTGCTAATATAAATTCAAAAAAGTCTATTATAACACAAATTCAAACTGAAGATGGACGAATAATTGATTGTAACGAGGCAATTGCTAATGAATTTAATAGTTTTTTTGTACATGTTCCGAATCAGTTGGCATCAGAAATAACAGGTCTGGATCAAGCCTTTCAACATAATATCAATGTAAATGAAAAGTCATTATTTTGGAAACCATTTGATCACTTTGACGTTGAAAATAGTATTAAGAGCTTGAACAACACCTTTTCACGGGGTTCTGATCAATTATCTACAATAGTTTTGAAAAAAATATCAAAGAGTATTTCTTTACCTCTCTCTACATTATTCAATTATTGCTTAACTGAAGGTATTTTTCCAAATTGTCTAAAAACTGCTATAGTCACACCAATTCATAAATCTGGTTCAATACTTAAGATTTCAAACTATAGACCAATTGCCCTCACGTCTTGCATCTCCAAAATATTTGAAAAGCTTATCAAAAAACAATTGGAATCATTTTTCAACCTTTGTAACATTTTCTCTGATAATCAATATGGTTTTACTAATGGGAAATCTACTGAAGATGCCTTTGGCTTTTCTGACATCTAATAAATATCGTTCCTTAGACTCTTCTAAGCCTACTCTTGCGATATTCTTAGATTTGGCAAGGCATTTGATACAGTTTCTCATCGTATATTGTGCCATAAACTGGAGATGTACGGCGTGAGGGGAATTGCACTATCACTTATAAAAAGTTATTTAACAGGAAGAAAACAACAGGTTGTAGTTAATAACTCTTTAAGTTCTGCAAAATCTATATCGTGTGGGGTTCCACAAGCGTCAATTTTGGGACCATTGCTATTTATTATGTATATAAATGACCTTTTGCGCTACAACTTACATAACAGTCATATGGTTTCCCTTGCAGATGACACTGCTATTGTGATCAATGGTGATTCATGGGATCACGTCATTTCTGATGCCACTAACCATCTTAAGTTTTTGAAATATTGGTTAGATAACAATATCCTAACCTTGAATTATGATAAAACGTTTTATATGCCTTTCACAATTTATAATCAAGCCTTGCCTATCCCAAATCAGTTGATTATTCATTCTTATAATTGTAAAGGAATTAATTGTGTTTGTTCTATTAATATTAAGAAGTCCTCTTCCATAAAATATTTAGGGTTATTGGTAGATCAACATTTAAGGTGGGATGTACACATAGATTACTTGGTAAAAAAAATACGTAAATTTATCTATCTTTTTAGAACTCTCAAGCAGTTTGGTCAACTAAAATCTTTAAAAACGCTTTATTATGGTTATATACAGTCAATATTAAACTATGGAATTCTCGTGTGGGGTGGAGCGGCCAGTATACATTTATCTAGAAAAATGAGTATAAAAGTTATTTTAAATAAACCATATTTTTATTCCACTTCATTGCTCTTTTGTGAATTTGACGTGCCTACATTTTATAGATTATATTTTATTTCAATTGCCAAATATATGTACAAATACAGAAATTCATTAAATTTAGAATTTCCAGTACATTTATACAGTACTCGGTTACGCAATAATCTTGTCGCCTATACTCCTCAGATGAATAAGTCTTTTGGTCAGCACAATTTTTTATTTTTTATTCATAAAATATACAATTATATCAAAATTAACTCTACTATAGATTTTTCTATACCTTATAGTTCAATAACCTTCAAAAGAAAAATTTGCAATTTTTTTAAAACTATCTGAAAACGAAATAAAAAATTTAGTTTCATAAAAGTATGATTCCAAATGTTTTCTATTGGAAGTTCTCTTATTTTACTTTATTTATACATTATATATGTTGTTCTTTGTGATTAAATAATCCTTGGTTAATGAAATCTCAGAAATTTTGTAATTTGTATATTATAAATCTTAGTCTTATAGAGGGAATTATTGCACTTCGCAACAATTCGCGACGCGAATTAGCAAATTGCAGTAAATTTCATTCATAAATTCATGCTTCCATCTTTCTCTTCTTCTTTTATATGTCTAATTACATTTATTTGTATTTATTTGTATAGTAACTGTATATATTTTTTTTAACTTGTATTTTTTGGGCAAATAAATGGTGGTATTATTATTATTATTATTATTATTATTATTAATTAACTACTACTCAGCAGATAAAAAACATTTATCTGGAAAACTCATTTCAGTTTGTTGAAACAAATGAATTGGAAGTTGGAAATACTCTTTTTGCCATTAAATCAACATCTACGGGCCCTGATAACATCAATATAGTTATTACAAATGTGCTGTCGTCATCTGTTGCCATACTTCACACACGTCATGAATTTCTGCATAACAGAATGCGTTTTTCCAGATATTTGGAAATCCGCACGAGTTATACCACTGCCTAAAACTGACCTACCGACAGAATTCAAACAGGTTCGTCCAATAAGTATTCTTTGCACGTTATCTAAAGTTCTTGAAAAAATTTTAGATAAACAAATTCGCAATTACGTTATCATGCACAATATTTTTCCAAAAACGCAATCTGGCTTCCACCCCGGTTATAGTTGCAATACTGCTCTAACTGCTGCAACAGATGATTGTATTCGCAGTACTGAAAACAAAGAATTAACTTTCCTAGTGCTTTTGACACCATTGACCATACACTTTTGCTTTCTATTTTACATTTTATAGGTTTTGATTAGCGATGTGTCGATCCGGTCGGATTCGATACAAAGGATCGAATCCGGGGCAGGATCGATTTGGATCGAGTCCAAGTTTCGGTCCGGAATCGTTCCGAGGAACGAAAAGGTCGCGAGGCTTCAATCCTTGCGGACATTCATTCCTTTGGCATTCCGTTATTCAATCCATTTCAATACAGAATACAATACAATGTGTTGATGGGGAACAGCAAATGATGATGGTGTTCGTTTTAAAGGCTCGACGTCGACAGGCGACAAATGATACGGCCGAACTTGCATGCTTTTTTATCAATTATCAGTGATTTATGGCTTTTGGCGGCTTTGTATGTGCCAAATTGATGGCTGAGACATATAAACATACTGAATTACCGACTGCGTGACCACTCGCCAAAACAAAGATACTCGCGTTGTTCGTTCCGGGTCCGGAATGATCGAGGACCCCGCGTGTCTGAAATGCACATTCAATTTCGATGTCGATCCGAGGATCGAGTCCGATGGACTTGATCCACTTGCGGAATGGAATTGGAATGAACGAGTCCGCAAAAGTATCGAAACTTCCCATCACTAGTTTTGATAACTCGGCTATCAGCTTAATAAATCAATATCTCTCTAATAGAACACAAACGGTCAGTATTCACAAAAAAAATTCCGATCCGCTAGTAATCACAATGGGTGTTCCACAAGGCTCGATTCTTGCTTACAATATTGTAAATTTCACATGTACGCTGATGATACGCAAATGTATTACTCTTTTCCGTATCATAAGCTAAATGAATCGATATCGTTGGTAAACGAGGACCTGGCGAGACTTGTAGAATTTTGTGGAAAACATTCCTTAAAAATAAATGCCTCTAAATAGTCATTTATGCTGTTTGGGGAACAAGAAATTGCGTCGATTGACATAAAAGTGGGTTGTGACGTTTTAGTGCAGAGCAACGTGTGTAAGAATTTGGATGTGCTCATTGATAACGACCTACATTTCGAACATGTTTCCCGATGTATCCAGAAAGCGTATTATAATTTAAAGTTACTGTATGCTCACCTTTCGAGAGACATGAAAATGTTGTTGTGTGATGCATTGGTCTTGTCAAATTTTAATTATTGTAATACCCTTTATACTCCCTGCTTAACAAAAAATACTGCAATAAGAATCCAACGCAATCAAATTCCATGTCTAAGATTTATCTATGGTACACAGACACGACAGCACGTATCTCATAAATTGAAAGAGGCAAACTGGCTTAGCATGTCCAACAGACGTAAATTGCATACAGCAGTTTTTTATTTAAAATAATTAACAATCAAATCCCATCTTACTTGTTCGATAAAATTTCCTTCAGATCCGATGATCATCTAGTTAATATTACAACAAAAAGTGCATTGACAATTCCATGGTTTAGAATTTATTTATTTAAAAGAACTTTTTCATACAATATTGTGTATTATTATAATAATATAATAATACCTTGCCAATTAAGAACCCTACCTGAAACCAAGTTTAAAAGTACTTTTATTAAATCAGTAATATTTTCTCTCGGCTATTGGATGTTAAATAATACAATCGTCCAGCTGCATTATTTTTTCTAATTGTGTGGTACGGGTGCTGTGGAAGACTAATTAACCTACCATCTGGTGGGTGAAACTGAACAGCGCCCATTGTACCCCGTCTATGTTATTATTATTATTATTATATGTAGTAATAACCTGAAATTCACAAAATATGCTTAATATGACCATCATTCTGGTTTGTACATATCTGCAACCTATGCAAAACCTAATCAGTTACATTTAGCAACATGTTTCCATGCACTGTTTGAAAGGTATTCCCTTCATGTTTTTCATACTGAATGTACCCTGTTCTCCAAAATCTATCAAAACTTACACTTTTTGTATCACTCCGATCAAGATATCGCTGAGCATACACTCTTGATGCCAGTACTTTTCTCCAAGGGTGTATACCATGTCATTTAGTTCTTCTTGCACTTTACTTAAATTTTGTGTTTGACAGTTTTGTTTGGTTAATCTTGTTTCACGAAGCACCAGTCACCTGTTCCTAAATAATTTGGTTTGCTAAATACTTAAAAAAATACAACCTTTAGCTACATCACATCCTGAATAAAAATCATAGACAACTAATTAACAGAGGCATACAAAAATTCCAAAACATGCTGGGTGCTCGATTAAAAAAAAATTTATTAAAGCCATTCAAAGATGCCAGAGTAGTTTCATCTAAATAAACACCTTGTGTGATTTAGCAAAAATTTTTTACTGTTATACAGTGTGTCCAAGATAAAGAGGGCTAGTATAGGGATCTAGTTAATAGTAAAAAATACAAATTTGGTTAAATGGTATAAAAGTTGCGTAATTCAAGGACTAACAAAATGTCGCCTAGAAATTCTTGATGTGATTTTTCGTTTTTTTTATGTATCTTAACCCTCCGGTTGACGGGCTGGGTCTTTGAGGCCCAGGCAAATATTTTTTTCATTGTATTTTTTTAATTTCTTTAGCTTTTTGGTATCTACCTTCCTAACTTTAATAAAGCCATGTTTTCCTTAATTTGTCTTAATTTTATCATCTGTTGTTTGGCAGCCAGAAGGGCTTTGAGCCTGTCAGACCCAACCCGTGTATCGTGCAAGTTTTTTTCCTACAATTTATTTTTTCGTATTTCGTAAAGGGACTAATTTTGTGCCGTTTTTAGGCATAAAATATTCTTAGGGCCTTCCCCTAGTTTCTAAGTAGTCACGCAGAATCTTTTACATACCGGTAAGTCCCTAAATTTCAATTGTTTATCGTTTCTGCGTGTTTTGCATGTTAGCAAACTTTTATCTTGAGTTTAGGAGATTTACCTTTCTTACTCTAAATAGTTTATATTCTGGAGGGGAATCCCCGTTCTTTATGAACTTGTTTTGTGGTTCCTGTATTTGTTTGGAACACACAAAACCATGCATGCGGCGACTGTGCGGCAAAATTTGATTAAAGAAATTTTCCACTCAATATTTAGTGTGTCAAATTAATGTACACTCATTTTATATTTTTTTTACACTTATTCAGCCATATCCTTTACAAATAATTGTATGTTATTGTTATTGTCTTTTCCGTTTTTTTTATTTATAATTTCTTTTGAAAACTTGCATTACATGTAACTTTTTTCTAATAAATGGGAACTCCCAAGTTAATGTTTTTTTTCACAACTATTTTTGCTCTTAGCAGTGCAAAATAGACCAGGTTAACAAATGCATGCCAGAAACTGGGCATATTAATGTGTCATTAGGGGAAAACATTTTTTTAAAAATTGGGTCTGAGGGACCCAACCCGTCGAATGGTGTGATTATGAATCCACCCGTGAACCGGAGGGTTAAATGTTATCATAACGTGTGGTACATTGCTAAATTCAGAATAAAAACAGCTTCTAAAATTTTACATAAAAAATTAGGACCGTATTTAACAAAATCTGGTGTGATACACGCACACAACTTCCTTTTACAGTGATCTTATAATTAGTCAAAAATTTGTTTTAGCTTCGCTACTAGATTATAGCCTTGTCTCAGGCCATGTTCCTACATGATGAAGTGCCCGACTTTACTACTTCCATTATACAGGGTGTTTAAAAAATACGTTCGGATATTTTACTCACTTATATGGTTATATGGTTCCGAAAACGCGTCGTTTCCGAGATACAGGGTGTTACAGTTTTTTAAAAAATCCCTTTTTTATTGTTATCTACAAAACGCTTTTAGCGATTTTAATAACATTTTTACAGTTTGTTTCTAACTTTATGAGGTATCTTATGGACCAATTACAGTTGGTCCAGTAATTCACAACAAAATAACACCCAGCATATTTTTTGCAATTTTCATATTTTTCTTTAATAAAGCAACTAAATACGCAACTTTTTTGTCTCCTGAGTTTTTCTGTATCTCGCTTCGTTTTCAAGAAAAAAAATAAAGCCCATATTTTTACTCCTCTCCAGGGCCGTAACTAAGCCAACTTTTATTGTAGGCAAGCCAACATTTTTGCCGCCTCAGTACAAAAACAATATATGTGACAAAAATACTAATGATACTGTATGACTTCTACATTTATCTGCGGATATATGATGTAATGAATTCAAACAAACAGGTAGGTATTCAAAAATATCCAAAATTTTTTATTCAAACATTTTAAAAATAAACACCTAAATGTTAAAATAAGAAAAATACAATACAAATAAAATGAGATCAGAAAACAAGATTAGAAAACACAATTCTAATTTAAATAAAGTAAGTTATATTATGTAGTCAGCTGAACATTTTGCAAATCCCTATTTATAAACATATGGAGTACCCAAAATCCGAACGCCACTGCGTCATTTATAGCTCAACGATAAGATGCATTTATCAGTGAACACGGGTTCAAATCCCACTGGCTGCAATTTTTTTTAATTTCCAAATTCATGTAATTCGCTTTACTAAGTGTTTCTGTATTATTAGCAGCGTTAGGGTACTTTTTTACTTATTTTGTAGAGAATTTTGAAGACTTCTACCATAATTCGATCTAGCAAAAGTTGTTTTTCTTGCAGCACGCTTTCTGTATTAAAGACATTGAAAACATTTTCTTTTGCAACTTTTTTATTTTACTTACTTACTTACTTACTTATCCCGACCTCTTCTACCGCCACGCAGTGTAGAGGTTTCAACGTCTATGAAATAAACTTCTTCCAGTTTTTACGATCTTGTGCTAAATTCTTTGCTTCATTCCAGGTTTTACCCTTTTTCTTCAGGATTTTTGCTATGTCTGCACACCACAGGGTTTTTGGTCTTCCCACTGGTTTTTTACCCGCCACTCCCGATTCACTGATAACTTTTGGTAGTCTGTATTCATCCATACGCCAGAGATGGCCCACCCAACGTAACTGTTTTGTTTCAATTTCTTTCATTAGCGAATTTACTTTCAGATTATCCCTTATCGTGTCATTTCGTATTCTGTCCCTTCGTGTTTTCCCTAAAATACATCGTAGGAAGCGCATTTCTGTTGATTGTAGAATAGATTTCTGTTTCATTGTGAGAGTCCATGATTCTGATCCGTACGTTATTGTGGGTATAAACAAAGTTTTGTACAGTGTTATTTTGTCTTTTTACTTAGTTCCCTTTTCTTCAATGCACATTTGATTAGTGAGTAATACAGCTTGGTAGCACTCTTAATTCTGGTGTCTATTTCTTCATCAATATGCCCTTCTTCTTGTAGAACACAGCCCAGGTATTTGAAGCTTGTGACCTGTTCAACCGCTTCATTATCGATTTGGATATTTATTTCCGTGCGCTTTTTTGCTATAACCATCACCTTAGTTTTACTCTTATTTATTTTTAAATTACATGTTTGTAGATGTTTAAGGATTACATTTAAATTGTGTTGTAGATCTATTCCATTCTCAGCCAGTAGGATCATGTCATCTGCGTAGGCAAGGATGTTGGTATTTATGGGATGTAGGTTGTTTACTCCCCAGTAAAATTTCTTTAGTTCGGGCTGCGCTTTCTTTAGGATCTCATCCAGCACGATGTTGAATAGATAGGGGCTGAGCACACCACCCTGTCTGACGCCTGAATTAGTTATGAAATGTTCCGAGTGTGAGTTGTTACTTCTTATGTAGTTTATACATGTTGTATATATACTTTGTATTGCTTGTATCAGCTTCTGATTTACTTCTTTGTTCTCCAAAGCTTGCCATATTTTTTGTCTGTTCACTCTGTCGAAGGCCTGGGATAAATCTATGAAGCAAAGGTACAATTTTCTGTTTTTAGTTGTTAGTTTTTCCGTTATTTGACGTATTGTAAAAATATGGTCCTGCGTCCCTCTGCCAGCCCTAAACCCAGCTTGTAGTTCTGCTATTTGAGTCTCCATATTGTTAGCTAGTCTTTTCTGCAGTATGGCTTCGTACAGTTTTTCTGCTACACATAACAGGGATATGGGTCTGTAATTTGCGCAATCCTTTTTATCACCTTTCTTATGTATAGGGTGGATGACAGCTATTTTCCAGTCTTCTGGAATTGCATTTTGTTTCCATACTAGATTCAAGAGTCGCAATAAAATGTCTTCGCCTTCTTTGCCCATGTATTTAATCATTTCAGGTGTAATGCCATCGTGCCCACATGCTTTCCCTAATCTGAGCTTATTAATGGCCATTTTTAATTCTTCTCTTGTTAATTCATTGTCATAATCGGGTTGGGTATCGTTATTAACCGTTGGTTCAGTTTGGTTCGTCTCGCTTGGGAAATTTAGCGCTTCATTGAAGTGTTGTTTCCACCTCAACATAATTTCTGATTCTGTAGTTAACAGATTGCCATTTGTATCTGTGATAAAATTAAGTGGCCAGGTTTTTTCCTTCCTCAGATTTTTTAGGATTCGGTAAAACAGTTTCTGATTGTTTGTAGATTTTTCCTCCATCTTCTTACCGAATTCCTCCCAGCTTCTCACTTTGGCTTCTTTCACCAGATTCTTTACTCTGATTCTTTGCGCTTTGTATATGTTGTATTTTTCCTCAGTTTTGTTAGCGAGATATACCTGCCATGAACGTTTTTTCTCCCTAATTTCGCTCTGTATATTTTGCGTCCACCACGATGTTTGTTTATTTCGTGTATTGTTATCGCATTTACTAGCACCGCATGTTGATGTTGCCGTTGATATCAGCAGTAATTTCAATTTGTTCCACATTAGATTTACATTTCCTTCTAGTATTCTCCAATCTGTACCTTTTATTTTTTCTGTCAATAGCACCATATAATTATTTCGTATTTTTTCTTGCCTCAGCTTATGTGATTTTAATCTATATGTAATTTTGGTTATCGGTTGGACAACGGGTTCATTCTGCTTAGGTAAGTAAAAGTCCATAGTAGGGATGTCGTACCCGGTCTAAAATCGAACCCGGGTACCCGAAAGCAGTACCCGGGTACCCTCGGGTACCCGAAGAATTTACATTTTGCCTTATTATTTTCTGGCGAATGAAAATATTTTCATACAGACGATTTTTTATGACATTGTTTTCGTATTTGTTTGTACTTGTGTAGTTTCATACAATGTTCAAACTCTATGCTCTAAGCATTTTAATGCCGCGAGTTTTCAAGTACTCATTTGAAATAGTACCTACTCGCCAATTCAAACTGCAAGTCGTCTGTCCTAAATATTTTCAGACTTCCAAGTGTTATCAAATTCAAGTACGTGACTTTTTATGCGAAATTGGTAGCAGCATCAACATCACACAGATGATGTTTATGTTAGTTCAACCAATACTGATGCGATTTAATGGTGCTATTGACGGGTTGAATATTTCTGTGAAGCGGATTTATTGCCTTACATGAAACAATAATCAACATTCTGTGGTATGGGATGGGTTGATTCTTGTTATTACTGCATTGTTGTGTTTTTCTAGAACTCATTCCTATTCTTTTTAAATTTTTATCATCTTCTCCGAAAAAGGCTCACTTACTAGAGATTACATAATTTACTAGTCGGGTACCCGGGTCCTGAAAATATACCCGGGTTGACTATTACCCGGGTCGACCCGGGTACCCGGGTACCCGCCGACATCCCTAGTCCATAGCCAGTAGAAAGTGGTCTGATCCGATTTCTGCACCTCGTTTCACCGCAACATTTTTTACTCTGTTCATGCACCGTTTCCTTACAAGAATATAGTCAATTATTGAGTATTGTAGTCGTGAGGGTTGCGCCCGGGTGTATTTATGAATATCTTTCTTTTTAAACCATGTATTTGTGATCATTAGTTCATTATTAATACAGAATTCTAAGAGTCTTTTGCCATTAATATTAATCGTGTCCTCACCAAATGTCCCTAAGTATTCTCTGTATCTGTTTGTAGGTTTCCCAACCCTTCCATTAAAGTCTCCTAAAACTATTATCTCACCTTTTGCTTCATCTGTGGTTTCTTGCAGCTTTTCATAAAATTCCGTAACTGTTTGCTCTGCTTCCTTTTCGAGTGGGGCATAAATAACGATTATGGTTAGGATTTCAGTTTCAATTTTTAAGTTCACTACCATGATTCGTTCGGATATAAACTGCCATCCTAGAATATTATTTTTAAATTTACTGTGTATTAGACATGCGACTCCGGCTTTTGCTCTTTCATTCACTACTAAAGCAACTAAATACGCAACTTTTTTGTCTCCTGAGTTTTTCTGTATCTCGCTTCGTTTTCAAGAAAAAAAATAAAGCCCATATTTTTACTCCTCTCCAGGGCTGTAACTAAGCCAACTTTTATTGTAGGCAAGCCAACATTTTTGCCGCCTCAGTACAAAAACAATATATGTGACAAAAATACTAATGATACTGTATGACTTCTACATTTATCTGCGGATATATGATGTAATGAATTCAAACAAACAGGTAGGTATTCAAAAATATCCAAAATTTTTTATTCAAACATTTTAAAAATAAACACCTAAATGTTAAAATAAGAAAAATACAATACAAATAAAATGAGATCAGAAAACAAGATTAGAAAACACAATTCTAATTTAAATAAAGTAAGTTATATTATGTAGTCAGCTGAACATTTTGCAAATCCCTATTTATAAACATATGGAGTACCCAAAATCCGAACGCCACTGCGTCATTTATAGCTCAACGATAAGATGCATTTATCAGTGAACACGGGTTCAAATCCCACTGGCTGCAATTTTTTTTTAATTTCCAAATTCATGTAATTCGCTTTACTAAGTGTTTCTGTATTATTAGCAGCGTTAGGGTACTTTTTTACTTATTTTGTAGAGAATTTTGAAGACTTCTACCATAATTCGATCTAGCAAAAGTTGTTTTTCTTGCAGCACGCTTTCTGTATTAAAGACATTGAAAACATTTTCTTTTGCAACTTTTTTATTTTAAAAATGCAAAAATTATTTTAATTACAATAAGACCACCTATGTGGTGCGTTCAAAAACTAGTAAAGACATATCAATATGTAATAATCAATATATTTAAAACGCGAAGCTTTTTTTGTCAGCTCGTAGTATAACCCTTGCATCAGGCCAATTTCGATAATTCTCTTTTTTTCTAAAAGCTCTCAAAATTGCTCTGTGGTATTCTGCTGATTGTTGGAATGGACAATTGTATCAGCAATGAGCCCAAAGCAGTGAATGTACCGAGTGATTTTTAAAAAACTCAATTGCAGCACGCCCTGGAATCAGTTGGCAATACTGAAATGTATTGTATATATATGTCAAATTCGAGGTTAGCAGGTTAAGTTTTGCGTCAGTCTGGGTCAAAACTGACGCAAAACATCGAATTTGACATAGACTTACAGTGTCACCAACAATACATTTCAGTATTACCAACTGATTCAGACTATCCATGCCCTGCTGCAATTAAGTTTTAAAAAATCATACTGTATATGTAATATCAGTGGACCTGCTCCAACAGTTGTTAAAAATTGAAGTTAATTTTTATAATTAGAATAAAGCCATTTATGCGGTGGGCTAACAAGATAATAATTCTAATGTTTTGATTGATGTAGGTGCGAACTATAAACTAAATCTGGTAGACATATAACATTTCTTTTGCAAATTGTACAAGGTAAAGTAATGTTTGGTGCAATTCGTATTATTATATCTCTAATTAGCATTATTTGAACTTAAATCGTTAATATTTATTAATTTATTTGCAAAATTGGCCACTTGCTTATTTATTTTTTATTAGTATGAAAGAATTTTTTTCAGTGCCATTTTGACGCCACTTGCCGCTTGCGCCTGTAGGCGGGTGCCTACTCGGCCTATACCTAGTTACGGCCCTGCTCGTCTTTGAACCTGTTAAGACAAAAACTAAAATGCTTCAATATCTAAAAACCCCTTAGCCAATTTTAGTGAAACTCTGAGGGTTTACTAGTGCTATTAGGGAGCATGGCGCACTTAGATTTAAATGATTTATCCCAGGGGCGGATGGGATTTTTTTAAAAAACTTTAACATCCTGTATTTCGGACACGAAGCATTTCCAGACCCATGTTTATTAGGATTTTTTGGTTGTATTGCTGAGATCTCTAAGTAGGTAAAATATCCGAACGTATTTTTTACTCCCTGTATATAAAAAAACAGAAAGTCTTGTTAGAGGTATCAACTGGAAAATCACCTATCTCACATCAATACACATTAAAAATGTAACGTTTGAAAAAATAAATCATTAGAACTGTTTATGAGAAAATCGAAAAACTAAAAAATCACAACAGTAAACACCATACTTCCGGTTATGCAATTTTCTTCAAAAGCTTGTTGTCGCATCTAGGTAGTGCACAAAAATATATAAAGTTTCAACGCAATACCTCTTTTCATTTTTGAGATATTCTGTTCACAGACAGACAGACAAACAGACCAATGAAAAAAATATGTTTTTGGGGTTCAGGGGACTCTAAAATGTGAAGATCTGTTGAAAACTCAATTTCGAATTTTTGGGGTGATACTTCCTTTATCTTACAAGGAAGTGAAAATGAAGTGGATGATGGTTGCTAAAAGACGAAACGTCGGATACAACAAATGTATAACGTAATCTTTAAGTTCATTAAAAGTTGCTATAAAGTAGTTTTGTCAGTTTCGCTGTAACTTTTCTAAGACAACTCAAAAAAGAAAAATCATATCAAGAATTTCTAGGTGTCATTTTGTTAGTCCTTTAATTACGCAACTTTTTCCCATTTAGCCAAAAGTGTATCTCTTACTATTAGCAAGACCCACATAGTGACCTTCTTTATTTTGGACATACTGTATAATAAAAGTTTACCGTGATTACTTCGACACTTAATTTCCCTCTTTAATTGGTACAAATAATGCCACTACGATTTTGTATGTCTGTAGTTAATCATTTTTTCGCAAAAAAAAAGATAAGCTGCATGATAATTTAAAAACTAAATATCGTCAGAAAGGCAAATAAATAGCGAATAGAATATCTGAAAATATAAAATTAGCTAGTGGACTGGCCAGCAAAAACTGAACTCTGTAAAGTTAATTCCATATTTAAGTAAATAAAAAACTACCCTAAGTAGGTTAAAACCATACCTGTAGTATATTTCGGAATAACTAATCTTCTACATAAGATAATTGTAGGAAAATTTTAAATGATAAACAGCTGCTGCGATAAAATAAATTTTAAGTTTTTCTTATTTGTACGGCTGGTTTTTACGTTATATCTAATTGGTGGTTTCCATTTGCACCCAGTTAATTATTACATTGTGAAATTTCAATTTATTATTTACAAACATTTTAGCTTATTGATAAGCCTTCTTCGGTGTGTGAAATAACACATTAACATATTAGGTATTAGGTCAACGAAGAACTGCTTTATCAATATTTTTTTTCATCCTGAAATTTGTATCATTTAATAAATTCGTCTTTTTCTTAATTATTTTTTCATTAGTAACCAACTGCTTATCTTGTCTAAATAACCCAAGTTATTAAACAAATTCACTTTTATGTAATGTGGGCATTTTATGAGGATTTTTTTCAAGAAGGTTGGTAAAATGTTTGCTTATTAAGTACTGGCTGTGTCACTTGACACATGTTGATTGTGCTTTTAAATTAATATCACTTTTTGGAAAGTTCAATTCTCAAGTTTTGTATTTTGTGTAAATCGCACGGTGGAAATGGTAATCATAGACCAGAAGGAGAAAATTTTGAGTTTAACAAATTGTCCTTTTCAGGGCCACGAATTACTTGATTCAAATTATTGCAAGAGATCAATTGTTTTTTTTTAAATAAAAACTAATTTATTTTAATAACTTGGTTATTAGCCAAAATAAGCATTGGGTTCTTCAAGAAAAATGTTCAGTTTGGGATAATAAATCACTCCATGAGTGGTTAAAAACACCCTGTATAATTTGCTTCGCAACTATTACAACGTACTTGATATACTATATATCTGTTTTGTTATCGATTTCTATTTTATTTTTAATTTACTAAAAAAATTACCAATTATATTATGATTTTGAAGGGTTATTCGGAAATTAAGTTTTTTTCAATTATTTTGCGAATAATATTGCTAATTTGGGAATATATGGTAGTTATGTAAGTAGCCTGTAAGTTAACTGGTTGACCGTTATGTCTGTTTTTTAATATTTATATTTTGTTAGCTATATTTTTATTTACGAATTTTAAGGGGTAACATTTCTATATCAATAAGAACAGGATCTCGATACTTCTACCAATCATAAAGCAACACATTAACTTCTCTTGGAAAACATCTCGTTGGTACTGCTCACTACTGGTTTGCGATGAAGACAATTTCAGACCAATTCGAGAAATAGTGGAAAATGTTCTCGGTAATGCTACAAAAGAATACTGAGAAGGTTATTATGTTAAAATACAGATTTATTGAATGAAAGATGCACACTATCACTGCAATAATTATAATTCTAGGACAAAACAGTGATAGTGATGCCAGTGGCTACTTGATTTACAATAGTAGGTAATACTGATAACTGATACGACCTGTAATAATTTAAATAACTCGAAACTTTGCTATTTTGAATTACTCATGTAGCTTTATGACTATATTATTATGTATAATTTTTCTAATACATTCTAAAAAGTTTTGAAAAGCTAAACACTACATCGTACGATAAAACAAAATCTAATCTATCTGCAACAGCAAATGAAGCTTTACTTTAGTAGTGAATGAAAACTAAACATCTCACAATAGATTGCTTCTAATATGCCATCATTCAAAACACCGCCCTATTTACATTCTGATAGCAGCTCTTAGAATTCGAATCAAAACAAAATCTAACAGCAAGAGCAACTCACTAATGCGTATTCTTACAAGTTGTGCAAATTTAATCATAACGTTCATATATTTAAAGTAGGTAAAGATGATTTTATGTAAATCACATGTGTAAAACAAAGACCCACAACTTTGGCTTTAGCAGCTAAACAAAGTAACTGAACGTCAATGTTTCAGCAACTCTTAACTATAACAAATGTGGTTTTAGGGCCATTTTAATATGAATTTCGAAACTCACGCATCAATTTGATTAATAACGTGAAAAAGAATTAAATGTTGGGTCATTAATCACAACAAAATCTAATTGCTATATCGATTTGTTGCATCTCATAGGCTAGACTTTGCTTTAGTAACGAAAGCAAACAAGTGAACATCGCTATTTACACTATAACAGCTTGTAGAATTTGAATTACTTGAAAAAAAGAATTATGAATGAAAAAAACATAAACTATATGCAATAGAAACCACTTGTATCTAGGAAGCTAGGTTTGGTTGTAGTAGTTAAGAAACAATTGTCACTGTTTACATTAGGCCAGCACTTGAAAACATTCTGACTTTTAGTACTTACTATTTTTATGTATTCAACGTGTCTGCCACTTCCAGTGTCTAAAAGAACGGTAAGTTCAAAGACATAGCTTAAACGACTGCGCATTGTTAAATATAAATTAATTCAATTGTTTGTTCGCACCAAAACAACTGCCAGTGGTGAATACCCACCATTTTGCTATCAGTTGCAACACAGCAGCTATTTGCATTTGCATATTATCAATTAAATTATCATTTACTGTTCATAGTTTACAATCAGTTTAATACTTTTGCATAGAAACGGTTAGTATCAATTCTCATTGCTTCCAATTCTCCGCAGGACTTTACTACTAAAAACTGAATTGTTGGTTTATAAATACACCATTTGCTAGCACATCTATGCTTATGCTAAATTAATCTTCTGCTGTTCAAACTTCAGTGCTACTCAGCTAGCTTAACGCAAAACTCACAACGGCCCAACTCCAAACGCTTTCAACTGCTTTTACAGCTCTAAAACCTTCACGCAAACCTCACCACCAGCAATTGCAGAAAGTTATACAGCAGAGCCAGTTATATTTGGATAGTAATCTAGGCCCACTTACCAGCTCGGGTACGCAGTCCCTCAGCTTGTGCCGGATGGTGGTGGCCTCCGAGGTGGCTTCGACTGAGTCCAGGTAAAAAATCTGGGCGCCATGGGCGATCTGCTGCAGGCACGTCCTGCACACTTCGGACACGCCGTCGTACGAGCCGCCGTCCATCCTGGGCGAAAATCGCGGCTTTGGGGCAGCAAACACTCGCAATAGGTTAGCTTGACATTTTGCAAGTGTTTATGGTCATGTTTACAAATAAAAATGTTGCAGCGGTTGCAGACGACCTACTGCATATGTTTTGTGGCAAAGTAGCTACCCGAACGCGATGAGGCTGCGTTTACGGCCGTCTAATAGCCGGAATTTGCATGCTCTTTACTAAATGTCACCTTAAAATCGCAAATGAGTCGTTAATTGGGCGAACGGCGTGGAGAAATGGCTCAATTTAAGCTTAAGACTGTGGCGGTTCAAACGACCTACTCACTTTTTTTTGTTGTTACTAAATTCTTTTTTTTTAAGGACGCCGCAAACAATTTTAAAGGCTTTTGGAGAATAATCGGTTTGTACCTGTTTTGAACTTATGATTAATAACAATAAATTGCGCTTATTAACATCTAATTACTTTTTATTTAAACAAAATTATTTTTTTTTAGGTTAGGATTAGCCATGTGTATTTGTTGCATTTGTGCATTATTGCAGTCTTGTTTGTTTACGTTTGTGTGCAATTGCACATTGCGAAATGTGCATTTCCGGGTAAATTCAATGTTAGAGAATGGAAATCAGTGCACATTAAAAGGCGAATATGGCTTATTCCAATAAAAACTTTAAAAAAACAACGAATTATACAGATTATAACTTATTTAAAGCAAAATACATAATGCAA
>OW679196.1:103118777-103292114 GCA_940337035.1 Agriotes lineatus | reverse complement strand
AATTTTATTTTTTGATTTTGTCGTCATTGTCCAGCTTTCGACGCCATAGAAGAGAGTGGAGTAAACATAGCAAAGCATTATCTTTTTTTTGAGATCTGGGCTAAGGTCTCTGCATAATAAAAGTGGTTTTAACTTTCTGTAAATGTCTCTGACTCTTTTAATACGGCATTCAAATTTAAGGTAGTAGTCCCATGTTTCAGATATTGTAGTACATAGATAGGCCAACTTTTTTACTCTCTCATTAGGCTGATTGTTGACGAGGAGTATTGCAGGTGAAACATGATCCTTACTGATTACCATGTAATTGGTTTTCTTGGCATTGAGTTTGAGGCTATATTCGGAGCTAGTTTCATTGACTCTGTTTGCTAGTTTCTGCAAATTTGCTAAATGGTCTGCTATGAGAGTCGTGTCGTCGGCATAACGAATGTTATTAATAACTTCACCATTGTTGTTAATGCCAAACTGGTCTTCATTGAGTGCCTCTCTGAATATATGTCTCGAATATAGGTTAAACAGAATCCTTGACGAATGTCCACGAGGGCAGGCGATTTAATTGCCTACACGGATTATTGCTTTCTGTCCCCATTACAGATTGTTGATTATATTCTTTTGTGTCGACTCAAGGAGCTGATCATTCTTCCATACTACACCGGTCCAATGCCTTCGTGT
Source organism: Agriotes lineatus (assembly GCA_940337035.1). Classification (NCBI taxonomy): domain Eukaryota; kingdom Metazoa; phylum Arthropoda; class Insecta; order Coleoptera; family Elateridae; genus Agriotes; species Agriotes lineatus. Next base: position 103,291,445 of record OW679196.1, on the reverse strand, counting down.
AACCTATAAAGCACACGTATACATCAGAATCGATATCTCGGCATCGGTGGAAGACTACAGATAACAGAGCTTCGCGTGTACGTTTATCTCACATTTTCGAAAAAAAAACTTTAAAAAATCTTCAGAACATGGCTCATGAAATAATTGTTCTGAAGTCTTCAAGTTTGACAGTAGCTTTTTTTGGCAGTGTTACGAAGGTGAATGCTAACCAGTCAGCAGAAATTATGCCATGTCGTACACTTTGTTATAGTAGGTTATTAAGGCCTTAACGCAGTCTTTTCCCACAACTTTGTTTAACTCTATAGGAATGGCATCCGGTTCTGAGGCCTTATCATTCTTAAAAATTTTGGTGGTGTTTTCAATCTCTGATGCTGTAATTCTATTTCCTTTTGAGTAGCCAAACTGCGGCTTCGTGGTACGTTGTGTATCTTCAAAAAGTTGACCTTCAATACTAGTTTGCCATGTACGTTAATGATATTATATATAACTTTCTTATTGTATCTGCCAGTGGCTTCGTTTATTTTTGGATGAGAATTGAAAGTATTGTACTTCTTATTTATCTCTTCGATTTCTTCACATTTATCTGATGTCCTTTCTTCTTTCGCAATTAGGATTATCTTTCTGATGGTATGATGTACATTCCAGTAAGTTTGCGAATTTTTGTTTTTCATATCTCTTCGTTACTTCATTTAAATTAAGGATCTCTGGAGTTATCCAAGGTTTTCTACCTTTATGTGGTCCGGCTTCTTGCGACAGTGGCTCTTTTGCTTTGTTTAGAGTTTCGTTTGGAACTTATCACGAATCATCGACATCCATATCGTGGAACCAGATGTTCACCAATTCTCTGTCGAGAATTTTTTAGTATTATGACGAAAACATCGGCTTCTGAGTATGTTTTAACTCCAGTAATGATGTTTTTAAACTGCGATTTATCAGGATAAGATCAACTTGATTCTTGACGATATTTCCCACATTGTCTGCCGGAGATTTCTACTTAGACATCCACTTCATCGGCAGCTTGTAAAATGTATTTGTTACAATAAGGTCGTTTCCCCGCCGAACTGGACACGCATATCTTCTCTCTCATTCCTTTGTTCAAGCTTAAAAGATCAACAATACCGTCTTTCCAATACTGTCCGGCTTTGGCATGGAAGTCGCCTATGATTAGAATAACATTATGCTGATATTTCTGAGCATTTTTTAAATTGTCCGTAAAATGCTTCAACTTCGTCGTCACATCGCAAGTGTGTATAATATTAATGCTAAAGTGCTGTCCGAGACAACCGATAATATATGGTTGAAGTTGTTGGTGTATTACTAATCCGACCACTCGATGATGACATTTTTGCCGTCGTTGCCATTATGGTATACGATATGATCGTCAACGTAACACTATTCTGGGAATTGCCATCGCATTTTACTAATACCCATTAATTCAATATTTATTAACTAGCGTTCTGCACCCAAATTAAGCGCGAAATAATTTATTTAATGAAATTTGTACAAGAGTGATACATCTTGTGTGTCGAGTTAATTTTGGGGTTAGCTATCAACAAAAAAATCCACATGAAAAAGTCACTTATAAAAATTTGGAAACCCTACTACTGGCTTACTTGCGTCGCCCTGAGTCGATTGACACCAAAATCAGCCAATTCGGCCCACGGATTTGCTCTCAAAGTGGCGTCAAGCAAGCAACCAATGAAAATTATTATATCGGATTAAATTTTCTTAACGGTGCTATGAACTTCGCCTGATTCGAACATTTTTTGGACGTTCCAGGTGTCCATACTCATATCTCGAATATTCAACTTCGCAATGTTCACTTCCCGGAGATCCCACTGGTAGACTTGAAGTTCGGAAATAATTTTTTCTGAACTTTTCTATGATGCCATGATGATTATACTAGAGATATCCATATGAATAATTAATGCAGTATTTTCTCGTTCCCTTCTGCATTCCCAAGTGGTTAGCAACAGCAGTAGTAGTTCATACGCCTTCGGGAAAAGTTTCTTAGCCCCAGGGCAATAGAGTGCCTTACACTTGCCAGATCCTCCACGCAAAGCTGTTGGCTAACAATTGAAGACTATTTATACCGGCAGTCCCAGACACAGTATTGTCACAACCTCTTTAGCAATGTTGCACCATTGCTCAACTATAGACCTTCTTGTGATATGATGGAAAGAGAGACGGTATACTACGGTTGGAGTTGGAAATAGCCATAAAAGCACTTAAAACAGAAAACCAGTTGGAGTAGGTAAAATGACAATCAAGGCCATCTAACACATGGGTGTGGACGTAATGCACGAACTCTGTTCGAAAGTATGGAACTTAGGCCAATGGCGGTATAATTGGTGGGAATCTATTTTCATTTCTATCTATTTCTATCTGTCTTGCAATCATTTCGTTAGATTTTAGTGCATATATTGATTGTCAAAAACACTTTTTTGAATTTAAATCTCAGTTGTCAGGACATTTTTAAATTCTATAAATGTGCGACTTTTTGGAGTATTTTCGGTGCAAAGAATGTGATCCTGCTTGTATATAGGTTTTGCAGTCATTTTTCTACGTTCATTAGTTCACCAAATTGTGTGCAGGCAGCTGGCGGTTCACCATTTTAAGCAACTGTAACGGCCAATTTAATTTTCTGTAAGGCACCAGTTTTGGTAGCCTCGTTCATAATTACTTTGTTGGCTTATTTGGAATTTTGAGATTTGGCACTTGGCCTTTCTAACGGCGGGCTTTTCTCGCTTCGTGATTGGCTATAGGTGCTCAGGCGATGCGGCTAACAGGTTCCTCCTGCACGCCGTATTCCTAGCGCGTCTGGCGGGAGCAGCGTTGGCTTGTTTTTGGACAGAGAGTTGATTACCGGCCGCTACTGCAGGCAGTGGTTATAGCGTGGCTTTTGTTGCCGTCCTGCACCCGTTCAGGCGCGGAGGCGTCTTGTCGAGTCCTTTACGTGCCGTGACAGTGAAAGGTCGTGCATCTTGGGGTGTTTTAGTGCGTGTCCGTTTTCGATGACCGCCGCTCTTCAATTTTCGAAAGCTTGAATGACAATTTGTTCCGCCACACGGTTGGGATCCCGTCTTCAGAGCGTGCAATCTACAGGTCTCCCAGTCTTCGTTTGTTGCTCATGAGGGCTTTGCATCGGTCCTTGAATATAAGCAGGATCAGTGGACATCGTACAACACCCACGCTTCCAGTCGCAGCCCGACTGCTCCAGCGATGAGCGCCCGACTTTAATCGACGCAGCAAGGCGAAGCCGGCTAATTAAGGTAGTGTTTGTAGCGTCTAAATATAATTAATAATTCATGCTAAAAGCCAGCCGACAGCATGGAGTGTTTATAAGTAATAATTCCTGTTGCTAATTTGTGTGCAGCGTCTAATTATAATTAATAATTCATCCTAAAAGCCAGCCGACAGCATAGGCTGTTTATAAGTAATAATTCCTGTTACTAATTTGTGTGTAGCATCTAATTATAACTAATAACGCATGGTAATTATCCATTCATGTCAATATCAGTAGACAGTGTAGGCTGTTTATAAGTAATGATTCCTGCAATGTCAGCCGTCCGCTTGGGCTGTTGCTAATTTGTGAGTAGCGTTTAATTACAATTATTAATTCCTGTATCGATGTGTTACATGGAGGCCGTCAGCGTGGGTTGCTTGCAAACGATAATTAACGCCCTTAATCGTCAGCCGTCCGCTGGACTGTGCGCGAACACTAACAAACGCTCTTCAAGCAAACGCCAGCTACCCGCGTTAGAGCAGTGTACCAATTGTTACAATCACGCAATAGTTTAGAGGTAAAGCGACCCCCCAGCTGGGATTTTTAGTTATAGGGCCCATTCTTTGACTTTTGTCCTTAGTGTACGCTGACAATGTCGGCGCTTTTGTATTGTACTAGACCAATAGATCGGTTTACTGTACGTTGCTTTATGATTTTTCTCACGGGCCTGTGCATGCTTGTTTTCAGGTATATTTATGCACTGTGTCAGATTTATGTACGGTGAAGCCTCAGAGGAATTTGTAAGCGTCACAGGTAAGTCAGTGCGCCCGTCGCCGCAGTGTCGTGAGGCTATGCACAAATATTCTCGTGTAGGACCACCCCTTTGCACCACTGATGTCGAGTCGGCATATATTGTTAGGGCAGGGCAGCGGTCCTAGGTGAGTTATTGTCCCGATTTTGAAAGTTATCGTCCGCGCCGGTCGTCGAGCTTTTACGTGACTTTTTGTATGTGCCGGCGCGGTGTCGTTAAAGTCAATTTGGCTTGTAACAAAGTGACATAGGTTTTTGAATTGCTAATCAAATGTGTGGGCAATCTTTATGAACGGTTTATAAACATTTAAACAAAATTCTGGGTACGAAGTGGAATTTCACGATAATGTAAAGTTACTTATTACTAAAACTTATAACATGGACTTAATTTGCTTTAACATAACCACTAAATATGGTTACATAAGTTTTAGAATTAAAAGCAATTAGATTTTTTCACTAATTTGAAATCAAGCTTTGGTGACTTTTCCAGTTAATTTTAAATTTTGTTTCCAATAGGGTAAATTTGGAGCACGCTACTTTGTATTAACACCACGTGCATAGACTGCGGTGATATTTTACAGGATTTTCTTATGATAAAACCAATAAAAGAGCATGAATATTTCCGGGAATCTGATAACAATTAAGAAAAATAGAAATGAAGCACACGGCTGCTCTTTCTCTATAAATTTAAAATAAACCAACATGGTTTCTCTGAGGCTTTTAAAGTCGAGCTTATCGTGGCTTCGCTCGAAAAAATTTACGTAAACAGATCAGACATTATTATTCAACTAAAAAATCTATTTGTTTTTTGATTAGGCAGTACCTTATAAGTTCGGAGTATTTAAATTAGCGTTGCCGTAAACACAATACAGTTGACAGATGGTGTCAGATGGCTGCTATGTTAAATCCAGATCTCTGCAAACGTTTTTTCTGCAGGAGCAGCCACAATTCTGCTTAGCGTTGTTTTGGAACAGCTAAATCTCGCCATAGCAGTCTCTTTGATCAGAATTCAATTCAGGTAACTACTGGAGTAGCGAATTTCAAAATTAAAAGTATTGCTTGTTTATGTTTGTAAGTTACGTTGAACTTGGCTTTGGCGATATAAAATTGGACATCATTTTTCATGGACACTTTCTTATAAAGAACCAAGCACTCAATAAGCTTTAATGGACATAAACCACGTTTTATATTGAAGAACTGACACTTTGCTAAATACAACAGTTAAGTTGAAGCGAAACATATTCCAAATTTCTTAGAGGTTATCTGTTTTATAAATCTTCAATTGTTAATTAGTGTCGCAAAATTAGTCAGCTACCTTTGGCAAAGGTAATTCGTATCTGCTTTCGTAAAATTATATCTAAGCGTTAATTCAAATAGTGGTTGGTTTAAAACTCTATTTTATGATTGGCAGATAAAAAAGTGGCATGATTGATTTTAACCAGTTGCATAAAGGCAGAAAATACGGAAATAGATCGAAAACTAATTTTAACGAATATAATTTATACCCTAATTAATAAAAAATAAAGTTTATCATTACCCTGTTTGCAAAATTCCCAAGATTTGATAAGTAACTTTGGTAGGTATGTATAAAAATTAATATTTAAATATGAAAGCATATTAGTTTTATTTTTAATAACAGAAGAAATTTTCAGCTAATTGGTTGTTCTGAAAAACGTTACAATTTTTTTGGAAGCAATTAGTCTTGTCAAAATACATACAATAAAATTATGCAATTACGTTTCGCTAACTTTAATTAGCTTCTTTAAAATAAATATTGTTAGACATTTTTAATAAAAGACACAATCAGAAAATAGAAAAATAGTGTTAATTAGCTAAGTGAATTAATAATACCTCGCTCAATCGTTACCTTTTTTTTTAAATATATGCTAACAATTCGTTTTATATATTAATATAATGATTTTTACAATTAACGTGTTTATCACGTCCTTCAAAAATCCATAAAAATATATAATATCTACATATTGGTTACAAGTGTTGACAAATAATTTTAATTAGTTATAAGAATTCAAAGATCTAAATCTTACACATATTAATCAACGTTTGAAGATTTTGAAGTTGAAAATGCATTACAATACCTTCTACATTTTGCTTTTCCATGATTTTTTTTTTGAAATCCAGAAAGTAAAATATGAGTCACTGAAAAGGTAGCAAATGAGTTTCATTTGTTACCAGTTTAATTATTTTCCATTTGGGACACTTTAAAATTTCTTGTTCTTTTTTAATGTTATTGTTGCAGTGTGAACTCACAGCTCACAGCTTTTTCCTTATTTATAAAATCCATTTCTGACAACACGTACATCTCAAACCACGAACATGTATCACTTTAAAAAAAATGGGGTATATATCCTGGTTTGTTTGGTTGTATTTTTTTTTTGTTATTGTATACTGCTTATTTTTAATATTCGGTTGTATAGTTTTTGAAAACTTGAGAAATTATTTAGGATAACTAAAATAATTGTGTTGCTAAAGTTAACGTATTTTTAATTATGTTGTACCTATTTAGTAATTAGCTTAACATTTTTGTTGTTTCATTCTTATGGTGTCATTCCACTCGTACTAGGAACCTTGACAGCACTTGACCTTGTATTTATTATGAATTTCATATCTAAATAAATAAGGGAATAATTACTTAATGATATTATTACTTACTTTGAACGTTCTACAACCTGTTGGCGTTTCTACTATTTTGTTTTCTGATTTTGTCTTTTATTAAAAATGTCATACAATATTTATTATGAAGAAGGTAATTAAAGTAAGCGAAACGTCAATTGTGTAATTTTATTTTAACATGTATTTTGACAAAAGGAACTGCTTAAAAAAAATAGTAACGTTTTTTAAAATAAACAATTGACTGAAAACTTTTGGTGTTTTATGTTCTATATAAATAAAAATTAATTGCAGCATGGGGGCAAGGTCTGTACGAAAATTTTTTTTTGGAAAATCTACCGAAAAAGTCGGAAAATTCGGAAAATCAATCAGACGATTTCGTATGGTATTTTTTTCGAAGAGAAAATGGAAAAATCGAAGCGGAAAACTCGGAAAATTGGGAAAAATCGATTTTTTTCAGGATGGAAGAACCGGAATAGAACAATGGAAATGTCATGTTTCAAAAAATACACGCATAGGTTCATGTAATATTATGCCCGGGCAACGCCGGGTAGGTCACAGCTATGATATATACAAAGATTGAGGAAGGATATTTCGAAATTTAACCCCTTAAGGGGTAAAATATGGGTTCCAATTGTGTAGGGAAAAATAATATTAAATAAACATTTCGACCTGAAAGTTCGTAGGAGTAATCTTAAAAACAAATAAGCACACACGTATGTTCGTGATTTTCCGAAAATCAGCCCCTTAGGGGTGAAATAAGGTAAATAAGCCTAAAATTCGATATGGGTGTCGTTATTGAGGTTTTTTGGGACGTTGATTGCGAAAACGGCATTTATTTTTAAGTCCAAGACGGTGGACATGACATAAAATTAAAACTTTATAGTTTTGAAATGGGGTTTCAGAGACAAATTATTTTTGGGCAGAACAACGTTTGCGGGTTCAGCTAGTTTTTAAATATTAATTAATCAAACACAGCTGCAATCAAAATAAAAACTTGTAATGTACTTATAAAAATGTCGTGAAACAATTATTCATAATTAACACATATTTGTCAAGCAACCAATTTAATCTACGGAAACACATAATATGTTCTACTTACAAGCTATATACAGATTTTTATGGAGTTTCTACATCAATTTTCATAAATTTACTTACCTGTAATATTTTACAGGTGCAGCACATGCTTATATTAAACATGTTACTATAAAAGCTTATCTATGTAACCTTTTTTCATCTTCAAACACATATTAAATTAGAATTCGAATTCTTGGGTTTTTAGGTCATATTAACTAAACGTCGATGATAAAATAGGTTTATATGTTTAACCAGTTTAAATTACGATGCCTACGACGTTTCGACAAGATTAAATGTCATTATCAAGTAATGGGATCTACAAGTAATTATACACATAAGTTTTTCATAAAAAAGGAATAAAAATGTTTACTTACAATTGAGTTGTAAACGAAATTTGAAAACTAATCCATCATAAAAAAATTAGAATTAAACTAGAAAATCTACAATGAAAATACAAAAACTGAGGTTAGGTTATTTTTCATTCAATTATCCAAATACCCTAAATCTTAACTAAAACCATTGAGAACAAGCCTCATATTAGTATCCTTTGAATCTTACGTTTGCTTTCATCCTACAACCGCAGATGAAAGCAGAAAAACTGGAGTAAAATTTAATTCATAAATGTCACATAAGCATGACTTGGAAATAATATTTAGTAAAAACTAAAAATACCTAAAAGGTAACTAAATTAACAGTAACCACGTGAAACGCGAGAAATTCAAAAAATTGCGTACAAAATTCGAGGTTAGCAGGTTAGGTTTTCCGTCAGTTTTGACACAAAGTGACAAAAAACCTAACCAGCTCACCTCGAATTTGACATATACTGACAGTGCAAATTGGGGGTGTTCTGCCTCGCTCCGATACCGCTATCTAGGAGAATCCTTACAGATGACACTTATACATGCCTCCAGCAACATTCTCTCAAAAAATAGGCCTTAACTAAATGATCACCAAAAAATGTCACCAGCTCTCCTACTAATACCATATTGCTGTAAGAAACATTTAAAGCAAATATACAAACAGTGTTACAAATAGGTAAAATGACTTTTTCCTTTTATAAACTTACTTTTTTCTTTTGTCAATTATAAATTTAATTTTGAAGTGCTCTTTTCTTTACTAAATGTTTGTTTTTACATTCCGAATTGTTTATTTTAGGTAAACCTTTATTTTTAGTTCCTGCTTTTGTTTTGAAATGTATTGTTCAATTTTCTTTTATTAAATAAATGTTTGCTTTTACGCTATAGAATGTTTATTTTAATACAAAAAGAAGTTAGGTGATATTAACCAGTCATTTTCAAGTAATGGATCGTTTTGGACCCGAACACCTTATGTGTGTAGACAAAACGAACGACGCAGCAAGGTTAAACAGCTGTAATTCATTTTGAACAGCCCTAATTAATTAACAGACGAAAATAAAATTAAATTATTATCACATTTTAAAATAACTAAACAGCCAGTTAGAGCCCCATTCACTGCACTATATATCAATGGTGCCTTGAATTATTTTTTTTGCTTTATATCTAGAGATGCTCGTCATTATGGTAGAACAGTAAAATTATTCTTTACAGATTAAAAGAGCACGACTGTGGCAACATAATGCACCTAAATAGCGAAATTAAAGTCCTGGTGAGATTGGTAGCCGCAGCCAATATAAAATGTGGAGTATGGTGGTAAATTGGAATTTTAGTAAAAGTTTTAAAGAAATTTAAATGAATAATATCTGGTTTTCCATGAAAGCACGAAGAAAAGAAAATTATTGAAACCCCAAGGTGCACAGAGCTAAGATCAAAAAGCTTAAATTTGCTAAAAATAAGAAGGTACCAGATATTGGCATAACTGTTTTGCACCATTCGATATCAGGATATACAAATACCCCGAAATATGTCAAAAAACAAGAAATGTTTTTCTCCAAAATGGCTGTAACGATTTTGATCATTTTTGCAGACGACATTTATCTCTTACTCATAAGTCATACCCCATCCTTTCTAGGGATGCAAATTACATTTCAGTTGCATGGAGTCTACTGATTTCAGATATAAGTACTAGTATAATCCCAAAAATATCCGAGTATGCCATAGCCATTCTAATCTTGTATTTATAAGTAGAGAGATGCAGTTTTTTTAGGTCTAGAGCCAATTTAGCTTGACATAGTCAATACATTATCTACGTAACATACTAAATTTATTTGAGACTTCATATTAATTTGACTCAAAATGTTTTTCAAACACCGCTGGTCCTTAGTCCTTGGTCTTACAATTTTAAATTAACAAAACTCTGAAGAAATAGGGTTATGTTTAAACACAATCGGAACTTATCTTTTTTTCTGAAGCTTATCTCAACTGCTTTTAATTAAAGAGTAAAAATCGACCAATAGGATTGGAAACATTTTGATTTAAACTGCAGCGTAAGAATTAAACGTCAGCAAACGCCTTACAGTGTAAACAGAAAAATTGCAAGAAAATGAAGTAACTGTAGCTCATTTTAGTAATGCTATAATTAGTTTGATATTTTGTAATGGTCACGCACAAAAATTTCATAAGTTTAAAAAACTGTTTGAACTTGCAACATGAAATGTCGAGTGCGTGTGTATAGTGTATATTACGTTTAGTATGACCTCGAATTTAATTCCCTTTCCACGTTTTAATCCTAAATCTCCGTGAACTATCTTATTAGAACAATTTAAAGTGTTAAAATTAAAAGTTCGCTGTCGAACTCAGCATTGAACTTTCTGCCTGAATTCACATTATTTTGTAAAATTATAGAATTCTAAAGCTATCCAGATCGTTGTTTACGAGGCTCCTGTCAAGTTACATATTGTGCTTAGCCGGAATTTACATTTAATTTTCTCCCGTCTATTAGTAACAATTAACAAAAACTTTACTGTTACTTAACTAATGTGCGTAACATTTCTGACCTGCGTGATAATTGAGATAAAATTATGTGGAAATAAACTAAATGAGCTTCTACTTTCCAGCTTGGGTGAAGGTAATGATTAAGAGCTCAGATATTAGATACGCATAATTGGCGCCTCAAAATAATTTAGCATTATTGTAGACGCATCCGTCTTTTTAATGAGTATGCATGAATTAATTTTCCGCACTTTGTATGCTACAAATGATCCCATTATTGGCTTTAAACAGTAAATATCTCATCAAAAGCTAACAAATAATAATAGGCCGACCGTGATTTTCGTGAATAATGAACAACCGGATGCAAGGTAAATGTATTCTTCATATTCAATTATTGCTTTTTAAAGATTTTGACGCCGACCCAAATTTCACAATAGTATAGTGTAATAATAACATCAACTAATTTCTTACCCTTGATATTTGATAAATGAATACTTTCATTGCCCGATTTGCAGTCAGAGTTAAAATCTTGAACTTTCGTGCTATAAAATAGCTTACCTGGTGTATAGTCAACTCTTTTTGTTTTTCAGATGACTTATTTAACAGCCGAAGTTCATTTGAAAGCATTCTGGATTACATTTGGAACACACACCATTTTCTGCAAGCTTTTATGTATTTCGGTTCAGTAGCAAAAATGTATGAAAATCCAAAAGGTTACCAGAAAAATATATAACTACATGAAACAACGGAAAGGAGACTATCAGACATATATCGCAAGAAAAATAACATAGCAGGTAAACAAATAATGATGGTATCCTTTGAATTACCAAAACAATATATAATCTATACCGCATCCTTAAACGAGAGGTGAGCACAGCCCTAGCTAGCTCTAACTCTCGGTAGAATATGTAGTGAATAAGGACCAGGCAGCGGTTATTAAGGTTACAAGAAAAAACCCATTAGTTAAAACAAAATGGGTGCTAGTAACTAGTTATTCACAACACAAAAATAAATCTAGCTACCAAAACAAATCACCACCTACCTTGGAAGAATATCACTTCAACCTAAATCTAAAAAAGAACATGAGTAGGTTTATAAAGGGTCGTACTGCAACTAACAAAGAAATATAAGCCAGTAAGAGTTAATAGAATTTAATATCTAACAACAATATCACAAAAAGTCATCCTAATTAAGAAATAATGTTGATTAAGACAAGTTAGGTAAAATTTGACGCTCTACAGCGATAAATAATACAAACGTTTGGAGTCACCCAAATCAGGTACACAAAGAAATAAATTTTTAAAACTCAAGTAGCAGATTACAAGGTATTTAAACTTCGACACCAGCAGAATTATAAGTCATACTTATAATAAATGGCAAGTTATCGAAATCTGAATGAAATGCAAATATCCATCTAGGTGAATGAAACTTAGCTCATTTGAACCGGCTTACAAAATGTTACACTGATATTACTGTAAACTGGGTGGGTGCCCAAGCGCACACTGCGCGAGGCGTCGTACAGGGTACATACACGATTTCAGCTATCCCTATGTGAAAATGCATGGGCGTTGAGAAAACTATTATTACATGGACATGTGCGTTCTTTTATATACAAAGACCTTTGAATCAAAGCACGAATACTATAGCGACAACTCGTCTATATCGATACAATCAATCGCTGAAATCAAATTGCATGTACTTACTGTTGGTTGAGCTGTTGGTTCACTCGCTCTAGGAAGCAGTCGTCAGGGTGAATACTTTTTGCGGGGCACCGCATTTTGTTGGAAGTTTATCTTGCTGGCGCCAAAATTCGCGCTGCCGGCATACCGGAAAAATTCCACGAGGTTACAGTCATGACTTTATGCCAGATGACACAGGAATTACGTCAGGGGGTTAACAAACAGGTATAATTACCACTGAATTAGTACAGTACAAAAAATCTAGAAAATATCTCACCAAAGATGGAAATCTGCCTCACGTATGTTTTCAAAAAGACTCCGCTGGAAGCGTACGCTTAAACTGTCGAGAGAAACAATTTAGGGCTAGGAAACATAGCTTACTAAATTAAAGCATTGAAATCCCTCGGGAAGCTTAAAATTGCCCGGCGTTTATAGCCGCCCAAGACGAGAGCTTACAATGGAAGACCGCTACTAAGATCTACACATTACCCTTTTGCTGTGACGTAACAATTTTCTCTCTTTATTTAACTACATGTAACTGGGCGAAACAAAAAATCTGCAATTTTTGGTCAGGTTCGGTTTAAGTACGACTTGTTTTATAATACTATCAATGTGACATTTGTCCAAAATGACAGTAAAATAACGCACAATAGCAAGCAAGCGAGCAAGCCTAAAATCTTATTTTAAGCGTTAGAGACTTCTTCGAAGAGGAGAAACGTCGGATTGCATAGGTCAAGAATCTCTTGGTTTTAATAATGTGCTATTTAGAACATTCCTTACATTAAAGGTTAGGTATATGTCAAATTCTTTCTAAAGTCTACTACCTGCAATCTAAATTATCTTTTTGAATTTCAGTGCAATATAAGACATACGTTTTAAACTCTATGTTTTGTTATTTCTGACGTCACAGAAAAAGGGTAATGTGTAGCCTTTAGCAAAAATCAAATGTCGTGCGCTTTTTCGGAAATACCAAAATTTCTTTCGCACGGCGCTCGGCCAAAAGAGAAGTGCGCGCGCTGTTAATATTAGAGATGCGAGCAGCATCGAGGAGCGAATCGCAAAGAACGCACAATTGAAATGGGGCGTTACAAATCAAGGTAAATTCTTATAAAAAGGATAAACTCGCTGAGAGTACAAAGGAAGTGTTTAAAAAGAGATGCAAACGCTGACGTTAGGAAATACAAAATAAAATTATTCCAACAAATCTTGGAAGAAAGTGAAGTGTATTTAGAAGAAAAAGAGAGCACAGAAAGAAATTATGACGTAGCTATTAGAAAAATGGCGATAACGATTAATAATATCAATTTAAAAGACTTATCAGTTGTGATTGTAGCTAGAATTGACCATAGACTTAGGAAAATGGTGAACAGAAAACAGCTGATGAAGGTGAAGTACTATTGGAAACTTTGAATTAAATTCTTAAACAAACAAGACGTTTCTACAGATTGTCAAAATGCTATCTCCCTCTTCTATGCCACTGGAGTCTGTATCCGTGGCCTATTTCTAGCCTCATTTTCTCAGTTTCTAGTTGTTACAATTTTTTCTATCTCTCTGCATTCGTCTGTTATAGAGTTTTGTGAGTATTTTATCTTCTGCCATTCTAGCCACATAGCCTATTCACTTCAATATCTGATATTGGAAACTTTTTGATATAATGGTACAAATGCATGATTATGTCGTGCCCTCCATAAGAGTTTTTTTTGCACTGGCACAAATAACTTTAATGTTTGCTGGAAAATATGTTTATATTACTTTTGCGTTAGTGTCCATACCAAAGAGTCTTTCAATACAATCGATAAGTCCATTAGCTTACAAAATCTTTCAAACGTATTAAAATTTGAGTAGCCAAATTTGCTACGACCTGAAAGACACTCCAAACAGTTTGTCACCTAAATTATTTGCATTAGCCATACTGCCATGTATAAAACCAAAGTTAATACAAACAACTTTATATTAACAAATGTGACCCTGGTGCAACAAATTAATTAATTACAAGCACTTGCCTAACTAACAGTTAGAACTAACTCTATAGGTGAAAATTCCGAATATAGTCAATTCTATTATTACTAGCTAAAGTATAGAAGTTATAAGGGTTGCAAGTAATTGTAAAGAACAAGGGTTACCCAAGCAGTTTCAGTAACGTTACACATAACAGAGCCCAGCGGGTTAGCAGGTGATGTATAGTGAACGGTCTTTAGATATAAAGGCATGATGGTACGATGCAATACTCTAACAATGAAGATCTGTTTCATTTATATGGAGTAGGTAACAAAACAGTAACTAATTTTACACATACCTTTGAAAAAGTTATGTTACTAAAACTGCAGTCCCGACCAACTATAGTAAACATAATTCAAGTCTAGGCTCACACAGCCTAGAAAAGCGAAACTGAAATCGAGACATCCTATCAACTGCTACATTCAGCTCTAAAATTAACCAAACTACTCGAAGTTACAATAATCCACGGCGAGTTCAATGCCAGAGTTGGGCGAGGAGGCGTCGACACATGTGTAGGAGAATATGGTCTCGCTACACAAAATGAGAGAGGGGACCGACTAGTAGAGCTCTACCAAAGCAATGCCTTTGTGATAACGAATAAGTTTTTCAAACTGCCAAACAGGAGACTGTACACCGGGAAATATCCTGCAAATGGCGTCAAAGGTATCGTAAGAAAACAAATTGATTACATACTCATAAATCGACGGTAGGATTATTCCATAAAATCATCAAATACATACCCATGAGCAGACGCTTCCTCAGTTTATAATCCAGTTGTAGCACAATGAGAAGTCAAATATAAGCAAGTAAAAACAAGACAATAAAATGGACACCATGAAACTAAAAGACCTTGTAATAAGAGAAAACGTTGGAGGACAAGTCAATAATAATTCACACAATGTAAAATCAAAAATTAAACTAACAAAAAACATCGAGAAATGCAAATACATACAAATAGCAGCCTGTAGTAGATGAAAAAAGAACCATTGTGACACGAAGGGTGACTAAAATAGGTGGATGAGAGAGGACATATAGATATTAATGGAAGAAAGACGACCCCATACAATACCAAACCATTAATAACATAATAAAAAGATTAATAAGGAAAGCCAAAACGAAATGGTTGTCCAGCAGATGTGAAGAAATAGAAGAATACGAGAGGAAATATGATACCGTTAACGTCCATAAAAAGGTAAAGGCAATAGCAGAAATAAGAAGAATGAACCAATTATATCTTGTTAGAAATACAAATGGAAACATCACAACGAACTTTAACCAGACGCTTACAATACAGTCAAAGTACATAAATAAAACATTTGATGACGATAGATCCAGTACACCTCAGTTCGATAACAATAAAATGAGTCCCGAAATGCTCCGAAGTGAAGTGCAACGTGCTATTAAACAAGTAAAGAGCCGCAAAGCAGTCACACCCGATGAAACCCCTAATAAAACTTGTGAAAATGGTTGAAGAAAAAAACTATAGATTTTCTCGTTGACTTATTCAATCCATTATACCAAGCGAGTGAAATACCAAAAGAGTGGTTGACTTCAACTTTCATAATAATTCCTAAGAAGAAAAATTCAAACAAATGCTACGATTACAGGGCCATAGCACTAGCGAGCCACACCTTAAAGGCATTTCTAATAATACATAATATAAAGTATCCAAATAACTTGACTATTATATTAGTAACACACAAGTTGGCTTCAGAAATGCCACAGAAACAAGAGAGGCTTTGTTTGGTATAAACGTGTTAATACAATAATGCTTAGATATGTATTGCGACATACATGCTTGCTTCGTCGATTTAGAGAAAGCATTTGACAAAGAACAACACGAAAAACCTATAAAAATTTTAAAAACAAGAGACGTCGATGACAACGACATCAAGATCGTCTGCAATCCATACTGGAACCAATCAGCGAAAGTTAGAATTGAAAGGGAAACATCAGAGAAGATTGAAGTTCTCCAGCAGTTCGTCAGGGCTGTGTGTTGTCACCTCTGTTATTCAATGTTTATAGTGACGCAATCTTTCAGTAGACTCTAGAAGAAAACGGCGAGGGAGTATTAATTAACAGCGTAGTCGTCAATAACTTAAGATTTGCAGACGATACAGTTATAGTTGGACATGGATGATTTACAAGATTCAGTACAAAGACTAAACAACAAAGGATTACTGACTAAATATGAACTGAAGTAAGACTAAACTTATGATAATGTCCAAGACACCAAATGCCAACGCAAACCTCACAATAAATAACATAGTAACAGAAAAAGTTGATATATGTTGTTATGGTTTATTGTACCTGATTTGGGTATTATAATTTAATTTTGTATAAAATAAATTACTCTATCTCATATAAGTCGGGTCTCTACATCCTAGCAAGTATTATTTTTATGTGAATAAATTATAGGATATACATTTGTTATTAACTTTATTATCGTGGTATTATTTTTTATAATTTAAAAGTACACTTTGGGTACTACTGGGATCGCTACAATACAGGATTTTATTTAACTAATTGGAAATTAATTCAAATATGGTGATCAAACTTCACAATCCGCAACACAAGTTCTTTTGTAAACTAAAATTATCTGTGCTTACGTATTTAAAGAGTTTCCTCGGTGATAACAATTGCTGTAAGTAAATACACGTCACAGACAAAACACACTCCAAGTCTTTTTTGCCGGAAGTGCACCAAGAAATTCACTGAATTCAATCTTTTAGGTTGAAGTTGTAACGTGGCCCAGGCTAAGCCTTATCAGGAGTTGAGTAATACTGGTTTAAGAGGAGGACGTTAATAAAGATGTGCTTCGGCTAGCTCGTAGAGGGGCGTGGATCTCGATCCAGCTTCAGCGTACTAGCGATGAAATTCAAATAACAGCCAGGACTCCAAGAACCTAAAATTGCCCAAAGCACAACAGAAAGCACACCCTATTGGTCCTAAATAGCGGACACAACCTCACCAACAATTCCAAATAAGCCAGCAAAAAAAAAGGAAATAAACCCACTTACCTTATTGACCTTACTGCAGTGGTCGGTAACAAATATAGTACCTATAGGAATAAACTCTAAAAAAAGTCAAAAATACAATCAAGTACCGAAGCTTTAATTTTCCCTGATATTGTTTGACGGACAAAAATTTTACAACATAAAAAAACCAACACATAAATTTACAAGATCGTTCAAATCTCCCTCAAAAAAAAAAATACTTTTATGGAAATTCTAATTAAAGCATCGCCATAGCTTACAATCTCGTGCAAGTGCAAAGTTAATAGTAAAGAGCTTTCGCGCTAAAGTGTCTCTTTAATTAACTAATAAGCTGGGCTCATTAAGCTCAGCATGAGTCCAAGGGTGAGAAGTTACGTTTTATCTAAATTGATTGACTTTAAATAGCACACGGGGCTCGTGCCAGCTAACAGTCAAGTCAAAATTACTAGGCGCAAACAACCGGCAACGAAGGGGGGCCTTAAATTGAGTGCGTTATGTAACACGCATAAAACAAAGCGACTGTGATTAAGCTATTTCTCCACTGCGCCGCACCCGGAACCGTGGAGGCCTCGACAATGGGGATAAGCTAATTGGTGCGCTTCAATGGAGTTCTCGTGTAATTGGGAAGATAATGCAACACGGTCTTCGCTATCAGGGCGCTCTTAAAATGAGTTGTGTCAAATAAGTCCCATTTGTTATTTTTACAATTATTGTCAGCGGCAGTAAAAAGTGGTATTCAGCTGCGTAAAGCAACTTAAGGTCGCTTCACAATCGAACAGCCGCGGCAATGCAAAAGGCAAATTTAACAGCAAAAAGCAACTGAAGGTTGCATTGCAATTCATTAACAGTAGCGATACAAAAGTTAACTTATTAGCGTAAAGCAGCTGAAGGCTGTGTTGCAACTCATTAACAGTAGCGATACAAAGAGGGAAATTTAATAGCGTAACCCAACTGAAGGTGCCGTTGCAATTCATTAACAGTAGCGACACAAAAAGGCAATTGAATAGCGCAAAGGCATGATATGGAATGCTATCGGCACCTCACAGATTAACTGCGGTCACCAGCTGGAGCTCGAGGTATCGCCGTGAACGAATTCAATCTCGGAGCCATGAAAAAAGGAACTTGAAGTTCGGAAGAGGATTTAGAAAATGCCCGTTTTCCAGAATGGAGGCCGGAAAATGCATTTAATGTACATGCGCCGAAGAAGCGCACGCACTGCAATTTCGAAATGTATGAAATCCCAGATAGGCAACCTAGTAAGCACCGAGATGCGAGAAATGACTTAAAAGATATTCGAACCGTCACAAAGTGTTCTGACGTTTCTGTTGTTTTTGGAATGGAAACTAGGGCTTAACTCGAGCCCCAGCAAGTTCCACAATGTCTGAACCCACTTTCTTCGTAGGGGTGCCGATACAAGCCGCTGAACGTCCTGCAGAACGACTCCTGTAGCTCGACCGCTGCGAAAAAACTGCTTCCATCTCACGCCGTTGCCCACAGCTAGGGGTCCACTGTTTTCTATAAAGGCCACTGCCTACGTCCAACTTTCAGGGGTGCCAATTACTCTGCCCGAAACTGGGCACCATTGAGCCTTCGAATATAATCCATAGAAGGAGTTTAGAAACGACGAACTTTTGACAGGAAGATTAACGACCATTTATCCCCGTTTTACCTTTAAATAAGGTAACATACCTACACCTAAATTAAGGTAACTCGACCTGACAAGCCGCAACTAGTGTTTTCCTCAATACGCTTTGATTAAGTGCCTCGGAAACCCAGTAAGATAATGCACGCCCCGCGTCTCCAGCCATTTATTTCCTACATATTTGTGCTACGTTTGTAGACAAAGATTGCACCGTATTTCTAAGCAAAGCAACCCAAAAGCGTACGTAGGTCTCAGGCAGGCTGAGGCGATCCTTACTGTTGCCACGCAGGTCTTTAAGATAAACTGGCGTAAATCGGTAAGCGCAAATTTCAAAACGTTATCCGGGACGACTTCCTTTGTTTAGCAGCTAAATCAAATACGCCCTTCTTGAGCGGAACAGGAGCTTTAAAATAAGGTGCACGTTTACAGAGTCCTGCAATATTATTATAAAGAAACGGAAGCTGTCGTTAGTTATTTCGTGAATGGCTGAATTTTGCGAAGAGCGCTAGAACTTAAAAAAAATATCCGAACAAGTTATCGGGAAAAGTCGATTAGGCAGAAGATACACTTGCTGGCTGAAACACCTTTGCCAATTGCATGGAAACTCAACTTGTTCACCCTTCTGAGAGATGGAAGAGTAAGTCAGGGTAGCTAGCGTTTCCTAAGCAAGTGTGAACATATGCAAAAGATGGACAATGGCTAGAAGATAATGTAACGTTTCATTCCCTTTAATAGAGGCGTTAAAGATCTATACCTCGGGTTAAGCTCAAATCGGAGAACTACGTTCCCTCAAATATATATGCGATTAGGAAGCTATGTTATGTTTAACTATATTTACAAAAATAGGTAATTACTTAATGTAAAATGAATTGTATATTGCGGAACTAACAGTTTCGCTTGGGGCCCATGTTTTGTTACTTCCTGGTGAGCTGCAACCTTCCTGGCACTGGTGTACGGCAGGCACTACGGGTTATTGAACAAGTTCCTCGGGCATTTGCGGAACGCTGGCTAACCTTTAAAGCACAGTTTTGTTGGTGTTTATGGTGCTAGAATTACGCTAATGTATAAGATAACTACACCTTACTGTCAAGCTAGGAATTCCCGCGGGCCTTGTAGGTGTCCTAGAAGTTCGCAGCGTATCCGTCGGAGTGACGGCGATGCGAAATTCGGCTTGGTTTTCTTACATCAATTTCAGCGGGCGGCGGACATTGACTTCGCGGCAGCTCGAGAAGAATTTGGCCGCGGTTGATTCCACAGGCGGGTTCGACGTTCCGGCTTCAGGAAAACGCCTCTACACGTTCCGCATGCATGCAGCTACAGGGTTTAATGTACATTTAGGCGAGTCATGTAATTTGGAGTTTTAGGAATCCTGTTATTAAATAGTTTTGGGACTATTATAGGATTGTAATGCGGGTTTTTAAGTGCTCGGAAAACAAGTTAGAAGCCAGGCACTGCGAACAGTCGCCGTCTCGATTTAGCTTCAGGTTAATCAGCCAGGAGTTGGGTACTGCGAACAGTCGCCGTCTCAATCTAGCTTCAGGAGAGGAGTTTGGGATAAAGGTAAGTCCGTGGACTTAAGATGGACCGGGCAGGATCAGGACTGGTGGACTCAAGGGGGATAAATCTCAAGGCAAGTAAACTCGTCGCGAAACCCGCCTTTATATCCTTCGCGTCGTGTTATCAAAGCAGCCACTTCAGACATCCTTAGGTAGGAGGCGGTGCAAAAGTCGACTCTTCGTATTTTTGCGCATGGCTGGTCCGAGTTTGTTATCACTTGTTCGTGCGTCGGCAAGATGTAGTCCGTGATAACGCTTAGATAAGCGAGGCATAAATTAATACATTTTTTTATGTTTGTTTATAAATTTATGTAGATGCTAGCGTTACAATAAGAGAAGGCATATAAGCAACCAAAGCCTTCAAAATGCCTTCAATATTTATGCCAACGTAATACAAAGAGCCATGGAAAGGAAGATGCTAGGCCTGTCGTTGCGGGATAGAAAACGTAACGAATATATGAGAAGTAAGACTGAGTTTTTTCTTTGGGGCTACCAGACTGCAGAGTATTTACAAGAAATCTAAGAAATCGGGAAGAGCTTAAAAGGTTTATTCCATAAGAAACTGAAGCTATACCGCAGGATATGCTGCAACGAGTGATGAGAGATTTTGTCCGCCGTATATAACGACCGATGTTTTTTGACGCTCACTGTATATGAATTGGAAAACATACAGAAAGTAAACGGAAATGTCGTACATAAGGAAAATGCAATGTTAAAGATTACCGAAGATCGACTATATTTGTGTTAATGTAACGTAGCAAAGCTGTTTATTTTACTATGCCAATGGTTAATTCAGGTCGAAACTAGAGTTGATTCTTGTATGTACGTACGTATGTATGTATGTATAACCAATAACCTAGTTTTACTTTGCAGTGTAGAGGCTGGTGTGTGTGTGTGTGCCCAACTGTGAATGGTCTCACCGAGCCCGGTTCAAATCGCAAGGCTGAGGCTGCGGAAAATTCCGGCCCTCGCGGGATTCGAACCGAGGACTTGCTAAATGCAAGGCAAGCGCTTACCCATCCGCGCTACTTTGATTCTTCGTAATTCTGAACATTGCCTTGTTTCTATTTCCGTCATATTCATTTACACCATCTACATAAAGTACTTGAAATACGAATAATACCAGATCAATAAAGAAACATTGAAATGGGAAGAAGCAAATAATAGACAAAGACACATTAAGAGGAAGAAGATCAAAATATTTTAGGAACGAAGATATTGAAACTTTCAGCATTTCAGTAAGAGTTAGATATTTAGGTCACATATTTAATAAAACACAGAATTGAAAAGACTAAAAATGAAGGTTTAATTCAAGTTTAAAACGGTAAAAACGCAAATGAGTGGAATGGATATACCTGAAGACTGAAGAGCATGAGAAAGGTGAATTGAAGAAGAGACTTGATAGTGAGGTAGCTTAACATCTGTCGCAAAAGTTGTATATGTAGATAGATGGTGATTTATTATACCTCTATTCTTGTTTATGTGAATTATTTAATTCGGCCGTGATTAAATTTAAAATTTTAAACTCTCCAATCAGTTTTTCTAATTTATCCAGTTATCCTACAACTTTAAACTCAGAAATATTTTAAGGTAGCTCTGGTATTAGCCGACATTGTAAACATTATTGTTGTCTGCCGCATTCAATGGAACGGACCACCTACCAATTTCTGCGATTCTATTGTTTCTCGGAATTTATGTCTATTCTAGTTTGTCCTGGAAATATTACAACCTTGTCACATTAAATATTATTGTTGCTCCATTTTGATGTGGCGACATGAAACTCGCTTATCTATTATGAAAATGGTTAGCGTTGGGCGTTCTAATTTTTACTACTCGCACGCAAAAAAGTTGGGTAATCAACCTCCTGCACTTTATTCGCCTTTTCAAAGTGAATTTAAATTATGTAAATCATAGTTATAGAGCGATAATTTATATATAAAATTGATAAAGTTTTGTAGAATTGTAATGAAAGTTACATTTCGGTGCTGCATTCGACTGTTGACCCACGTATTTATTTTGAAATTGTACTTGCACAACTTTCTGTTTTGATAACTTATTTTGCTAAACCATATATCATCAATGATAGTACAAAGCAGTTGTGACATCACCAAAACTCTTATTTACTTCTTCTTTAGCAGCTTTTTCTAACCTACTCCTGGAAGGAGACTTCCCCTTGCCCCTTGCTTTCACTTTTCACTTTTTCCACACTGTACCGCCCTAGTCCGCTTAGAAACAGCTATTCGTTCTATGACATCGTCGACTTTGATTCTCATACGAAGTTCTTCGTTTTGCATGTGATATCTTAGGCTTATTTTTAGTATGACTTGTTCAATTGCCCGCTGTGTTGTTACAACTTACTAACCGATTTGATAGTAAGATTCATCGTTTCTATTCCATGCAATAACTGGAAGAATGGAGGATTTGAAAACTTTCCTTGTGTGATTCATTGGATTGTCGCGGTTTTTGGCGATTGCATTAACTTTTCTACAGCTGCTTTAGCCATGTCTATTCTTGACCGTCTAATTTCCCTTTTCAAGTTTTAGTTTGTGATCTAATTACACCTGCTAGTGTAGGTAGTGTAGCTACACCTACACCACCTAGTTTAGGTTTCTTCTACTTCGATGTTAAAAGCACTAGTTTGTGATGACATGATTTTTGTTTTTCGTAGGTTCACTGTCAACCCATATTCCTCTGATACTATTTTCAGACGTGTTCTCTCCATTCTGCCAAGTCACCGTTTATGAGGACAGTGTCATATGCAAAAAAATATTATTGAAGTATTATCTGTCGTCGATATGAATGCCTTGCAAATTTAGCTTTTTGAAAATAACCTTTCATAGCAGGGTCACTAATTTGTGAGAAATTGTATATCTCACCAGAGAGAAGGGGAATTCTTATTTGTATGTTGCATATTGTAAAATCGTCATGATGTCTGACTTAAGATATGGAATTTTAATAAATGAGTTGAAGAAGAGCTTCTTTTACCCTGAATTGATTCTAGCATTGCACGTGTATGGTTTTTGTCAGTTGAATGAGTCTATGATCGATGAAAGCTAGCTACTTTATAGTTCGAGAGGTTGGTAACTATCCAATACCTTTGCCAGCACATTATTTAATACCTTAATTGTTGATTAAGACGACTTGGACGTTTTCCCAGATTTCGGGGATTTTACTTCTATTAGGCACTTGTTAAGAATTGTTATTGGTACTGGTGTAGTTGTCCCACTCATTTTCAGCATCTCGCGTATTATTTTGTCTTCGCCTGTGGTTCAGCCGTTTTTCATCTGCGATATAGTAATTTCCACTACTGGATGGGAGTTTACTTTTAATTGCCAGGTGGTTTTTAAATAGTCGACGTAAAGCTGAGACATTCCAGAAACCTCCAAACAACTGAAAGGCTTTTGCATACTGTAATATCTAGTAATATAATGAAAGTTTATTACTACCGGTAGATGCTATAAGATTAAAAGAGAATTTATTTATTACAGTATTTGGCATTCCAAATGTCACTTTTAGTAAATTTTATAGTAAAGTAGATTGTCTTTATTTATTTATTTAATATGTGGCAGAAGCCCAATAACAAGCAACAATCAACAATAAAACTGTAATGGTTCACTGCCCATAGAAATTTTGATTGCCTAATTAACTCAATGAATAAGGTCAACGTGAGCACAGAATTAAATATTTTATCTATTGCAAGATAATCAGTACTTTACATTAACAAGTTCACTTGATGTGAGCAGCAGTAACTAATAATTTGAGGGATAGAAGTTAGCACGAAATAAAGCAGGTTTCAGAGGGGCTACGTTTAGAGTTTCAGATATGATAAATTTTCGAAAAGGCCAATGCAATTTAATTTGCAACTGACTGATTTGAGCTTATTAATATCAGACATAATATGATTAAAATGATACAGAATGATTTGTTAAGTACAGAAAGAATATGAGCGTTATGTATTAAAAGTGTATAAGCCAGCAAAAGGCAAATTATCTGAAGGGTAAACAAAACAGTGCTAGCAAAATCATTATTGCAAAGAGCAATAAAAATTGAAGGCAACTGATCGAAAGGCAATTAGTGAAATGCTAAATGAATTCCAAGTGTATCAGTGCATTATAAACAAAAGTGATTTAAAAGCAGAGTAGGTGTAGTGACATTTATTCCAAGAAAAAGACAATTTCAGTAGTTAGGTAAAGACATGACATCAAAACTGTAGTACATAAGGTTAAACATGTCATCAATCCTAATTTCCTTTATAAACATTGAAAATTTAGTTGCTAAGATACGACAGTCTTTTGTTAATGATAACTAAACAAGCTTGAAAAATTAGTGTTGGGGCCAGTTGGAGCTCCTCCGTTTATTACATAAAGTTATTAATAAAAAAGTCTTTAATTATAACATTTGTGTTTAAAGTTATTCGCCAGTGTCCAGGGCATCTGTGGGTATAGTTGGGCAAGTGTTAAAAGTGCCAAGTGAAGTAGTTTAGCCACCAGAAGGTTTCAACTAAGCGCGAGTAGCTTCGAGGGGCCAATTCCAGAATAGTGGATGCTACCCGTGGGGAGGACCCGTACGAGTAGGAATTCTAACCAACAAGCCATTCGCAAGTCCATAATTCCTGTGGCGTCATTGGGGAGCGTATGCAGCGTCGGAGAGGTATCCGATAAAGGTAGAATCTCACAGGAAAAGTGTTAGGATAGGTTTATTATTTTTCGATCTCATCAAGATCAGACTGTCTATGATGTGTAGCGCCAAGTTATAGAGCCGTCCAGCTTCCAGAAATTTAGGTAGCGTCCCTTGGAAATGCGGGATAACGCGGCATTTTTCACTTCTGGCCGAATATAAAACAAGAAACGATCACGCGTGGGTTGCGATGTAACACTAGAAACAAAACGAGCTTAGCAGTTGCTACGTCACAGTATTAATATTTATCTCACGCCCCCTTGCCATTATGAATGTTTTAAAATTCAATTTAACGCTGTTTTTGCACTAGCAGATCATCGTGTTTACTGAATCAAATTTTGAGGTTAGCTATACGTCAGATGGAAATTGCGCATTTGCCCGAAATATTTGACAGTATTTGTCATACAAAGAGTTAGTTGTCATACAAAATTTTTCTAAATTAATGAACCTACACCCTGAGCCAAATTTGTCTCATGGTCTATGGAGTTCTGCCCGAATTTATTGAGGATAGATAAAATAAGAAAAGGGCAATAAATCACTTATTTGTCGTAATTATTATTATAGTCTTTTAATCTGCCCTGTGTTTGACAGGAATGTTCGTAATTCAATTGTGCACAATTTATAAAGTGCAGTATCCCTTGCCGTTAGTTATTTATTTAAAAACTATTATATACTTTATTAGTGAGGGAGGATTATTACAATACATGTGCAGACAATGACAAGAAATCAAAAATTATAAAATAAGCAATGATCTCATTAACATAACGTAACCATATCCATTTTGGTCTTGTATCTTCACAATCTGTGCTTTAAATTGATTTATAGACATCAAAAATATATCCACGTATTCACAAGAATTTATAAAATGCATCATTCTATATACAAGTGAATTGATCAAATAATTTGTACGTATAACAGAAATAAAAAATTGAACCGACCTATGTTGATAAGAAGGTATATTAAATTTAAGTAGCTGGAACAGTTGTGGTGAATTTATTAGAGAATTTACAATTTTATACAAACGTATAGAATCGCTTACACATCTTCTAGTTTCTAATGTTCGTAAGTTGAAATCACTAAGTAACAGAAAGTACTGCCTAGTAGTAGGGTATATTTTGTCCTCTTTGTAATATAGATACCTTAGCAATTTTTTTGCACTCCTTCTAGTTCGTTTTTAAGGTAATTACAGTAAGGTGACTAAATAATGGAACCGTATTCTAAGTGACATCTAACATACACATTATACAAGTAAATAAACCATTATATTTGGTTGAATACTGCTGAATTACGCAGTATAAATCCGAGCATTTTGTAAGCATTTTTAATACATTGGAATATATGCTGATTAAATGTAAATTTTGCATCAAACCAAATGCCTAAATCCTTTGTAGTAGTCACCCTTTCTAAGTTTTCTCCTTCAATTGCATAAATATAAACAATGAATTGAGGCTTTCGCGTATATGACATACAACTACATTTTTTAATATTTAGACGTAGGTGATTTTGTTTGCTTCATGTCACAATACGATTTATATCCTCTTGTAGTTTTAAGCAATTATCAGATTCTGTTATTGACTTATATAATTTGAAATCATCAGCAAGAATTTAGTATGCATAGTTTTTTATGCATTCCGGCAAGCCATTAGGTAATATTAAAAATAGTAGTGGTCCCAAATTGGATCCTTGTGTAACCCCGGATGAAGCATGGTATTGTATAGATGAGCAACCACAAAAAACTATATATTGCTTACGCTCTCGTAGATATGAAGTAAATATTTAATTTTAAAAAGTTTCTTGAAATAGCAAATAAATGCCGTTTATAGATTAGCGTATCATGATGAACTGGACTTCTCCCACATGGTGAAAAACTTCCAGAACCCTTAAAACTGTTCTAAACTATAAATCTAATCCGTAGCGTGTTTTTGCGGCTTGCTGTGTCCAGTGTCTACAAATACCTCCTCGAAACCGCTTTCCGTCATGTTCGTTACTTGCTGAAACCAGTACTTGAATAAGACCCAGTCGTGTTCGTGGCTTGCTGGAACTAGTACCTGAATACGACACATGAAATATTCTCTTCATCCTGATCTTTGTCAAATTCGTGGCTTATTGAAACTAATATTTTAATAAGAGACTGTAAATACCTCTTTCAAGCCGCTCCCCGTTCTGCATCCCTACAGGTGAGAACTCCAACATTGGGTTGCCGAACGACAATAATGTGCTGTTAGGGAGGCCTCGACGAACCCAGAATACTCGACAAACGAAGGGTTCACTAGATCAATTCACCGCTAGAATTAATTCTAGCTTCTGGGGGCTTTCTCGAGGTAACATTTAAACACATTACAACACTTCAGAAGCCTCCCAAAAGTGCCCGGAGAGAGTTTAACAATTGCACTGCATGATTCACACGCGGTTAGAGCCTTATCAAGGGTTGACCGCCAAAATTGGGCGATATATGGTTGACACCAATCGCAAGAAGAACTGCAACAATCTTTACTTGTATAATTACAAAAAAATTTGCACAACCTAGCTAACAGCGGCGAGTACCGTGGGTTGCCGTCCTTCCAGTGCAGGTAGATTTCCTGTACCGTGAGTTACAGCTTTTCCAGACTGAGTTCTGCAGCATGCTCCTAAATTCATTTTAGTTTATTGTTCAACATTGTATATATATTATATAAATAATTTTATTTAAAAGAACTTGAATATACAGAACAATATATACTTTCTCTTTAATGTGTTCTTAGTCAATACAATTCGGCATAAATCGAACCCTGGCTTTCTGATCTACCCAGACGACAAAATTAGATAATTGACTAAAGTCATTACTGAAAATTGCCCCACCTAGAGTGTTCGTTTTAAAGATTCAATCAAACTTATGAAGCGTTTTTAAAATGGTCTGCCGAAAAAACACTGTGGAATTAAAATAAAATATAATGGTGGTGTAATTCTTTGAAATATGAAGAGCTTTACCACCGGTAACATTATGGGCAAGGTATTCAGTGCTCAAATTGACAATATTAATACAGAATTCTTTAGTTGTCTTAATTTGTGGAAATAAAAATATATTTTCTTTAAAATTAATTTTTTAAAAGAAATTCTACGTTTTGTCCTGCCCACGAAAGTTTTACTTTTGTAGCTAGCAACCAAGGAGCTCGAAGATTTACTTTAGATATCGTGTGAGTTGCTCGGTCTGCAAAGTTTGTTTATTTATTAGGGTAGTAGAAAATTGCGTTTCTATTTCTTTGAGAGTAATTTCCAATGTTTCCCGAAACCTAAACTTAATTTTCTTAGATATAACATATTTTAGTGGCGGGTTAGTTGCGGAGTACACATTCCGATAAACCTCTACGATATATTTAATCTATTTTTTGCTCTGCTTTACTTGACCTTCATTGTTTTGATGCCGTGAACTAAGATTTTTATTCAGTGTTACAGTTTTGTACATGTTACCTAACTTTTTTCCGAACTGTTTTATTTATCTGCTTACATTGGTGACGTCATATGCATATTTCTTCTTATTTTTGTAAGCTTTTGAGTTTCTTATTGTAAAGTATTTTCTTGGTTACAATATCATTTCTTATTTTCTTTTGGTGTTGGTGGTGTCTAATGAATTCAATACTTGTCTGGGTTATTTTTTACTTCTTTTAATGGAGAAAGCCGCTGGTGGCGTGTCAGTTTATTTTGATCAAAGGAGGTGATTATACCTACGGTCACTGCCCATATTGCATTTAATTAACATATCATTATATAGTTGTTCGACATGTTTGTCTTCTGATGTGCTTGTGGAGGAATATATATGGATTATTTGCAGTTTGCATACTCTAATATTTTCAGCATTTGTACATTACTTGATATTGATTATTTTTTATAGGCATGTTTTATTCTTTGGCTGACTACGATCACTGTTCCTCCTATATGTATTTTTGTTTAGCTGCTGGGTGATCCATTGGATGTCCAGATTGCAAGATAGTGTATTCTTCTATCAGATAATCTTGCTTAACACAATCCTAGTATGAGTTGCTTAATCTGTATCACTTGGTTCGACAAAAAGGTCCATTGATTGCATTTTTCTGACGTTCTAAAGCATTCTTACGAACACCCAGTACATGGTAATATGAAAATTGTGTTTTTCGCAATTTGATCTTTTTAAATGGTTTATTTTTCTAAAACTAATCGATTTATAATTGTACCTAATATTAAACTGATCCTAAATATCCAATAAATTTTCTTGCATCGGTAAGTAAAAGTATGACATAGTTTCACTCCCCTCGTGTAAAGGACGGAGGAAGTATTGTAATCGCGAAAAAATTACCTTCCGAGATTTCTGTAGATATTTACGTTTCACAGCTCCTAGATGGCGAAAAACAGGTTTTCTCAGTTCCTTCTGTCTGTCTGTCTGTCCTTCTGTCTGTTGCCGGTACTCAAAAACTATTTGTTGGAGGATAGTAGCTCTTCCTGGCATAAAACCGAGAAAATTTCGGTAAAATATATACAGGGTGGGCCCCCTTAAAAAAGAAAATTCTGCTTATTTCTGCTATAACTCAATGAAAGTAATATGTTGCACATACTCGTAGCTTAGGTTTTTAACCTTGACGCCAAAGGTCATATTTTGAACCCAACATATACAGGGTGGGCACATTAAAAAGTAAGATGCTGATTATTTTTGCTTTAACTGAGAAATAGATGAAAGTAATCATTTGCACATAGCTCAGGCTATATCCTTGACGAAAATAGGACCCAACAAATACAAGATAAATGTTGTGAGAGACAAAAAAGGCAAAGAATAGGTCTGGTGCGTTTAATGGTGCTGCATCGCAGAAATCTAAACAGTCCTGTGTGACAACGTGGGTTGAACGTCGAGTTCGCATTAGCAAGCGCTGAAGTTCGAACCTCGTCGCCGCGCCAGTAATATTTTTTATTTAAAAATTGATATAATTCGCATTAAAAAGTGTTTATTTTTTAATGTTTTAGTATTTTCTGGAACGTTGAAATATCTTTACACATAATTCCCCTGATTTTCAAAATTGTTTAATGCAACAACGTCAACTTGCGAAGCTAAATTTGTTTGTAGGTTGAATATAGGAAATAACGGGGAGACTGGAGAAGATGGGGGTGGGGCATAGTTTGCCTGCCATTAGGAGGAGAGATAAACTAAGAGCATTCGTCAATAAGACCACAGAATCTCAACTCTGCTTAATAATTTTTTTCTTTTCCCCTTTCTCTCTCTTTGGCCGTTAAGAAAATCCATGTTCAACGCAGTATTTGGGACATTTTGCATATGATAATATGTAAATTATGTTTTTTGCAATTTTAATTTTTGCTTGTCTGTATTTTACCGGTATAACCCAAAAACTATTTGTTGGAGGAAAACGATATTTTGTATACACATTATATAGCTACCTGGAATGAAACCGAGAAAATTTTAGATAAATATATACATCGTGAACGCTTTAAAAAATAAAATGTTCTTTATTTTTGCCTTAAATAGAATAGATAAAGTAGTAATTTGCACATAGCCCAGGCTTTCTTCATAGAAATGAGGCCCAACAGATACGAAACGGATAAATGTAGTACGAAACAAAGAGGAGCACAGAATAAATGGGTTATGTTGACGTTTTAAGGTTGGGAGCCGCATAAAATATTTGCGAGAGGTTGTGCTTCGAATTATAGTCAGGAATCAGGGGCCATAAATTCGATCATAGAATTTGCACTCGAAGATATAGTTTAGAAAAATGTACATTATCTGGAATTACTTTGCGGATCTAAATGTGGACGACTCCATTATTTTTGCGATTACAAAAAACAAAAAATATTTTTCGATTTTTTTATTACTGAAAACTGATGAATGCATGCATCGCATTTACATACGTAGCTTTGAATATTTCTTAATGATTCTTAAACGAATGGATTCAGATTATATCAAATTTATCTCAAAATTATTATAGCAAATGCCACAGAAATTGTTTAAGCAAAGCGTACTGAGAATGTGCAGTATAAATTTCAGCATCGGGGTATTTTGAAAATCATTGCACATAAATGCATACATCCAGTCTATGAAATGTGAAAAACAGAATAAGAAAATTTTTTGTAAATGTATTATCTGCATTGATTTATTGTTTTAACAAATATAATGTATTTTCCGCTGCGTGATTTGGTTGAAACTCGTGTTGCACTTCGCTTCGGCACAAAAGTTAAATCGATTCCCGGGGCGAAATAGATAAGCCGGCTGCAACGCAATGATATGAGAGGTGCTCGGTGGACTAGCAAGATATTGCTCAACGTTCAGATCACATTCGCAGGCGCTGCGGTTCAAATCTCGCCGGTATTTTTTTAATTTGAAAATTGATGTAATTCGCATCCAAGTATTTTCTTTTATTCTTTCCTTATTATTTGGAACGCGAATACATTTTTACACTTAATTTCCTAATAGTGTAGTGTCACACACAGTCTTTTTATATCTAATTGATTTGTAAACGTAATATGAAGCTATTCCTAACTATCCAATAAATGTACTCCTATCAGCAAGAAAAATTATGACATATTTCATTGGCTATTGTAATACCTATGATGTACAAAGATGTGAAGCCTTGTGGTATATACATACTTTTATATTTTTGATGTGCTTGCTAAAACTAATTATTGTGACCAGAACTATCGACATCTGCTGAACTGTTTAACCTATATAAATAGTTAGAAGCTTTCATTTTAATTAGATCGTCATAGAGTAAAAAATTATCTGTAAAGCGCTTTACTCAGAACTTCGTTAGCAAGTGGAAGTCGGGAAACCAAAGATTTTGAAAAATCAAAGGCAACTAAGAGTAAATACGTCTTAACGTTTCTGCCACGGAGTTGTGACTCATATCCCGGCGCAGCGACTACATTATATTCAACAGCCTATTGTGGCCCATTTTTGTTTTTTTACAACAATTGACCTGTATCTGTTGGGTCCCATTTTTGTCAAGGGTGAACCTGAGCTATGTACAAATTAATACTTTAGTTTTATTTCTTAAAGGTGCCCACCCTGTATATATTTGACCGAAATTTTCTCGGTCTAGGGACCCTGAAACGTGAAGATTTGAAGAAATCTCGGAAGGTGTTTTTTTCGCGACTACAATAACTTCCTTCGTGTTTTAGACGAGTAAAGTAATAAAAAAGATATTTAAAGAATATAACTTTGGAACGAATTATAACCATTTTTAATGATGCGCTTTGCAACGCCGGTTTAAAGCACCTATATCACGCTTGCACTGAGTGTATAATTACGGATAGAGAATAAACACGATGTTGCATATATGTTACTAAATAGGCAATTATAAGCGGAGAAATATGTGGGCAATTTTATTTAAATTTCATTGCGACCGAGATATTTCCTCGCCTTCGGAAAAACGAGTTGCCTCAGAGTTGTTGAGTGGATGCGTGTGAAGAGCAATTATTATATTGCGCATTGTATTTGTGGCTATTGGTTTGCGTCTGGTTACTTAGTTCAGTTAACGTTGCGTGTGAAAATTCTAAAATGTTTACAATGGGGAATTCAATGTTAAGCACAGTACTCAGGCAGGGTGTTTCCAAAAGAAACGTATGAACTTTATTAGTTTAGTATAGTTGGGGGAAGTACTGTAGCACCACAAAATTAAAAATTTAAATAGTTGTGAAATATTTTTTTTAGATAAGAAATCATAGGTGGGCGAGTGAGCGCACAATAGTATATTATTATACGAGTTTCATAAGAGAGCCTATTGTGGCCAGCGTGGGTTTGGGGCACGACGAGCACAGCGAGAAGAGCTTCAATGGAACAAGTGTTACAATACTTCTTATTAAACGAGTATAATATACTATCTACTTTGTGTTGCTGATTTTATAGAAATTTCAAATGTTGGATACTAAAAATATTGTATTGCAGTCTAGAGATTTTTGAGCGTAATGATGGTGACATTGTCAAGTGACATTTGACAGTCGTCATCTATTGGACAAAGTATCAATTTCGCTGCTCTGACATTTGAATTAGTTTAAATTTAGTGCAAGCTTTTTGGTTCGTGTGCTGTTCAAATAGTGCTTTACCTAGAACAATAATTGTGTTTAATTAATTCGTTAAATGGTACATTCAATTGAAGTTATATTTGATTAGAATAAATTTAACAAATACAGTTTAGAGATTGTGGTTATGTATTCCACGTCTGACGTTTGTCGTGTTATGTGAAAGTAAATGTTACCAATCTTATAGAACAAATAGTTACCAAAAACAGTGTTATAATAGACTTCATTGTGCTACAGTTTTCGGTGTTATAATAACCGTATTGTGACATCAAAGTAGATAAACACTATAGTCAAACAGTTG
This sequence comes from Agriotes lineatus, assembly GCA_940337035.1. Classification (NCBI taxonomy): domain Eukaryota; kingdom Metazoa; phylum Arthropoda; class Insecta; order Coleoptera; family Elateridae; genus Agriotes; species Agriotes lineatus. The sequence continues at coordinate 103,257,975 of OW679196.1, read as the reverse complement.
AACAGAATTTGGCAAATTTGTATATTTGCAAGTAGGAGAATCCCTAAAATGATGCGATAAGTTCTATTTCACTTTAGATAAGAGGACGTTGTACCAAACTTTTTCTTGGTTGAGTGTCCATGCCTAAAACCAAATTGATAGTTCGGTAGCCATTTATGCTTAAGTATCAGTTTTCTAGAAGTTTTGATGTCACTGGTAAAAGTTCAGATAAGACGTTGCCAGTAATTAAGACATACTCTGGTGCTGTTTTCTTGTTTAGGTATTTTATTTTTTCGACATTATTTTTAATTCTAAAATAAGCAAAGGCGTAGACAATTATAGGGGTGCATCCAGAAATTCCTGGATTTCTGGATTTGGTGCCTTTAAAAATGTAGAACGCTTTACGATTTTATATGTTATACTTACGCAGGAGCCATTCTAATATCTCTGTCTTCTTAATTGAATTTTTTAGGTGGTTCTCTGGCATCAACTAAATAAAATATTAAATTAGCCTAGCGGGGCAGTGTAGCTGTCAATAGAAAATCTATTTCTTTTACCAGTCACATTTCTGTTACAATACCTATACATTCGTTTTTACTTTTTGGAGCTACTGTGTAACGGCCTCTTTTTGATTTTGGCGTTTGCAGCTTAGATTATTCGTGTGAATGCATGCTTACCTTTCTTTTTTTATGGCTGGCTCTATAGACTTAGAGACTGGAGCTAACTTCATTCGGTAGTTTCTAAAAGCGACGACAAGGTGGACATTTTGAATGGACCGGCATTTCTGCTCGGCCGTCGGGTTAAAATCGTATTTTTCGAAAGTCCTCGAGCGCTTGAAGGTTTTTCCAGCTCTCTAAAGCGGTGAAGTAGATATTTACACTTAGATAGGCACCGCCCATATATTTATTTTTCACTGCACGTGGTCGTGAGTTGCCTTCCTCCCCAGGCAGGTTTTTATATTTTTTGAATTAGTGTTGCTAATTAGGCGATTTGCGTTATAGACCCATTAGGAAACGTTATGAACTGCCAGGAACAGCTAAGCCGTTTCGATGCATTCATCTAACACGGACATGTAGATCCTTTGTCAACTGCACCGCTTTCGTTTGTGATAGCTTGAAAATGCTAAGGTCTTGCAAGTTTTGTCCGGTCCTTTGTTTGGTGTTGCTTCTTCTTCTGATTATTATAGGCCAGTGGCCTGTTTCTAACCACAAAGTAGTTCTATGAGCCCCCTTTACACGTAGGTTAGATAGGTCGCTAGCCTTGCTCGTCGAAATAGACAAAGGGTTTTTTTGTTAGGTTATCGACTACCACAGATGTACAATTTTTATAATGCTAGAGTCGCCGGGAATCGTCCGAGATGCGAGCATTTCGTCGCTGTGCATCTGCTTACCTTAACGGTGTCGGTCATGGTGTTGCTGCCCCAGGAAAATCAGTTGGCCGTAGGTGTGTTAGGCCACTAGCCCTATTTTACAATTTTTCTTATCTTGTGTATAGTTTTCTCTACGGTTGTTTTCTTTTCCATCTCTCCATTATTTCTTTATCTTCTGTAGTTCTTCCATCTCTCCCTTTCACTTGTCTGAGGTCGAATTCGTTTCTTTTTCTAACTGTTTTTACTACTGTATAGAGCAGTTATTCTTTGATTTGACTATATTCTTCCATTCTCTTTACAAATACTTCCCATGTTTGTTCTTTTGCTTGCAAGCATTATTACCGTTTTTGTATGTATATGTAAAGTATGTATAAGAGTGACCCGCGAACACTGCCCTGAGGCACCCCGGCACTTACCGTGTCCTTTATGTGAAACGTTTGGTCACTTATACTACGTCGAAAGCTAAATCCTGATAATTTTAAATAGAAGAGCAGCAAGTGATGCCTTATCAAAAGCAAAGTTGGCATTTAAGAATACTGCTGCCTGTTACGGTACTTTTGTGGCTTCCCCTGTATTAGCAAAGATTTGTTAGTCGAATTTTTATCCCTAAGTATTAATAGGTGGCTTTTCGGTAATATTGAATGCATTAGGATAAGCCTAGTTAGCTGCGTTTTAGTTTTTAAACATTTAATTGTAATTAATAAGTAGTTTCGCATGCAACCTCCTTAGTAATTAGCCGGATTTAATTAATTAGATTTATTTTTTCTCCATTTCTACAAATATTAAAGACTGGTGGTTAGGCAACTTTACATTCATTTATTATAAACCATTCTCTGGCCTGATTTATTGCTAGAACAACCTTCTTATCTCCTGTTGCAGTCAAATCTTTCAGGAAGTTTTTCTGTGGGTCCACTTGCCCAAAAATTTTGTTATCTTGTAACTTGTGAAGCTGGTGTTGAATTTCGGCTTGTCTTTCCAAGCAAAATTTCCGTGCTAGTTAGTTCTCCCCTGCAGCTTAGTACTTCAAAGAACCATTTGGCTTGGCTCGGCTCTCCGAATAGTTTTATGGAGGACCTAGAAGTACTCATGCTTTGTTTCAGGCGTTCGTAATTGTTATATAGTTGCTTACTTACGTCCTATCGCTATTGCGGATTTTTGGGGCCAACGTTTGCACGTCCCCCTGGTTTCTCTTCACCTTTAAGGTAAGCTAATGCCCTTTCTTCTTATTCGGGGACTCACTTGGGAATTCTTGTGCGTTTTTAGCCACCTCCCGTTGGAACTAACCATCTCCTGTTGGGATTAAATACCTCCCGTTGAGATGTACTTTTCTGGAATCCAAGCTGTCGATCTGGGCTTCTGAAACTGTCGAATTGCCTGTGACTTTTGCAACTCCAGGAAGCTACGCTAGTTAATAAGCGACTGCATTACACCCACCTGCAGGCCACCCGCAGCCTTCATAGCTTGCACCGCTTTTATCAGCTGTTGGCGTGGGCTACACCTCTCTGCCGCCTCCAGGTGCGCCAGACTGCAAAAGCAAACGGAAAGGTTAGATTTGGATGTACATTCCTGCAGGCTAGTATAATTATTACCCGTTGCGCCTAGTGTATTTTATATTAGAATAGTTGCGTGCTTCGTACAGTTAGAATGCTTATGCTATGCGAATCATTAGCACAGATCGTATGAGGGTAGGTTATGTGCCTCGTCCTTTTGTAAGTGTTTCCGTTTAGGATATATGTTAAGGCTGCAGCAAAATTTCGTGCGGCCACTTTTTGCAGTTTATTGAAAAAAAGTTAATTAAGTTTACCAGAGTCCTGTCGGCCTGGACAACGATTCTTCCGCTCGAATGTGTGGAAGCTTTCGGTTATAATTAGCCCCCCAGCCGCTGCTTCACAGTGAGACCTACAAATTACAGATTAGGTAATCATAGAGCTTCGAGCATTGATAGCATCTTATTAGAATGGTGCTTTATACTTACCCGGTAGCACGTGTTTGACGGTTTAGCGCATTAATCCCTCAGCCTTTCTTATGTTTTGGGAATCCGTTCTCCACCATTTGCACTCGAAATTTATAGCGTAAAGTTGGTCATTATACTACGGTGGTGGAACGTGAGCCGACCACGGGGCCGCTTGTTCAAATTCAAGTTCCGGCGAACCGCTTACGTAAATTTGTCTTACGCCTGTTTCAAACCTGTTAAAGAATAGATTCAAGCGTTTGCTAAAATATTCATGGATACCGTGATGTTTTTCTATTACTAGGGACCTCGACGTTATTGTGTGGCCATGCTAAACGTACGTTGCTCCGACAGCTAGAAATTCTTGAGTATCGTTTTAACGTCAATTAGAGCTAACACTCGGGGATTGTTGTGTCCGCTCTGGGACCTGTATATATAAATATTGTACTTTTTTCTTAATTATTGTCTCTACGGCGCCCGATCATAATTTTTAAAATTTTAGTTTTGTCTATCGTATACCTGCCTAAATTTATTCATATTTATATTTGTATATATGTATATATACTTATACCTGCATGCTTGTGAATTGCACTATAGTACCCACCAATTTAAATAAAGCTCTGATATTTTATTGGTCATTATTTTTAACTGGTCGATTTGATGGAATTATCTGTACCTTGTGATGGTCCGACGCTAGGATTAAGCGACGTTGAGGACCTGGCGCCCTCTCCTTTCTATTCTCTTTCAGCGTAGCTGGAACCCCGAGTCTTCTCAGCGAGTTAGCCCAATTAGGCCGATAGTTACCAGCCGGCAAAATATCTAATACAACTTTCGCCACCAGGTATGGCCAAAACATGTATCCTTCCTCACATGCCATATAATTAAACTGTTTATATCTTTGTTAACGATCGTCGCCTACACAACATGAACCAGATGGCTAGATCGTTACAGTACCCACCCACCCACGTACAAGAAAAAAACTAATTGATGATCATGATGATTTTAGATAGTACAAAAGGAAAGAAATAAGAATTTGGTAACCACAAAATCTTAAAATACTTCCTTTATTGTAAAAAGAAGTAATTATTTACTTTAAACACTTGCTGATACTAAAATCTGTTTCAACGTTTACTTCTACTATTAAGCCTATGCAGTGTGATTTTTAATATCACCGGAAAACGGACATAGAAATTCGGAAAAGCATTTCTACACATTTTTGGTCTTATTTTTGAACGTAGAATCTTTACTTTTGATTTGTCTACTATTAAACTCCAGTTTGAAACAATGCAAGGAATTCGTCATTTAAGAACAAACAGAATGTACTAAACAAAATGCAGGATTTTATGATCGTCTAAAATATTTACTCGCTGCAGGCATTAATTACTATAAAAGAGACGTCAATTGAGAAAATAATGTATAACGTACATTTCTACTCAGATGCTTTATAGAAGAATCTGATGTTTCCTTATTGTAGAATAAAATACCAGTCAGTGTTTATACATATTTGCGTTTTACTATGTCTAATGATATACAATACAGGAAAAGAATTGCTCCGAATCGTTACGTATGCGCAAAAAATTGTGTAAGCCGTGAATCCGCCTGGAAGGAATTCTCATAATCTGTACTTTCGTATGATTGACCAACACGTCCGCGTCCCATTGATAATAGCAGACCAAATTTAAACTTCATGATTTCGGTTTTTTATGTGTAGGTATCTTCGTTACGGATTATTTCTGTCTGGGAGAAAGTGCTAATAAAGACAAACTATAGCAAGTATTGCTTCCTGCTTGGCATTCGAGATAGACAGTAACACATGATTTTTCAAATGTTTAATGCTCAATTCATGGGTTTCCGCACAGAGTTTCAATAAAAACGGATTTGAACTATTGCCTAAAGGTAATTAAGCAAGTTATTAATTAAAACAAATTAAACTGGAAAACTTTAATACTGACCTTTCTCTTGTCACAGCTGACCTTTAAGACGTTGCGAAACGACGCTAACAATTAGTAACCCACGATTTCTAACAAATACTGCACATGCAATGGGACGACACTTAAGTCTAGTGAGCTTCAATTTGAGTAATCTAGATCTAGAGTTGAAGTATTACACATTAGTGACCTAGTATCGCAGCTAAAACTAAAACTGGAAAAATTTAAAATGTAACTTTTGCAACATATTTTAGAATCACACCTATGTAAAAAAGCATTAGGAGCGTTTACACTAGTAATTAAAGTTAAGCTGAGAAAATTAAGTGAATTCCCTCTTCACACATACACAGCACATATATAACCCAACAACTGTGGTTGTATTTTTATTTTTAAACTTAAAAAAAAACATCTACTATGTAAAGTGTTTTCATTTATATTGTAGTGATGACTCTACGTTGTAACGCCTACGTTTCGTTATAATTGACTTAAACCTTACTTAGGTTATTCTAAATATTTGTTTTTAAATTGCATTTTAATTAATTGATTTCACCTTTTATAATTATGGATTATTAAGATTATTAAACTGCTAGCTCCGGTAGAAAAACACTTGACTGAAACACAGGTCGGATTCTTTATAATCTAGACTGCTCATATTCTGATATTTTATTTTCTTATTTTATCACAACTCGTACGTCTGTCACCTGACACTTCAAATTATTTTAGTGCAAACTAATTACAAATACTTTCTTGTTACATTTTTGGCATTCAACAATATCAAATTGTAAGTACTCCCTTAATTATAATTACCTCACTTCACTCTTTCTGTATTTTCTTTCAGTATTTATTATAATACCTGTATTCTGTCACCTGTTATTGTACTCGACACTCTCCTCTACCAAACCCAACGCATCCAGCAACCTCACCAAAATCTTCCAATTTCCAAACCCATGCCAGCACGAACTCCGCCAAAAAACACCCAAAGATCCCCAAAGAGTTCCTGGCCAAAACACGACAAGGTACCTACCAACCCTCTCTAGCAGCAATGCCAGAAGCAAACACCATCCTCGTCGTCCTACCAAAATACTCAAGCTTCCGACGACTTGGTATCGCAAACCTCGACTAGATGCAAGTTATAAGATGTCACTTCAATGACAAGGTTGTCGAATTCGAACTCCTTTAGAGGAAAATCTATCCACCCCATAAAACCCTCACTTTTCTAATGATCTCGATGTAAACCACTTTCAGTAAAAACCATTCCTTGTTATCCAATTCATATGATGCAATGTAATTTGACAATAAATTCAGTTCAGCATCCCCTTCTAGAAATTTGATTCTGTAGATTATAACTGTATTACTTAGGCGTTCTTACCACATTCATTTATTTTAATCCTCTTCTTCTTCACATCTTTTAATCTTTTGAAGTTTACTATTTATTTACACCACGCCAATTTTAGTTTAATTTATAAACCTTTTATATTCCAAACAGCTTTTTAAAACTTATATAAAGGGTTTATTTTTATAATTTTAACCGCTTAGAAATTGTATTATATGTTTTTGTATCAAATTATTGTTACATACTGATAAATAAATATCTCCTTAGTGATTTAGTTTAGCATATATTTCATAGTCCAGCACGCTATAGAACTTTATTATATTTGTCTAATACGCACTATGTTAAAAGGTAGATCTCGAAAAAGTATTTGTCATTAATTCCCCGTTTCATTTCAGATAAATTAAATTATGAAAAGATCCTACTGTTCCTTATGTAGCTTCGTTCAATCGAATTTTAAATTCTATGTCTTTTCTTTGCCAAATACATTTTAATAGTTAGAACTGAAATTCATCTTTGTAATTTTTAATACTGTGTTATTTTAACCTTATTAATCTGGTTTTAAACCCCTGTACCAATACCATAACAATATATTGAATTGTCTTTTTTATTTAGACTTCATACATACCCATCTATCTAGAGACAAGAAACAACAATATTGTTCTGAAAAAGAAGGGCAACAGGCACAAAATAGAAAATTATGTAAAAGAATGGACTGAATTTGTTCACTCAAAGGAATTGTAAGTAACAAACCTGAGGGTAGATAATCTTGTGATTGTATACTCGTATTATACGTAGATAATGAGCCCATTTGAAAATATTATCTCTTCTTCCTTAATCGTTTCTGTCCACTCCTGCACGTATGCCTCCCCTTGCCTCTTCCATTCAATTCTATTCTTTACGATACGGTGCCACCCTTTACTAACCTTTTTCCCGATATAGTCTGCTTTTCGGACGACATAAACATTTAAATATAGGAATAGAATTATGGAGATGCCCTATTAATGATAATCAAAAAAAGTCAATAACAATTCTGCGGACAATTATTGACTCACCATGGTATATGTCAAACATCATCTTCAACACGAAGCTGAAGATTCCAGGAGAATAAAAAGTCTTCCGTGAATAAATAGCTAAACTAGTAATCTGAAAGTACAAAGCAACTATCTCACAATCAATTTTATTACAGGACAACCATTGAGTACTGAAATAGTAGTCGCACTTGTTACACGACTAAACGGTATTTACGACGCAAATCAGGCCTTCAAGGGGGAAATTAAGTTGGTACTTTATTTGAATAATAAACCCTTTAAGGGCGTGTCAAGTCTGATGTACGTTTACTTTAAAAGGTTACATTACCCCAGCATGTAGGTGTCTTAGGCCTGTATAAGCCTACACCGGCTAGTTGGTCAGTTGAGACAGGGTGAATTCGCTGAACGATATGTTCGGCCTATGGGGTTGCCTTGGAGCCACTGATTCTTTAATTGGCTTTCTACTTGCTTCAATAGAACTCAAAAAAGAGAACAGGCGATGTCCTGCAACTTACCTTGGATTATATTGATGCCTACCTGCTGTAAAATGCTTAACAGAGCATGGAAAATGCAACAAAGCACATGTGATATTCCTATTAACTATGACAAATGTGAGAGAGTTACAGTTACGTACACAATGATACTAGAAAATAAAATAATCGCTTTGGGGGAGGGGGCTCCAAATACAAGGTACAGGTTAATTTTAATTGGTTATCAAGCAAGAAATTACTTAAAGTCCGAATACTTTCATGAACAATGGTCTTGGAGAGAATGGTTTCCTGAAGCTACCATAGAAGACGCTATTCGCACAAGTCAAGAGTTAATAACTCAGCGCTTAGTATGACCGAAGCTCTTGCAATTACACTTCCTCGAACACTCAGTATAACATATATAATGCAATTGCAGTTATCGTACGCCATTAGCAGTACGTGATGTGATGATGGGGCATTTTCCCTCAGAGAGCATTGTCACAGGCCCAAGGGAAGAAGGCAAGCATAACGAGGAAGTTGCTGCTGGAGGTGTTTGCCCTCGGATAAAACAGATTCAACTAGAAAGCTGCGGTGATGAAATAGTTGAAGAGAAAGACAATTGCTTTCAAAGTGTGCGTGCGGAACGAAAAGGGGTCCCCGAAGAAATCCACGATACGTGAAACTGGGGGTAGTTTACGAAACGGCTTTTATTGGCCCTACAATAATTTGTATATATTGGTAATTTTGATTAAGGAACCCTTTTATCTAAATCCGACGTTTGGCCTTAATTCAAAAAGTAGCTTGGCGATATTAGGGCCCCGATATTACACGGCGAACAAATATCCCACACTGCCCATTGCAATCCCACACTGTCTGTTGCAATCCCACACAATAAAATACCTAGGGTTGAATGCCGATACCAATGAGCGCGTTTGCCATAGCCCGGCCACGCCAAAAATGCAAATTCATTCTCCTCACCTGCGTGCGAGGTGTACAATACGTAAAAATTCCCGATTTACCGTTAACAGTCTGGAGTGAGACGTCCAGCTGCAAGCTGAATCACGCTGTAATTGCATCTAAAAGAATGAACAGGGGTGGACTCGCCCGAAAAACCGACACTGAAATGTGTCTCGGCTGGTATTTTATTAAGGAAACATAACTTAACATACTGGTTCTAGTTAGGAAGGTCGATGCACGTTTTCCTCATTACCCTACCTATGTATTAAATTATATTACACTATATTAAGACAAAACACAGCAATAGCTTATAAAATGTATCGTACTGTGATTGTTGATGTGACGATTTGTCATTTTCATGACGCTAATCGTATTCGATAACTAGACAAGTCATAGAACGAAGTATTCAAGAAAACCAAAATTGCAGCATAGAACGATTTACATCCCCATATTAACATACGATTCTTTTCAATTCACGCATTTAATCTTGCTTGCAGGTACCTTCTGTCACATTTCTTATTTACAATTACACATTTTTCTTGTGATTCATATGAATATTTTCTTGTAACTATCGGCATGCCTTATGTAACCAACCTTGCCTATTTTTAAACAACTTATACTCCCATATTAATTTTAACATTTATTTGAATTGCTGTTAAGGTATTTAACAGTAAATTTCTACTAAATTAGATTATAATTGCATTTTTTATTTTTTTTAATGCAAAACAGCCTTGTGTTGATTTAAAACCAATCTGATAATATTCCGCTTCAGTTCAGTCTCTTAAATGCTACATGCTCCAAATTTAAATGAACCATTTTTACCTAAAACCCAGTTAACCTTTATCTTTAGATATCATTTATCGTTTTATTAAAAAACTTTTTCATTGCATTCAATATTACTTTTTTAACGATTATTACATAACCAATTCTATTATTAAACAGAACTGGTTGCGGATACAATATTATAGCAGTAGGTATGTATCCAATAACTAGGTAATATTTTTTACGCAATGAAAGCCATGACTGAAACAGAAGCTTCTTTTTTCGTAATTTACTGAAAGTGAAATATCTCTAAATGGTTTTCAAGTTTTCTCCTGCACAAAAGAACCTTAAAAATATGAATGTAACAGCAGCAACAAACAATAACAAAGTCAAGTGTGATGTTCAATTTTATTACTTTCTGTCAAAATAATGGTTATATATAATAAGTTATTTGTTAATATTGCAAACTTTGTTACAGCAAAACGACTTTTACGATCTTAAAGCACTTTGGGGATAGTTTAAATGGGATCTTAGGACTCGTTAATTTTCAAAAAGGTAAAGCTCACTCTAATCACTGCTCAACTTGATGTAACATTCGGGTGGCCGGCTATTTGCTCAGGGAGAAGGGTGGTTAGGATCAATACGACGTAATTTAGAGCAAAATTCTGTTGCAATATGGGTTGATTGTAATGAGTAATGAAAATAAGGGAGGGGGGAGAGTATAAGCGCCACGAATTGTATTGATAGAATGTGGGAGAAACTTTTCGGCCGGCCAAAAGAGCGACGCTTCACTTCTATAGGCTTGTGCAACGTTCCGGCTGCTTGAGGATCTACCTTGGTTGACTTGCTAGCCTCGTTGGTCACCTTACAATTAATACGTCCGAGAGAAAAATAATTAAATATTACATAACCACATATATGTATCATAAATAAAATTCCAGGGAGTTGTAACGAACGCAAATCTATTAAAATTTAAGTATGTAAGTAATTGTTTGACATGAATAGTTGTAAAAGGAGTTAGTAATTCTATAATTTACTTAGCAACGACAAAAAGTACATTGGTTGTATTGAAACAACAGTGGTGAAGAAGCCCCACAAAAATTCTGTCTGATATGACGCAACAATGCAGTCCACGCGCGTTGGCAACAAATATGGCTGTTGCCATATATAAAATTACTTCACTTTAATGTCAACACAAGTGCGTCGCCCAAACAAGAAGATCCTTGTAGCGACAAGCATTGGGAAGAAGCAGAACGACACCTAATTTCCATAGTTCCTTACATTTGGCACGTCGGAAGGCCTCTCTCGTAGAAATCCGCCAACGCGTTTATTGCACACCCTTTGCTACAATGCAGGGAAGACTAGTTCGGCCACAACACACACGCGTCAAGGAAAATTCAACCATACGCAACTGTACGGCAATAGCTTCAGACCATGAGTGTCTTACAATGAAACGCACAACAAAAAGCAGACGAACAACGGCTTCATATTAATTATGAAGACCCCACGGCGATTGAAGCCCCCGGGGGGTTGGCACAGCTCGACCACTTAACTTAACGCTGCCGCTGGGTTAATGCTTCGAGACGCGGTCGGAAGGAAAAAGGGTATGTGGCGGTTTTGCTTGCTTTTCCTGTCCCACTCATGCAACCGATTCGCTCTAACACAATATTACAACAGCTTTTTCGAGCCAAAAAGCTGCACACCGTGATAAACGTGTGACGACAGGTTTGTTATAGAGCGGGGCTTAAATCACCAGACTAGTTTTTACGATGTGACGTCAGAGGCTATCTGGGCCGAGTCGCACTCGTGTTTTGGATAAAAACTGTACTCTACTAGAACGAGTGGAAAGCGTCGGTATTTGAATTTGAAAAGGAAGCGCCGAATTGCCAATATATGAAATAAAATGCGGGATTTTAAACTGGTTTTAACAACTTCATTGTTTGACTTTTTTGCAAAACAAGAGGCACTGTTCTAGTATTGCCAGATATCATTTTGATGTAAATTTAAAAGTGTTAACTTTAAATTTGAAGAGAAGAATTTGATGTGTTCCTATGCTACTATTTGTCATATTGTATTGTACGCTTATTACACGTTGTAAAATGTTGTGTATGTTAGTATTAATGTCAGCCGTAGGAACAATCTAGCACCGATAATGTCACTCAACATAAAAATAATAATCTTTACTAGTGGCTTCGTGTATCCGGTTCGGTAGTCAACTGGAATTGGGGGCATTTAGCTTACAATAATATTATTAATGGCTAAAATCTAAAACGTAGAGGCGTTGTTCATTTTATTAGCATTTGATAATTGGCTCTATATCACGTCTGCAGTATTGGCAACCAATTTAATATGTCAAAATAATCAAAACTGTGTTACGGTATTAAAACAACTTTACGACACCCACCCAAGGTGAGCATCGCACCACGGAATCAGTCCTGGAAAACTGGCACACAAACAGACTAAAGGCCACGGCTGGGACGCTCAAGGAGTCGGGCGTGAGTCACATGATACGTTCTGGGCAAGCGTGTAGAGACATATATAGGGTACGTCAAAATTATAAGGGCGCCACCAAACCTGACTTTAAATGGGCTCGGGTAACCGGGCTTGGACGGTTAGACGAGGCAACAAGTACGCTAGTTACTACTTGATAAGGGTACTCGAGAAGTATTAAACTCGGATGACAAAATCGATAATTTGAGGTTTGAATCGTTAGTTCGGGTTTGTGCTGCAACTGCGGGGGCGGCTGCTCCACTTACCTGCACACTCCACTACTCAGAGGTCGTCGTACATCTAATCGTGACACTAGCTGTTTATTCTGTAAAAGTAAAGCATGCAGGGGTTGTACACAGTAATAAGCCCCGCGCTTGCACAATTGTCTATTGAATGACGTTATACAGGATCAGGCAACGAATGGGTCACCATACTAAACCTAGAGCTTAACATAGACCCCAGCTGGAGGTAATCGCACTATAACTAAAGCGTACAAATGTTACACACAAAAACAATATTCAAATAGAATAATAAGAAAGCGTTCGAAACGCCTAAAATTAGCAACGCAGCGAAAGTCAATGTTTGCACAGTTACAAACTAAGGATGTACTACTGAATGAATGCGACCAAAGTCGATCGCTTACACGGCACATTCGCGTAAAAGGGGTCACTAAGTTACATAATCTTTTTAAATGGTACCTGGTATTTATTCTGGACTTTTCCTGAGCAGTGCGGGTGGCAGTCAGTAGCGCCTGCATTTGCAAGCACATCTCCTTGGGCAAAGACTCCGCCGAATAATGGCGTATTATTTCAATGTAGTCACTCACATGGGATTGGTGTAACAGAAACGTATGGGCATTATTCACGTCCTGCAGCGAGTCCCCAACAACTTGTAAGAATGAAAGAACCACTTCTTTTCACGACATGGCCGGACGTAGCCCCCAATAACAACGCCAAGAAAAATGCGCTCACAAAACGGCACGTGCGTCACACACCAGAGCTTCCTGCCGACCTCCTTGATCAATGGCCTGAGTTGAACTGCCGAGCAAGAAGCGTTACGACGCCCGAAGTGGCGTGAGCCAAAACGGCGTTACCACGTGACTCTCGACAGCCAATGGCGATGCTCCCAATAAAACAAATACGTTCCGGTGACAAAGAGAGCGCGAGGCCTCGCAGTCGCACCAACAGCATAATTTCTAGAAGGTTCGAAAATCTTGCGAGCGTTAATACACGGCTGTCAAAGTACCAACAAAGGGGTGCCCCAGATGACGAGAAATACTGCGCTTGAGGCCAAATATGTGCAAAATCATTATTATGGAATTAGGCGATGAAGCCAAATAAGTAACTAAAAGGGTTTAACATACGGGCACGCTGCCCTAAAGCCTAGGTGGCTAATTAAAATACAAAATGACCTGACAACTGTTTCTTAATATTGTTGTTTGCAGTATTGCAGAATTTATATTTTCCGAAGTATTTTTTATAAATTTAATAGTGCACACATGCACATTAAATACATAACATAAAAAGCGCTTATAACGTAATACTATAAATGCTGTATGCAAATTATATAATTCTGTAGAATTTATGATATTATAATTAGTTAATCAACATTCTAACTACTTGTTTCTTGTTAAATTGAAGTTCCGTTTTAATAAACTAACACTTATTAGACTCTTATTTATAGACACATAACATTATACTTTGTATAAGGTTTCTATTGTACGGAAGTGCATAGCTTTCAAATTTTTTTAATGATTCCGTGAACGATTATAGATATATTGATCTGTTTCTGTATGGTAGCTAAACTCGTTTGCAAGAAAGACATTATTATCTAGTACTTATTCCAATTAATATTAAATAGCGGCTAGATCAATTTAAAATTTAACTTCTATATTATTAAAGGCGCTATAATTACGACATAATAAACAATAAAACGTAGTATTTCGATATAAAAATAAAAAATTGAGTTTGTTATGTTTTGTAAATAAAACCTGTATTTTGTTATTTTCAATAATTTCATTAACATAGCCTGAAATTGGGAAAAGAAATGAAAATAATAAGAGCTCTATTATGTGCCACAAAATAAAAATAAACTGAATATAAAACCCGAAAGATTGGTTTCGACGCAAGTATTAATAATTTTCTTATTTATGATTAAAATAAATAGTTTAATGGGTTCTGCTGTCTATATGGAAATTTATTGCGTAGCTGACAAAACCAGTAAATATTTTAGGTTAGTGTTTTCTGTGGTTTAACGTTGACAGAGTGTTTTATTAAGAATTGCCGGAATTTCCACCAATTATACTATACCGCCACCACGTCCGTTTAATTGCCTGTTTTTGTACCTATAGATTTTAACCACCACATTCTAAAATACACCTAGTAGGATCTCAAACATCTTTTACAACGAAAGCTTTAAGAAATACATGTAATTCCACTTTTTACAACGGAAATGCACATTGAATTTTATACTAACAACTGTCCACTTGCCAGAGTATTTCTTCTGTGCATAATAATTGAAGCTGTATAGATAAAGACAAACCGTTGAAGTAACATCTTCTCCTTCTTCTGTTTCTTCCTAATATGCAGTTTAAACTATTGCAATCTGCTCCGCTTTCATTTTCATAGTCGTTTTAACCACCATTTTGCGATCTTTTCATATTTCTTTGAATTCTTGGACAATAACTCCATGCTTTTTTCGCTAAGCTATAAAATCGAAGCAACATAGAGAAAGAAGATGGATTTAGGTTTAGTAAAACTTCATTCACGACTTCAACCACTAGCATTAGTTATCTGGGTAAGCACAGTTAGCATCATTAATCGAAGATGGAGTCCGTAAAATCGGATAATAAATCGCGACCAGCCAATGCGGGGTTTTGTTATGTTAATTTAAATGTTTACCGCTTTTGTAGTGAACTCTTTTGTTCTTGAGCATTTTTGGGGTCGCGGCTGGATAATATTAGACACACTGCCATTACGCTCTGTTCGAGAGAATGCATCCTGTGGATTGCAAAATTTCTTCTTTTGCTGGGCAGTCCAGCTGAGGTTTTCATATCAGCATGTCGCTCTGGCGGGGTGGCGTGCTAGTGCCTTTGACCGCCCTTCGCGGGGCCTCCGCATCCCGGTCATTAAAAATTAGGTCCGAGGCATTTGAGTAAGTAAGTTTCAATGGGTTGCGCGAGGATCGGGTTTGCTAGTTGTGTAATAATTGGGGGCTACTTTATCGCGAAGAAAAGCTTTAACTACTTTTAAATACCGATCAACCTGGAGGCTCTTTAACAATTACGAATAACGAAAGGTAAACTTCGTAGCAAGTGCCATTAATTAAGTTCACCTTCAATTCGCATTCTGTGGCTATAGTAGATGGTTGTCTTTATCCCGTGGCCGACTTTTCAAAACAATTTCAAACAATTTGGTTCACGCGGCATCGCTGTCTTTGCCTGACAACATCCTCAAAGGCCAGATGCATCTCCAATAGTCGAAATATGTAAACAACTCCGTAAAGGTGATCTTTGCAGTAGTAGTAATAATATCGTGTGTTCCAAAACAAAAAACTCATTTAGGGTAGGCCTTGGAAAGAAAGATAGAAAATCTAGTCATGTCTTAACTTAACTCTGTAGGTGAATGTCAGATTGCATTTTGTCTATGAAAACATCGGTCACTGTGCAGGTAAAAGTTTACACTGCATTAAGTGTACCTGTAACAAGCAAAAAGGAAAATAAGGTAGCATTTACACAACAACGAGTGTATTAATCATAACAGTTAACAAAATTTCTCTTATTAAGTGTTTTGTATATTTTTAGAAAAATAGTTCAAGATCAAGATGTAATTTAGTTCTCTCTGAGTAGTTCATTTGCTTCAATGGATGTATCAAGTTATGGCAAAATTCAATTTAATTATGGCATGCTGCGAATGAGTTTTTTTTTTGAAACACACTATAGTAGTAGTAGTAAAAGTAGTAGAAGTAGTAGTAGTAGTAGTAGTACTAGGAGTAGTAGTAATAGATGTATTGTAATTATTTAAATTTTTAGATAGCTTGTATACATGATGACGTCCTCAACAGGTCAGGATTAATATATTGCGTTCATGTCGTTTTGCTTGCTGAGATAAGTAGGTCGTTAAAATTACATACGTTGTTTTATTGTGCACTGTGTTATTTAATATACAGCAGTTGGCAGTGGCGTGTTGAGAATCAAAAAAGGTTGGTTCCCGTTGGCGAAGGATTAGGTCGCCTATCATCCTCAAGAGGTACTGTAACAATTTCTCTATATGTTTCAATTTTTGCAGGAATGAATGCGGATTGAAAAATAATTTGTGCTGCTTTAGAGAAACAACACCTGGTATTTACACAGCTACTCCTTGGTGTATCGTCCCACTCCCTTGTCCCGACTGCATCTAACCGAGCGGTTTTTGCTACATAACACGGGCTGCGTCACTTTTGAAGTAATAAAAATATCCGATTTGACACTACTTTAGTTCCCCTGGGGCGGTGCGAGCTTGTTTTGGTCGTAAGTATCATTTTATCATGTAACAGTTTGAAAGCTAAAATCCTATCCCATAAAAAAGCAACTTGATTTCCACGAACCAAGACAGAAGTCGAATTAGAAAGATAGCAAAGGTTGAGCCAAGCTGTCAGCTAGAACTGAAAATAGCAAAGAAGAATAGAAAAGAATAGATAAATTGAAAGTGTTGCAATATGAATTGAATATAATTAATTGGATTATCAGAAAAACTAAGAGAAGGCACACAATACTTCTCCAAAATTTGGAGAAAAATAGTTATATTTAAAAACCGAAATAAAAACGAAATAGTATGCATTCTTATAAAAAAACGACTTGGAAGCAAAATAGGAAACGAAATTAAAAGTTTCACAAGTGGACACCCTTGCAATATCGCATGAAGATAAAGAAATTGAATTCGTTTATAAGTAACTGACTAAAGGCACGAACCAAATACCCAAAGTTGAACCATGGGTTGGTATTACAAGATTTTAATGGAAACATTGATATTTAAATTAAAGAGACTGCTCATGACTGAAAAAATCTGGTGTGATACACGCCCACAACTTCATTTTACAGTGATCTTATAATTAGCCAAAAATTTGGTTTTTAATTTTTAAGCATTTGTCAAAAATTAAAAAAAAATAGAAATTCTACAGAAACCGTACAAAATAGAACCTAAGTTAAAGAGACAAATTTTATCAAAAATTTTAAGGTAAATTCAA
This sequence comes from Agriotes lineatus, assembly GCA_940337035.1. Taxonomy (NCBI): domain Eukaryota; kingdom Metazoa; phylum Arthropoda; class Insecta; order Coleoptera; family Elateridae; genus Agriotes; species Agriotes lineatus. The sequence goes on along the minus strand of OW679196.1, from coordinate 103,240,485 downwards.
AAATGTAATAATATACCTGGTGTTATATGTAACATAGTGAATAAATAAAGAAAAAGAAAACAAAAGAAACCTATTTTAGAGGTATTCAACTGAAAAATCACATCAATACGCATTAAAAATGTGATAAAAGTGTAAAGTTAAAAACAATCGATAGAACCGTTTTTGAAAAATCGAAAAGAACTGAAAAATCACAAGAGTAAATACCATACTTCCGGTTGTGCGATTTTCTTCAAAAGCTTGTTGCCGCATCTAGATAGCACACAAATCTTATATATGAAGTTTCAACGCCATACCTCTTTTCGTTTTTGAGATATTCTGTTCACACACACACACACACACACACTGGCAGACACACATTCAGACAGAGAGACCAATGAACAAAAACATGTTTTTTGGGGTTCAGGAGACTCTAAAACGTGATCTGTTGAAAACTCAGTTTTGAATTTTTGGGGCGAATCCAATACTTCCTTTATTGTAAAAGGAAGTAAAAATGGGCCAGATGTTGGGGGATCTTTAGAATAAAATCAGTTATTTAACATGTCATCGTTCTTTAAGAATGTAAGAAAGACAATGGACTTGGGTCAATTCGAACAGCCAAGCAAAAAATAAAATAGATTTAATTCATTGTACCAGTAGGCATGTAATACAACACGTTAGCGTACTAAACTACAATATCGGTAGTTATCACAGATTGCATTTATTCAGTGTTCGGTGATATAAACAGTGAGATAGCAAAACAAATTCAGACTATAAGGAGTATATGCACTACACTATTGACCATTAAACATTCGTCACAATTATAAATCACTTTGCTGTAGTTATTAACGTCATTAGGCCGATGTATATGACGGACGCGATTGAATTTTGTAATCCGGGGTGATAACCGAGGTTTATAATCAACCACTTCAGTTATTTCCATACTGGCCGTGTGTCGTTCAAAATATTTCGTAACAAAAATGTATTCATTTGAACTACAAAAATGAAGAGTTAAATATAGTAGCTGTGTAAGAATACATCATGTTTACTTTCATTGTAAAGCAAAATGCAGTCGCGTAATCAGTAATTATAAGATTTTAAAGTACATGAAGGTAAAGGTAGGTTTATTCAGGATACTGAAACTTTATAGTTTCCGACACCTTTGCTAAATGCTTCTCCTCAGTCAGATAAAAACAACTACGGTGGTGTCCTAATAACAATAATAATATTAAAAACCTTCTCTGTGGAAGTGATGTTGAACCAGTTCTTCAGGTTTGCGAGCCCGGAGGTTCTGCTCATATCTGGCCCTCTTCTTCTGTCCACCTTTCATTGGATCAAAAGATGCAGGATGCAGTATTTGTGCACGTTTCTCATGACGTGGCCCAAGTATTTGCAATACATCGTTGGTGACGTGATCCACCCACGAGACTCTAAGTATATGATGGTAGGTCAACGTCTCGAAGGCTTGTACTCTCCACTCTGCATCTCCGACATGGCCCAAGCTTCCATATAGTAGAATGGAGAAGACGTAGTACCTCGCTATTCTGCTTTTCAGATTGAGGTTTAGATCTCGACAGCTTAGGAGTGGACGCATCGCTGTGAGAGTGGTTCTGGTTTATATGGCACTTAATTTCTATAGAATGAGTCTAGCTTCCGTTGAGGGTTTAACCGAGGTCTATGTACTTACTCATGCTTTCCATCGATTAGTAGTCCTTCGCAATGACGATTCCAAGCGGAGCAGGGGTCTTGCTGATTATCATGCATTTGGTCGTTTTGGTGTTAAGGTATAGGCTGTGCTTTCACCTCGTGCAGCAGACTTTCGTGACAAGTATTTGTAATCCCTCCAAGGTGACCGCATTCGGCACGGTGTCATCTGAGTACCGCATGTTGTTGATGATTTCTTCTTTGACTTTAAAGGCATGCTAAACTTTCTATGGTGTTACTCTGAATAATTTGCTCTGACTACAGATCCGTAGAAGTTAGACCTTGTATTGTTTGCAGATGATAGGAGTACAAACGATTGCTGCTCAGTGTGCGCCAAAAAAAAAATGGAGAAACTCCAACTTGGTGGTAAATTTAATGTGTTGAATCAGCATGAATCACTTCTAAAAGTTTTTCATCTACATTCACCCCATGTTGATTTAGTGTGCCGTCATCATGAATTTTTTAGGTTGTAAATTTTCACTCTACCTTCCGCTTTGGACTACTCAAAGAAAAGTATTTTCGGAAGGCGTTTGACGATTTGGAAATCTTTTCGAATACATACGTTTTGCACGTGCAGCGTTTTCTTCAGCAGCTCCAGACATAATAATCATATTTACATATTCTTCGTTACTGTAGTTAGCCATTTAAGCCGAATTAAACATTTAATAGATGATGTATCTTAATTTTGATGGTTAAATGCATTAAGACCCCAAACAAATTATTACTGATACTTGTTTATTAGTTATTATTAAATAGTAATTTTTATGTTATTTTTTTGCATTACTTTTTTAACTTAACAGTGTTCAGTTGACTCTCAAATATCCCCTGTTTCAACTAAAAACGTAAATTACTATCTCAGTTTGTAAACAATACTCGCTAATTTATTCAACTTTAACTTGCTGTGACCTTCATGGTGTTGGGCTTTGGTCAGAGGTTTATTAAGAGGATAACTTTATTTTGGGCCCTTCTAGCTACCCCTTTCAGTCTTCTCTATTAGTTTATTGCCAGTTCACTAAAATTCGTTTTCATTTTTATTGAAATTCTTGTAGGTTATAAATATGGAAAATTATAGTTTGTTATCTTTAACCTGTTTTTATGCAAAATTTTCTGACAAAAGTTGAAAGAAAATTTCATAGACGCCTATAATTTTCGTGTTGTGTCAAAAAGCCCTTCAAATTATTTTTTACTATTGCTATATTTCCATTAATTGAAATACAATGAATTCAAAATTTTTCTCATTATCTTTTTTGGGCAGTTCATAAAGTATTCGTTCCAATGCTATGCAGTGTAACAAAAGTAAATTACTGTTTTAATAATATGTATAATGTTCTTGGACATTAATAATCTAGTTAAAAGTATATTTAAAGAAGTAGGTTTTAATGGCGTCATAAGCAACATATAATTTCATTAGCGGTTTGCATAATTAGCTGGAAATTCTGACAATCTTGGTCTGGAACCACATTTTTTGTTTTAAATTTGAAATACTTAATAATACTATTGCTCTCGGCTTTATTAAAAGTAATGTGAAAATTTACATAAATTATTTAATTAAAATATCATTTTTTTAAAAACCGTGTAATTGCTTGCCAGCTTGCGTTTTGTGATTTTCATTAAATAGCAACTTTTAAACAATAAGAATCAGGGAATATTTGTAGCAAAGATAACAAAAAATGCATTTATGTACAGACCGACTTAGGTAACAAGTATATCGTTATTACAAATACTGAGAACGGAGTAACACTTTGTTGACTAATGCAGAACTAACACCTTTTATGCAAGCTCATTCTTCGACGTTTACTTTTTGAGCCAAATCCCCTATGTATATTCGGCGTTCTAGGGGGAGCTAATGTAATTTAAGCCACTTTTATTAATTTACTGTATTTTGGTCAATTCAATACTTTAAGAAGTAGAGTTGCTAATGCTTACACCAAAGGTTAATTATACAGGATGAATCAATTTTTCTGTAAAATTTCAGAGGTTGATTTTACTCATCAAAATAGGGAAACATAACTTCTGGAAAGTTTTTGCGCACCTGTAAAAATTTATTTCACAAGTTAGAACTAAATTTTACAAAAACTTTAGCAAGATGGCAATTCTCAGATGTGTCGGGTGGAGATAAGAATTTCTTAATAATTTGAAATTGTATGACCTTTACAAATTCTCCAATGAATTTTATATAAAAGAATCATTAGTTCAAAGCCGCTGGAAGGAGCTCCTTTCAAGATAATTAGCATTGCATACAAGAAAATCTTACAGCTGTGCACGTGAGTTGCACACCTGTTCATATTACCACTTAGGACCTTAAAGTATGACAAATATTACCCACCCTTATATATGTACCAAAACCATGGAATGAGGTCAAGCTAGTGTTTGTGCCTAAGCCGGGGCTGTTGAGATATACGTCTCCAAGAGCATATATCGTTTTGTTTGATGGTTATTTCGACACCCTACAAATGATGTTTTTTAAATCGAACTTCCGAGGAAGAATCTGCCCTCGTTATCAACGAATTAATAATTAAAACCAAAAATAAACAAGAAAATTAGCATTTCACTGGGACTGAAAAGCGATCAACCCCCAGTAAATTGCTTAACACTGATAGTGGCACCAGGAACAAGGTAGATCGCACTAAAAGCTCCACACTAATTTGTTCCAAAATAGTGGAGTACAGAAAATCAAAACCTTACTGGTTGTGGGCTTTCACAACTACGATATTAATTAGAGGTAACATACTTGAAAAACAAGGAATATGTAGTCAATCACTTAAACTACGAATGCTTTAATATACATATAAAAGAATCAACATCATAATTAATAATAAATTGACAGTTGGTAATATAATCCTGAATAAATCATAAATATTAAAAACCCAAAAAAATCCAATAGTATTTTATCATAACTTAAAAAGGTTAAATTTTGACATAGTTAAATAGGCCATTGCAACGTACTAATTAAACAAGTGTTTAATTTTACAGAATTTTGTTACTAATTACTATTTAATCAGCTGTTCATAAGCCAATGTTCTGTTTTAGATTTTTAGAAGACTAAGTAGTCTAGGTACAGATACGTATAACAAAGTTCGTAAGATTTAAGTTACTAAACAATATGGGACTTAAACCAAACGTGTGCGCATAACATTCTGCTTTACAAGATAATAAAAAATGCACAAACTAATATTTAAAACACTATGGGCCGGTTGCAGAAAGCAATGTTAAGTCTCGTGTTAGCTAACATCGCGTCAAAGTGAACAAAATCGCATCAAATTTTGTTTACTAATGTATTAGTTACCATAAGCATTTGAAATTTGATTCGTTTTTGTTCACTTTGATGTCGCGTTAGCTAACACCAGACTTAACATTGCTTTCTGCAACCGGCCCTATGATAAGCACAACAAGTTACACCAAATTCTTGTGTAGTAATCTTAAGATTTTTCAGGTGAGTGGCTGACTTGACACGAACTTCGAGATCGCGCTCTGCAGATACCCCATCAGTAAGGGTGTTTGAAAGTGATTTTTTCGAGGATGAGAGCAGCAATTCAAGAGCAGTTACCACTGTCACATATCGCAACATAGTAGAAAATTTTGTTCGCTTATTTGTTGAGAATATTCTAGGGATATGGTGGTAACAAGATGAAGCTAATTCTCTTACGACTAGAGCCACTATGCTGTTTTTAGAAGACATTTTTGGAGAACCAGTAATTTCAAGGAATTTTGCTATCACTTGGCCTCCATGTTCGTCCGATTTAAATGAGCACGTTTACGCTAATAAACCCCAAAATATACACCAACTGCAGCAGAATATTTGATTCGCAATTCACGTTCATTAGCCAAACACGCTCACCAAGGTTATGCAAAATGTAGTGTAAAGGGTTTGCGAAGAGAAAACCGAAGGTGATTTGCCAGACGTTATATTTCACGGCTAGACCAAAAATATTCCCCAACGTTCTAGTCTAATGTAAAAGAAACCCAATTAAATATAACTGATATACAATTTAAATTCTAGATCGTAGCGCGATTTATGGGCTACCCAGTAGAACCAACGACCAATAAGACATTCAAATTCCCTGAAGTGGCTACTGAATCGGAAATACAGTATATACAAAGTTAGCGGTAACACTTCGAACATAAACCGAAGTCTACTCATGCAAGCACACAAAACAGAAAATGTACTCAACATGCTATAAAAGTTCAGATCAAATACATTTTAAAATAGCGGTAAGACAAAACCCGTTTCGATACCTCACGCTATCGCCATGGGAAAGACAGTGTCTAGCAGTCCAGGGTATGTAGAACCGTCAAAAGAAAAGAAGGTGTTGTCACCGGGTTAGAGAGGGATGGCCCAGGTAGCGAGAATTTATTTAGAGACAGATCGGTGAATGGACTTCGCAGACGAATGATATGTTAAATCGATGTAATATCGATATTTGGGGACCGACGGTAAAGGTCAGACAGTAAAACACGGAAACCCAAATGTTAATTTCCAGAGCACAACTTAGTAAATCATGCTTGCAAAACACCAAAGCCACGAATCACAACCGTGTTACCATCTGCGGGTGTCATTATCTCGACAGAATAAAACGCCTCCGGCTAAATTTTGATAAATTGCCAAGCTACTTCTTGTGGCACCTTCGGGGGTCGGGAGCCATACATATGAGCTTACATTGTAAATCTAGACTGCCAGTAGAAGGACGAAATTTGCAGTTTCTAGTACGGGCTAGTCCTCTCTCGCGGGGTGTAATGGCAGATAAGATAATTGTCCACAAAACTATGCAAACATTAACTTCAAGAAAGGTAATCTCTTCACTCGTGCGCGAAAACAATGCTCAATGTATTTTCTTAATGCAGCATCAGCGAAATATCCAGCATTGTTTTAGGGTAAAATCCGGCTGCAAGCGTAACGTTTTGATTTCAGGGGAAGCAAGTGAACAGGACTGCACTTGACCCAAAAGATCGAAAAATGACAAGTAACGTTATGAACTGAAATTAATTTGGCAATCGTGGGTCTAAGTATGACGAGGAGCGGTACCCATTTCATGTTTTGTATGTACCAGTGATTCTTTGTTAGGGAACTTCTAGCACCACACCACCCGGTGATATCCCCACGTTCATTTGCAGGGTTAGATGGTCTGAGGAGTAGTGAGATGTAGGAGTAGTACCTAGGAAACAATAACATGGGCAAGTGCTAGTGGAAAAGTCCACCCTCCACTTTAAATTCAGAATCCATTCAGACACAATGTATTGGTTTTAATTCACCTTTTCTTATTTTTGCAGGCTTTGGAGATATTTCCGCTGCCTCTTGTTCTTTCCATCTTTTATTTGTTCTGCCTAAACTTGTTTCCACTTTTGTTTATATTCTGCAACTCTTTTGTTAATATTGTAGATACTTAGTTGATGACAAACGTTAATATTTCTTCTTCTACCTGCTAGTGTATAACTAGCAATAGATCTTAAAAATCGCATCTCGGATGTGACCATTCGGCGCTTTAGTGCTTGATTAGTATCTAGAATTTACTGCCGTAGATTAAGCTGGGTACTGAGTAATGACGCAATTTTGTAGAATTCATAATCGTGTCTGACTGAAACTTTTTTTAAGTTCTTTTGATGGTGCTATTATAACAATTAAAACGTTGCACTTTGTTATTAATGTCAACTTTGATGCATTTTTAGTTTGTTCAGAATTACAGAAATACAATTACAAAGTTTCCATAGATAACATTCATAAACGAGATTAAAGTATCAATTATTGGATTACGTATTATCAAAGTTTTGACCGATTTTTACCTCCCTCGTCTAAATGACGAAGAAAGTATTGCAATCGCAAAAAATCACCTTTCGAGATTTCCCTAGATCTTCATGTTTCAGGGTCCCTGACGAAAAACAGGTTTTCTCAATTTCGTCTGTCTCTTTGTTGCCGGTATAACTCAAAAACTATTTGTCGGAGAAAGACAATATTTTGCATACACATAATATATCTACCTGGCATTTAACTTAGCAATAAATACAAGTAATAATTTGTATATAACGCAGACTTTATTCTTATCAAAATTGGGCCTCAATAGATACAGAATAAATGTTGTACGATACAAAAAGGAGCAACAAATTAGGGTGTTACTTAATACAGCTGCAACGCAAGTATTCGAAGGGTCGGTGCTCAGGTAGAGATATCTCGTTGCCTTGCAATATCTCACAAAACGTTGGGACTGCATACGCGGTCCGCCTGCCCTTCGAATTCGAACACCGGTAACGTTTTCTTTTATTTGAAGTTTATTACATTTATTAGAAACGTGAAGATATTTTTACTCTTAACTTAATTTGATTTGATTATTTAGTGTCACAATGTCGACGAGGGAAGTTCTGGGTAAAGCCTTTTACAGGTTTTTTTTAATAATGTCTGAGCTGAATTAGTAAAATGTTTCCTGGAACGAGCTGATTAGTGCTCGACATTTTTTATTTAATTATTGCACACTGCAAAATTTGTTAGTGGTTGTTACATGTTTGTGGGAAATAATTCCCAAAGAGTCGGTATTGGGCTGTATTGCATTAGTAGCAGTTTCGGTTTTGCACAGTAGGAGACCTTGCTATGGTGGCCGTTTCGTATGTGTAAATATAGTTTCCGGAACCATTTAAATTTCAATAAAAATATCATAAATCACACGTAATTGAAAATGTTAAAAATATTTGATAAGAATCATGTTCACGGACTAATAATTTAGGCTAGGCTAATATTACTAGTATAAATAAATAATGAGCTTATCTAGCTTTATAGTTAGTTATTTCAGTCAGGTAATAGTATTTAACATTACAAGCCAGGTAAAACAGTTTTTACTGGCGATAGGATTGGGATGACTGGCGAGCCGTTAGGCGAGCCTGTCATATCCTTGAGCCAGTAAAAATGGTTACCTGGTGTGTTTGGTTGAATATTTTATTTGTAAATAACTAGAAATTTACCATTTATTCAAAATGTCAAACTGACAAGTAACTAAATTCATCAATATGACACATACTAAGGAAGACAACTCTGGCTTTGCACGCTATCATTTATCTATGAGCACGCTTGTAAAATATAACTGGCTAGCCAGTAAATTTTTTACTGGCTAGCCAGTTAAGAAACATGTTCAAGGTGAATACAGTGACTTGATAAATTGATGTTTACAAGTGAGGAACCAATAAAATAGTTTCCTGACTAGTCAAGGTAGTATTGTCATGGCTGTTTTTGTATACATATCTATGAAGTTATTTATTTGAGTCAGGTAAATTACTTTCCTGACTAGTCAGGAAAGCAATTACATAACTGGTTTCGTAAAGGGTTAGTTTCCCATATTAAAATGAGTAACAAAAGTCTTACTTTAAATAAGAGTTCTATAGAAATAGTATACATACTCTGTCATGAAACTGTCGTTACTGGACCCGGTGACTTATAATACTCGGTCTGACGGTCGCGTATTTGAGACAGCCGCCTCGTCCTGTAAAGCATCACTTTCCTGACTTGTTATGTGATACTATTTTCTGTTTTGAAGCTACCTGACCAGTTAAAGTCAAAGTCCATCTATTTAGAGATAATGCCTCACAGCAGACTCCACTGTTTCCAATTGAATCTGGCTTTGTGTTAGTTCTAGGCTCTCAGCTTTAAAATAACCATAATTTTTATAAATAATTTTTTTTCTGATATTACCTTTCCATTTTAGCTTGGTCCATATACATTAACGGTTATTATTTTAAGTAAAATTGTTCACCATTGGATCAATTTATGAGAAAAAATATAAGCTAGGTCTACATAACCTACCATTTTATATATGAAATAACTTCCTCCTACTGTGCAATAAAAAGTGAACATATCATACGTACTCCATTTTTTACAGATAAAAAACCGACAATCTCTCATTATCTTAATGTGGTTATTCTTATCTTAGCGAGTATAATCAATTCTCAAAATGTATCAGTATAATTATTGCTTTTTGCTGAAATATTTATTAACACCATAAAAAAGTATACAGCGCAATCCAGTGGCACTTATTACATATTTTGGATACTGTGGCATTAATTTCTATTCATTATTGTAATTTCATTATGGTCAACGGTAGTGATAAGAAATATTATTTTATTAAAGGGCTGTGCCATTCGAAATCTGACTTTGCTTTAAAGAGAGGCAAAGTTGATTCATATAGTAAGATTTAATAGGTTTATAGAAAATTAACTCGTTACCTATTATAGTTATTATATTGACATGATTCACAGTAATATTTTATACGTTGACGTGAGTTGAAGCCGGCTAAGGCCTCATCAGGCAATAATAATGAGTGCCTAAGACATTTTGTTCGTGTGTGTTATAGCATTTATTCGCCACCTGTAAAATCTAACACTTAGCTAAGCTTTGCTTAAGGAAATTTATTTACAAAACGTTGTTGACATATAAGACATTGACATTTGTTAACTTGCCATAACAATGCTTATTTCGCAGAGCATATACTACTAATTCGTGTTTTGAATAACATCGCCCAAAGTAAAAGTATTTTATTACTATTATTACAAAATCCTAATTTGTCGTTTAAATGTAGTTCCGACTTTTTTCTTAAATTGATACTGACTAAAATTAAGTTAAAGATGCAAATACATAAAAAACATCACCTGACCGATATTAAACGAACAATGAGCGAATCCACAGAATAACTACACCAAGCACGGCTAACTAGAAGAATGAATTAAACGAAATGACATAATAGAAGATAACACTGTAGATCAGTGTTTCCCAAACTTATCTAAAGCGCGACTCCTTTTTGTTAAAAAATTTGTTCGCGATCCCTACTTCCCCCTACTCAACACTCAAACCAAAATAGCGACAAAAATAGCCTAACTAAATTACAAGTAATTGATTGTCAAATTTTATTTTACCTTACTGTTAAAGTTTAAATTAAATAATTAAAAATTAAATTCAACAGTTATTTTAATTGCGATCTGTCCCACTAGTAACTAGGTAGTAGTTCTTCTGCCAGACTACCATTTACAATAAAAATAAATAATAAAAAATCGACTGCACATTGTAGGTACACGCGATACTTTTCCACGATATTCGCGACAGCGCTACTCGCTACTTCGCTACTAGATGGCACTCTGGAACGTTCTCGAATAAGATTACTAAATCATGTTTCGAAGCCTCGGGGTGGCCTTAATAAGCAGCGAAATGCAATGAGACTTCAGTTCCAAACAGGGCGTTGTTGTGATTGCGGTAGTGGTAGAGTATTTTACTTTATTTATCTCTTTCATTTTTACAGACATTAATATTTAGTTTTATGTTTCATTTGATAACTAATTGTTAATTTTTATTTACGTTATTAAAATAAAAATACATGATTTAAAAAAGCGTTTTTTGTCTTATTTTGGAAATTCCCGGCGACCCCCCTAGTACCTCACCGCGACCCCCCAGGGGGTCGCGACCCAAACTTTGGGAAACACTGCTGTAGATTAGAGTTAGAAAGCAACTGAAGTATTAATAATACAAACTTACAGCAGAATAGATAAAGAGAACAGAACACCATTGTTCCGGAAGGAAGTAAAGTGAATTACACAGAAAAGAGGACAGCTAACTTATGATGTAAATTAGAAAAAAACAGCAGAATCGTATGAAAGCTACAAGATAATGAGGAAGAAAACAGAACTACTAATAAATGGCCTGCCAATGAATATTGAGAAACTTTCTAAAACAATGGAAAGCTAACCTTATAAACTAAGAAACATGGGTAAATCCTTAATTGACTATTAAAAAAAATGAGTTACAATAAATAAAATAAAATAGTAGTTTATTTATCTAGAACGAAAATTGGCATTTTAAAGACGAGAAAGTTGTTTACGGAATTACTTGCGAAGACCTTTAAAAACACTTTTCGTTCGTGGTGAATACAACGGTTTATTTCATCCTGCAAGTTTAATGAATTTTAAATAAAAAGTTGTAAATCATTTCAAATTTCATGTCAACACTGACGTATAATTTTAAAGTACTTGAACTTTAAAATTTTACTTTAAAGTACTAGGACTTTAATGTTCCATTTTTTGTACAATAAATAAGTTTTAAAGTACTTGAACTTTAAAATTTTACTTTAAAGTACTAGGATTTTAATGTTCCATTTTTTGTACCATAAATAATCCGAAAAATGTCATTTTTGACATCAGTATGAAATAAAATACTTAATGAACGAATTGTTCAAATGTGAAGATCAAACTATCACAACGCTCATGATCAAAATTATATATTGCTATACAACATTACAGAATGAGCACGATTGTCCACACGTTTAAAAAATCTGCTGAGATATAAAAATAGATAGCTGAAAAACACATTTTATCTAAAATTTTTAACATAATTCAAAAATGTACTAATATACCGGGTGTTCTATTCTCTCGACGCCTCGTGATACGGCTGCCACCGGAATGGTTGGTCCCGGATGTTATAATAACATCATGACAGTCGTTAGTGGGGTTGGAAGTTCTCATTAAATGTACAGCGACGCTTATAATGGCTGTTGGCTGAGTACTAAATTAAAAAAAAATAAAAATAAAAATAACAAAACTGATAGCGACTTTCAGTACACCCGGAAGTGATATCACATTCAAAATATTCTTACACATAAAATCCATGGTCAAATTTCAGATTTTCAATTTTATTAGTTCTCTGTTATGCCCTATAAAACAGGACTTAATAAAGATAAGAAAAAAAAAGATTTTTTACAGGTATTTAACTGAAAAATTACCTATTTCACATTAAGAATGTAATAAAAATGTAATGTTTGAAAAAAGTTGTTGGAGCCATTTTTGAGAAAATCGATAAAAGCTGACAAATCACAAAAGTAAACACCTACTTTCAGTGATGCGATATTCTTCAAAAAATTACTGTCGCATCTAGATATAACACAAAACTTATATACGAAGTTTCAAAGTTATACCTCTTTTCGTTTTTGAGATATTCTGTTCACACAGAGAGATGCAGGCTGCAGACAGACCAATAAACAAAAACATGTTTTTGGGTTCAGGGGACTTTAAAACGTAAAGATCTGTCGATAATTCAATTTAGAATTTTTGGGGCGAACCAAATAGTACCTCCTTTATTGTAAAATGAAGTAAAAAAGTGACAAGAAGAAATCATCCAGTTAGAAGAAAATGCAGTACTGAATTTCATTACTACAATCATAACATGAAAATTCAACTCTTTCACAATACTTGCGGACCAACAGCAAGGTTCCAGCGTAAGAAGATCAAGTACAGATGCAGTTTTCGTACAGAGACAGATCATAGAGTTGTACATTGAATACAGCAAGTATGTATATTCGTTCGTTATCTGCCGACAGTAAGCATTCGAACGAATTCAAATTAGAGACTCTGTAAAATTAGTTCAAAGTCGAGGAATACCAACCATCCTTTCAAAGACCATCAACAGTACATGCCTATGTATGTATACGATGAATTATTGATAAATAGTTGGCCTTGGTCATTTATAATATACAAAAGCAAATTCCGTTACTGTGGAAATAAGTAGAAACGTTGACCGATGGAACTGTAAAATTTGAGATCAAAAGGTGCACGCGTTTTCGATTTGTCTAAGAAACCATGTCGGTTAAAGAGCGAATGGGTGTGACAATATCCAGATCAAACTGCAGCAAACTTAAGATGGTACGCCAAATTCTTATAATGGACGGAATTTGGGTATATTGTTATAACCTAGAGACAAATGAAATGTCTAGAGAGAGGAAACTCCTCGGTTAAACCATTTCCTCTTCAGTCTGCCTGAAAAGTACTAGCCTCAATTGTCTGCCTGGCCTGGCGGGCACCATACGGTAGGAAAAGGAAGAAGTCGCCGCGGCCATCTTGCCGCCAGCCTACTCGCCGCTGTACCAACTTGCCGCTGCACCAACTCGCCGCTGCACCAACTCAACGCGGCGAATAATTACACTTGCACCTGCACTTGCATATAAACGATAAGCTTATTATTTGTTTATCTTTGTAGATGGGAAAAATAAAGACATATTATTATTAATTTAGGAATTTATTGAACAATTAGTATAGTTACGTAGTTATACAGATTAATTTTATAAGGCATACACAATATAATAAGTATTATGGTACTGTTTCGTAATTATGGGCATTTCCTCGCAAAAATTCAATTTTGGTTCTAGCCTATTATTATAGTCTCTTACTAATGATAGGATCCTTGAATCGGCATTGCGATGCCACAAGCTGTTCATCATATAGAACTCTACCATGTTGCACTTTACGAATACCATCAATGTATTTCCATATAGTAAGATTGTTCATACCTATTTCAATTTGGTATCGTAGGGAATTATTACTTATTATTGGTTCAAATGGTGTATGTATTTTGTGCAACTGCTTATAATATAAATTTTATTAAATAGTTTCTATGTAGTTTAAAATAAATTCCTATAATTATACTAATTATTCAATAAATGTTTAATTTCATCTAAGCTTATCGATTATACAAATACCCACCTTTTAATGCAAGTGTAATTATACGCACGTGGCACGTGGCGAGTTGTCCTACACCGATATGGTAATTAAAGAAATATGTTTTTAACAGAGCATATTCATAGTATCTAAAAAACCAGTGTGTTCAATCAACATGTGCTACCGGTTTTGACCCATCACAAATATGGTCCCTAAAACAAACGGATATAGAAAACTAAGGAGAGCTCAAAGGAATTCGAAATGTGTAATGTTAGGTATCAGACTAGAAGATTGAATATCTAAGGAAAGAATAAGAAGAATGACGAACGTTGAAGATGCCGCTCAACGCACTACAAATTTAAAATGTCAATGACCAGACCATGTTATGAAAAGGAAATGATATTAACCCGCAGTTTGATTTTATAACTTGGTTTTAACTAGGTAGGTATTACACTGAGGACAGTTTCAGTTTATAGTAGCCAGAACTGCATCTTAAAATAATTAAGATGTCGACTAGTTAACATGAAATCTAACCTCAATGTAAAAATACTAACCAGAAGCGTATGTAGCGACACAATTCAATCTAATGCTAATGCTTGTTGCTAATGGTTTCACTAGTTACATTTCCATATGAAAAATAATGAACTGCATTCGACACAGCAGGAACACATTTCTAGAAAAAAATAAGTGCATGACTATCTCAGTAGATCACCTACGACGTAAATTAGAGGTAGCGGAAGAATTAATTCTGCAGGAAATGTCTTTTAAACATTTGGTAATCGAACTGTTCAACTATGGAAACACTGAAAAGAAAGTGAGAGAACAAGTGTTTAAATCAAACGAAGTGTCGGTCTGTTTTAATGATACAATGATATAATTTTAACTAATTTTAACCTACATTGCAGAGACAAGATCGAATACATTTTGAACTAAAAGGCTCCTGGAGGCAGAAGTGAGGATCTACAGAAAATATGGAAACACCTACATTGATAGAAAGAGAAGTGAAGATATTAGAAGGGAATACAACGTAGATAATAAAAACGATTGGGAGTACAAACGAAAACAGGAAAATAGAGACGTAATCAAAGTGGATGGGGAAAGTATTGTGAAGATTGTAAGAGATAAATCATCAGAATGAAACGTGGTGGAAGACCACGAAAAAGATGGAATGATAATTTAGACAAAATCTAACTGAAGAAAAATGATAGGGAATAGGCTGCGGCCTAGATGTATGGTGGAAAGAAGAAGAAGAAGATGTTCTTCCCCCTCCAACTGACGCCTAATAAAACTATATGTAT
Organism: Agriotes lineatus; assembly: GCA_940337035.1. Taxonomy (NCBI): domain Eukaryota; kingdom Metazoa; phylum Arthropoda; class Insecta; order Coleoptera; family Elateridae; genus Agriotes; species Agriotes lineatus. Next base: position 103,225,060 of record OW679196.1, on the reverse strand, counting down.
TTAATATAACTTAACCCATTAGATATTACTATTGCTTACTTTTACGACATTTCGAAAAACATCTGAAAATAATGTTTCTTTCAATAACAAACTCTTTCATAATATCTCTCCGTGTGTGTAGTGATGTTGGTCTGTATGGTTCAGGCATATCTTGTATTCAAGCTTCAGCAGCGATTTCCATCATCGGTTTTCCATAAATTTACGAATTCGTTTACAAATATTTTCAGCAATGGATTGAAGAAAAATGTTTGAAAGGATTATCAGAGAAAGTGCATCTAATTTATTGTGTTAACAAGGCCAAAGTAAAGCAGCCTGCTTTAAAGAAAATAAAGATTACAGGCCTAGCACCTTTACTAAAAGTAAAACAGATATATTTTTCAAAAATGCTGAAAGAATATTCTTTTAATAATAAAGATAATGTTATAAATATTGAAGATATTTACTATTTAAGCTCTTTAATTGAGATAAATATCTTAACAAAAGTAAATCATTCAAGGCAGTTTACTGAAGAAAATTATGTTCATTTCAACTATCTCTGATTTTTGCGACACTTTCTTCTTCATTCTAAACTATTTTATGATATTGTGATGAAAAATGTTACACAAAAACGGTAGCCTTTGGTACAATTCTCAGAACAATTACTGAATTTTTCGATTTAGATAATTTATTAGCATCAAATAGATTCGTCGGCTAATTCTCTCAAATAACACAAACTTCATGAGTACTTAGATACAATTGCGGCCGTGCAGATCAGAAAGACGACGTGCAGCTTTTTAAGCACTAACAATCGATTGAAAACGAAAAAGACGCCAACGCATCTTTACCAATAATTAACGACAGGTGTATCCAGGCATTCAACTGAGAATTCATAAACTCAAGTAGCACATAATTTCCTGAAAGAAAAACTCAAATCATGCACAAGTATCAGTAACAAATAATAACACGAAAATGCTAATATTACAGTATAATTGTTTTTCATTCCGTAGAATTCAGTACAAATATCAGATAATCAATAATAAAAATTGGGAATAATTATTAGTACGAATATCACATAATTACTGAAGTTAAGGTGCATCTTAATAACATTCGGTTTTCGAGTACAAAAGCTTACACAACAGTCTTACCAAACATACAAACACGATCCACAACAGTTTAAAATTCAATGCAGTCACAATTAACCTAGACGCCGTTGCTGGGAAATCAATTATTCAAGTACGCAGTTCTTGAAGCGAACTGTATAATAGCAGCCGACGTCCGAATTGGTATCAAGTGGGTGAACCTCTAACACTGGTTCACTGATCGTATCTTGTATAACTTCACTTAAAAGAAAGGAAGACGAAACCTGATCATGGCTTTCTTTGAGCCTGTTCCGTACACTATGGGGTGATCCAGACCAGCGGAGGCCCCACATCCGAAGGTTGGAATGCAGGTGATAACAGCTTGACCCAGGCAAACGGCGACGCGCTCGATCGCGGGGATGGTGTTTTACGGTCAATTCTGAATCTATACATTTCAGGGTTCCCAGAATAGTTGCTGAAGAAAAGGGAGAACCCAAAATAGACTCATGGATGCTTTCGATAAGAATCGGCGCTAACAGTTTCGAAAGGAATTACCTCAGATGAATTTGGGCCAAGTACCGCTGAATGACAGAGGAAGCCCATATAAAATCCGCCAACTAGGGTGCGAGAAACAAATTCTCCACAGAACTGCCAGGGTTGCAACAATCCGCAATTTCTGAGGAGGCAACGAACCAAAACAAAAATATTCTGCAAGCCCATAAAGCCGCAAGGCAATTTCAACGACGCTACAACCAAGTCACAATCATGACATTCGACAGGAAGAAGAGAAGCATTCAAACAAAAGTCAATGTTTGAGTCGCTTGGGCGCGCAGACGAGAGTCAAGGAAAGCCGTGAATGCGCAAAAATACGAAAACCCGCACAATAGACATTAAAAATATTGACGGCGCACACGCCGAGCTGTGAAAATAGTAGAAGTGGAATGTAAACGCAACAAATTATGAAGAATCCGCAAGCCATTGCTTTCTAAAATTTTCTGCTAATATACTCGCTAATGCTGGAGCTGATATGGTAACATTAAAAATACGTACGGGTGGAAGTCCACTACTGTCGCTGAGAGTTGTGGGGAAGCTTCTATTCAAAGCACAGAAAAAGTCACAGTTAGGAGACCAATTTCGTCTACACCTTTGGAGTCTCCCTCTTCCACTTCTCTTCTTCATTATCTCAATGTATACTGTTATTAATCACATAAATTGTGGTTTTATAAGTAATCTTTGGTCGCGGTTCTGGTAGGTGACTAACCTTAACCTAATTAGTTGACTAGGAAGAATAGCCTCTCACAGGTGTCACGATCCCCAAAGGTGTTGGTATTGTGGCCGGAGAGTGTATGGTGTAACCGATGTCTGAGTGTAAGGTTGAAACTCACTACCTGACGGGTGGATTTTATTCCCTAACAGCCTGCCATATTTATATTTTTTTCAAAAGTAACTTACCGCATGATTGATAATGCTTGCCTGAAATAAGACCTCGCATAACAGTACATCTACATCTATTCTTGGAATGTTATACTCCACCATTGCCAACAGTTGTCAAAAGGAGACATTATTCTTTGGAACTGAAACTTGTGTTCCTAAACGGAAATATTAGGCGATACGGCGTTAACCATTATAATGTCCTATTATTTATTAGGCGCCAGTTCACCAATCATTGTATTATATTCCACAAGAAACAAAATTAAATATGCTGAGATTGCGTAAAGACAAGTACAAATAAAATTATTCTATCAGTGTACGTACAAAAATATTGCTGAAGCTACACAATATACTGAGTTTATGTCTGATACAACTGGTAGATCATTTTAAAGGTTTGCTAGAAAGAAATTATTATTCTGGAAATATTTACTTAGGTATTTTCATTCAAATCAAATTATTAATTGGTTTTTCATACTTATAGAAAAAAGTAACAGCCAGGAAACAATGAACAATTAATTTAATGGCCACACATAACACAAGAGCTATAAATTATGAAAATTGTACGCGAAACATTAGTTATTTGTTATAATGCTGGCCGTAACGTTCACAAGAACAGGCACAGTCAAGTCAATTTGCAATATAGAAAATAAAAATAGTTAGTTATGTATTAAGGGCATAATAATAAGTTTTAGGTTTCCCGAGAGCTATAATCGTAATTAGGCACGTGGTACATACAACGTTTTAGTTTACTTTGGTTCTCAAAATGCACAAAACTCAAGGATTCAGTATTTTAGCTAAAGTCTACTGCGTCATCATTGTGTTGCACTGTAAATTTTTGGTGTGCTATGGTTTCTATGCATAGTATTGGTGTTTATGTATTACATTGTTGGTGATTGTTACACAGCTTAGCAACTGTATAGGTCCCAGGGCCATAAAAGCCATTTTAGGCCCGCTATCTAGAGCCAATAGACAAGATTATAGTTCCAAAATGAAATAAAATATAACGTATGTCTTAAAAGTTTTCGGAAAATAGTAATGGTTAAACATTTTGTACAATTTCTTATTTATTTTGCATTTCAACAACATAACTTTATAATTGTGTTTATTACAAAAATGAAATGTTAAATTAAATGTCAATCAATTTTATACAATTTGTTTCCAACGGCACTGGATAAGACGTTGTTTACTGTAGGTACATTTTATTGGAAAATTTTCCGAAAACTTTTGAGACATACGTTATTATACTCTTCAATAATAATAGACATAAAATATTGATACTGTTTACTTTTCGGTGTTAGGTATGCATATTTGAGCAATAACTTAGATATTTTAACAAATCGTCTCCATTTTCTATTTGTTCATTTTAATCTAGTTTTGAATTAGTTTCCTGCAAACAAAGAACAGTTTATAATTTACATAAATTGTTTACACAGATGTTATTATCTATGTACAGAGGAATTTAAAGAATAAAAGCTTAAGAATGTAATAAACTTAAAGGGTTTAGGTTATTCAGTAAGGGGTGGGATGGAGGGAGATCTTAGAAAATAGATAAATTCGTTCTCGTTCTGAGCGCTACCATTGCATTTTGAATGACAATGGTGGGCTGAAGGTTCTACCATGGAAAGCCTTCTTGAAAAACTGCACTGCTTAAAAAAATGCGTTGTAAATTTAAGAGCTCTGTTGGATAACATTCATACAAATACATTTGAGCCGGTAGGTCTTGCAGCTGTGCGTTACAAAGAAGCGTTGATGTTTTATCTGTTTCGTGAATATAGCTGTTTGGAGAACTCCTTACTATGCTGATTTGACAAATTTACAATAATTGTCAGATATATCCAGCTTCTCGCCTACTAATACGAAATTCCGAATCATTTCGTTGGGTTTCGTGGAATTTCACACCTGTGATGTGCTGGGATACGTTGAAAAGAACGCTTGTGTCATTCCGCTATCTACCATTTTGCAATCATCCTGTAAGGCAGCTCTCGTTGGCGCCTAAGCCATAGAAAATAGCTTGTAACTGTCGCTTCTATTCCTTATCGTTTAGCCAAAGCAACCTTGAAAGGTCTCTCGTCACGCTGCGTGTAGATCCACTCAAATTTTGCCCGTTTATATCGTCGGAGGTGTTTATTTCAGCCGGTAGCGCTGAACGTCTATCAATCCCGCCTTATTGCTCAAATTTTTGCATATTTCGAACCATAATTCGCCGGAATGCTTCCGTTTTGGGTTTTCACACCTTCTTCTTCCTCTTATTATAGGCCAGTGGTCTGTTTTAACCACAAAGTGGTTCTATGAGCCCTCTTTGCTCTTAGGCCGGGTAGGTGGCTAGCATTGTCCGTCGAATGTGAGGAAGAGCTACCTTGGCAGGGGTTAACGGCTACCATAAGTGTTAGCGTAGTACCCCAGCTACCATTTTTAAGCGCACATGGCTTTCACATTTGTTGATCCTTAAGGATGACCTGCATTTTATTTAAATTGCATATGTTTTCTTATTTGAAATTGCATGTGTAGTTTGCCGCCAATCTTAAGTGTTTTATGTACCTATGCTATGAGAAGAGTTAAATGAGATAAATCACCAACCTTTCTTTTCTCCTTGGTGCCCGACAGAGTAATGACGTAGAAAGTTTTGAAACAAACCAAACAAAGTGTATGTATTCACAAGTGAACAATATTATAATATGTTCTAGTGATTGCAAATAACTAGTCATTATAATAATCTTTGATCGATTGTTTCTCTTATGATCAGCTGCTTCAACAAAAAGAGCGGATTTTGTGTTCTGTGTTGGATATAATAAAAAAAATCCTTTTGTAGCATGTTTGTCCTCAATTTGTGGGGCTCAGAGTTTTTAAAGAAATATTTGCTTAAATAAAAAAATATCATATGTTAAATACTTGTTTTAAATAAAAGAGTACACTAACACCCGTATGCATAGTCGTTGCCGGAGTTTCGTTATGAATAGTATGTTGGCGACACTGTACGTCTATGTCAAATTCGAGGATAATAGGTTAGATTTTGTGTCAGTTTCTGTCAAAACTGACGGAAAACCTAACCTGATAACTTCAAATTTGACATAGACGTACAGTGCCGCCAACATACTATTCATAACGAAACTCCGGCAAGTCGCCGGCGAGCCGCTGACGAACGACTATGCATACGGGTGTAAGGTTCTTCTCCACCACTTATTTCAGTAGCTATAAGCTAAAGGTTAACTACATTTCCCCATATTTTCATAGTTTGTCTTTATACCGACGTTAGTACAGCATACTCTTGGTCAGGAGGAAGAAGCTGCAGAATGATCATCTTCAGGTTTACATTTTTGTATACCAATACAAATTTCTTTATTCTGGCAGCACTATAGCGCATGCGGACTTTTTAATGTGGTCGAACAGTATTCTAGACTAAGTAAGATTGAAGAGGTGTTTCGTTGCCAAGCTTATTTTTAACAAAATATCAATCTCAAAAAGTACACTTTAAGGCAGCTCGAAGAAATACGGTGCAACAACATGCAAATGGCAAAGATTGAGAACTGCTGCTCTATAACTAGCTCCCATTATATGAAAATAAGTGTAACATATGAAGGTGCATAGGACATAAATAAATGGAAATGCAATTGCATCGCTAAGTGGCAATGTAACTTTGACCTAGGCAACTTACGTGTTTCCCGTTAAATTTGGTTTCTATTTAAAGTGAATCGAAAGAAGAAAACTTATCCAGCCACCTGCTCTTACAAAAAGTCTGTTAATTATAATTTACACGTGGTGAGTATTTTATTGCTTTACATTGTAAAACCGTTGTCTTTCTTTTAAGTATTTGCAAAACCGAATACGAATGTATGTCAAGATATACTTTTTTCAACGCTTGTGTAATAACGTCAATGGAAATTTGCCAATGACTCACTTTTACGAACTAGCGTTAGTTTTTTGTGCACCAAGGAAGTAATCTGCGATTTTAATCCTGAGACTGTAAGTCGAGGGAATAACAAAGTGTATTCCAGAACGTTTTTGTCCCAACCGTAAATTTAATGTTTTTGATTTTAATTCAAGGTGAATCAACATTAGCTAATATCTATTAGTTAACTTATGCAAAAAACGTCGTAGAGCTACCAAATAAAAGTTGCATGGGCTCCAGTTGCCGTATAGCGACAACGATAAGTGCAAACTAATTGACAAACTAAAGCGTGTACGCTGTACTATCGGAAACCAACCTATTCAAAAAATTAAAAGGGAAGTAAAATCGAAATAACAAGGTTCTAATGAAAACAACGGCCAAGCACAAAAAGAAACTTGCGCAGATACCATTGCAAAAGTGAGATAACAGCGGTTAAGGGAAAGCCAATAGCAAAAGAAATTAAAAACTTCTACAACATCAAAATTGACTTTACACAATTAAAACGAAATTTGTCATCTTCTAAAGTCACCTAGAAGTTATATTATTAATATAAAAATTAGAAAGGGCTCATTATATTTGAATTTAAAGCTACTAATTTAAATAGGGTTCTTATATTCAAAATGAAGCTAGAAAGTCACTGTTAATAAATATAAAAATTATGCCCGCTGATCAAATTCTAAAATGGCAATTAACTTTAACTTTAAATTATCAAATATACGTTGGTACAACAAAATCAAGTCGTGAAATGGTATGCGCGACTACATAAGCAAGTAAAATGATTGAATTATATATTTGCATGGATCCGAAAAGCGCAGGTAACCCTAATTAAAGAAGTATTTGCAGACACTCCAAAAAGCCATGTCTTTGAAGGCAATTCTTAAATTCGACGCTTATCACTATGGCCCTTGTATAACGAAGCGCATTTATAACTACACAAAATTATTGACTCGTAAAGAACAAGTGTTTTCTTTGTCTGAACTGGAAACTTGTTTACTATCCCAACACCTCAGGAAACCACGGTCTGTGAAATCAAAATAAGCGAAATAATTACGTAAATCGATAAGCAAGCATGGTTGTTTAGTTAGACATACATTTCTACTTACTAAATTATCTAGAAACAACATTTGAAACATCAAATGAGGCATGAGGTTTCCCAAGATCCATAAAAGGGCTGCTGAGTCATTTAAAAGTCGCAGAGAATAGACTTGGTTCGTCGCAAAGGTTCAAAACCGCTCATACGAAAGGATCCGAAAGGAAAAAGGGAAATGGACTTAGAAAAATGCGTCAAACGACGAAAAATCTGCACTCAGCCCACCAGAAGCGAAAATATTGTGATTGTTGCAGACTAGGAGTGCAGATCTATTGTAAAAAAAAATAATTAAAATAATTATCCTTGGATCAAAAATGAATGATTATTGAAGTTAGCAAAGAGCAATTTATACAAGGGTGCAAATGACTAAATTAAGTAAAAAAATGGAATAAACGAGAATTTTAAAAACTGAGACGGTCATTAATGTGAAGAAGAGGACTATACAGTTAATAAAGGAGGAACTACGAATATTGGAATTAGTGAGATGACTCCGTACTCATTGGATTGACTGAAGGAGCTGTGGTGTGGATTTCTGTCAATACGTAGATACCTGTAAATAATTTGAATATGAATGCTGACATATACTTATTAATATATTAATTATAACCTGGAACGGGAATTGCTGGCTCGAGTTCGTGCAGGTCGCAGAAGAGGTGAGGACATCTGTGAATTTGATTTTCATTGGGCTTGCTGTCACAAATTCATCATTTGGGTCGGTGTCTATGGAATGGAATAGGAGGATTGGATACCATGTTGGTTGCTGTAAAGAAGATTACATCTTGGATTTGCAGTTGTATGTAATAAAGTATCTACCATCTAGGAGAGCTGGGTAACTTTTCGAGTAGTAGCGTGACACTTTGGAGGTGTTTAGTTCATTGTAACACTGTGTATTCTAATTGAAGTAGGGTTCCTGGTTGAAGATTCAAATACATGTGACAAAATAGCTTGGTTATAATTGTGCTGTTTTTCTACAGGAGAATTGGATCCATTTTAAAAGTGGAAGACATCCAGGTATATGTAATTAATAAACATTAATTAGTATTAACAGTGGAATAATCAATTACTTACAAAAATACTTATTCTTTTCAACATATTGGAACTGATTTGTGCTAATTAAATATAAATTCAGCTAAGTGTCTATATTAGTAAGTTGACAGTGACACTTGAAAGATTTAAAGTCATTCTGAAATAACTTGTCAATAACTAAACATTTTTATGCAATCATTTTAATAGGATTTTGTGTGACTTAAGTTCTGGAAACGGCATAGCGGTATCTGAAAGAAAATCCACCGAAGCGTTGCATTGCCGAAATATCTATCTATTTGTGATCCCACTCATTGCACTTATCAGCTATTTTATAGCTGTTTTCGAAGCTCTTTATGGTGAAGTTGCTATCACATTTCAAATTCTGCACTCGAATTAGATGCTATTTTGAACGATCACCTGGATATGACATAGACGTGTTTTATTGTTTGTATCCTATGCTGCGAATTTATAATTTAGCCCATAATGTATAAATTAATATTTAAAGTCAAATTATTTCAAATGTTTAGATTGTATAGCTTTTACTGTGGTACTTCTAGTACTGTATTAGCACATCTATTTTTTATATCATCCTTCTGAAAATTATTCATTACCTTGTCTCTATATTTCCTTTACGCTTACACTATCAGAAGCGGGTTGTTGTTGGAATGACATACATTATTTGCAAATAACTTCCTTCTGTATTATAATGCAACCTTGAAAGGTTCAATGATGTCCAAATTCTTAACCACCAGCGCGATGCGTCTACTTATGTACAGCATGTACCTGCGTGCTCTCATGGTTTTTTAGTTTTGCGTATGTCAAAGGTCGCCCTGTGACACCGATTACTACGATAATATTCGTTGAATAGAAAGCAACAAAGGTGAGTGCTACACTGCAACCGGCTCGCGCCTGGAGGTGAATCGGCTGGATGAAATTCCGCGTTTCATTTTTAAATCGGTTTTGAAACGCCTAGTCTTGATCATACGCAAATTAACTTGACACACATCTTGGACTGGTGTGTTTGGAACTATCAGCAGATTTAATATTGCTCATGCGCTTATGGGAAAGTTGGTGGGCGCAAACTTGCGGTTTTATGTGTTTTATGAATAACATCCATACCGAGCTGTACTTAAACTGACATCGTGTGTTTCTACTTTGAACTTTCGCATTTCCTAGAAGAAAAATTATGGTTGAGTAAAACTAATCAGTTTCACTTTAAAGTTTTCTCTATAAGTTAGTCTTGATGGCAATTTATCGTTCTGTCTAGATATTTGAGACAAAAAATATACCAAACCGTTATATATACAGGGAGTTCCTAAATATCATGTACATACAGAAGGAGGTAATTCTTTGGCTTACTTATTTCATGACTAAAAATTCGTCCGCAAACGCTTTGTTACCGATCTACAGGGTGTTGAAATTTCAAGATTTTTTTCTATTCTTCTTTATAGCTCCTGCAGCTTTTGAGATTATTTGCTCAAATATTTTCGGTGCTGTTACATCGCATACTTCTTGAAAGATCCAAATGTGATTTGAGGCTAGTCGGAAAGAGGATGAGCCAACGCTTATCGTTTGGCTTTTTTTTGAGTCTGCGATGTACGCGGGCGAAGTTACAGGGGTGTAAAGGTGAGGTGCGTTTGTAGTGAATTGGATGTTCAGATAAACAGGGAGAAAGACAAAATTTAGAATTTTGTTTTTTGCAGTATGTGGATGAATCTGTGGGTTTTTAAAAATTTTACGGCCCAGGTGGATTTGGGAGTTGCAAAACGGGAAAAGCGATATAATTATCAGACAAACCTTCAAATCAATATTTGTATGAAATTCGCTGTTTGGAGAATTTCTTTCGGGCGACTGAATTTCTTAAGAGAATTCGGGATGCGGGCGATTGGGAATTTTTTGACTTAAATAAGGCAATAGTTTCTCAATTTTTATATAACGAAAATGAGTATTTTTTTTTAATCTAGCCTTTTGTGAAATAGTTAATTTGCAAGTAAATATGAAATAGCCTGATACTGACGGAGTGTCGGATGGTGTTTTTCTCTATCATACATAGTATTTCGTGGGGTTAAGATGGCCACTGGCAGGGTTGGGATGTTAGTGTCAGTTGTTTGTACTAAAATTTACTGCGGGATTGTAATAGAAAAAATTGGTGGTGACTTTAGAAAAGCTCCCCAAGCAACAAACTCTTTTAAAATGCATTTTCACATTGCCCCGTTCCTCTTAATAAAATCAGTAGCATATTTGCTACAGTTGTTATATTTGTCATTAATGCACGTTTTATAAGTAAACAAAATAAACTCTCAACAATAATATGTGGAGCCTCCGAGCGGATGAATTGTAATTCTCAGGACTCCTTCAAAACAGCTAACAAAAGTAATAAAGAATGACCCATATAAGCAATACATTTTCTAAAGTTATATAATATCGAATTCAACATCTTTATCTAATTGCAGATACTGAGAAGGTTTAAAATTGCAGTAGGTATTACTTATTAATGATCTGCTATGCAGTAGAACTTCCTAGAAACGCTTCGAGTGGCGTATAATAAACATAATAATAAGGCTGTGAAAAATTTTAAAACTTTTCTTTATTTCTATTTCTTGTAAATGTTTCAGATTTTGCACATTTTATGCCAGACTTGAAAATTAACCAAGTTTATTTTCAATGCATTAATGAAGGTTGGCAAATTGCAACTTCTGTAAATTATTACTGTAAATTACATGATTAATCAATCCTTACATTTATATCCACACCTTTTTAAATCACCCTGTATATGAATTAACAAAAATAATATTTCTTAGTAAATCTTAATATCATACCTCTGATTTATCCAAAATATAATTTTAATATACTGCGCTGCGTTAGCAATTGTGAAAACTCCAAAACCGTTTCACAACAAACGGCTGGTTTTTTTTAAGAAATTTAAAAAAGGAAATATTAATAATAACATCAACACATGAATAAAAAGCAAATTTAAGTTAAAAAATGTGGAGAATACGCCTGATCATTATCGAGAATTCTGAACTATTAGCATCCTTCTTTCAGTATAAATATTAGCACTGAGAATATTTTATTTATTGATACTTACTTACTTACTTAATCCCTTGTCTTCTACTTTACGGTGTAGAGGCGTGGCGACAACTCTCTCTTTTCGTGTCTCGGGCGAGGTATTCGGTTTCTCTTTAGTTCCTTTCTACTGACACTTTCGCTAAGTTTGCATTTCATGTTTTGACTGGTCTGCTCCTGTTTCTTTTTGTATCGCTCCGTGATTTCCATTGGTTGTCACTGCTATTGCCCATTTCAAATACCTGACCAAATCACTTCAACTGAATTTGCTACTTTTTTAACTTAACTGATTTTGGACATTGTTCGAATATGATCTCTTGTAGTCACCTCTGCCACTGTACTCAACTACCGCATCACAAAGCTGAATTTTATCCTTTATAATATTATATATAAAAACGGGCACGTAAACGTTATTAATCCCTCAGTAGTACGAGTTTTTAAATTTCCCGAAAGCAAATCTTTTTCGGCTTCGGGTGCTAAAATTCTTTTATTTTCTAGTGCTCTATTATTTCTTGTTTATATCTGTAATGCGAGGTATATAAAGTAGTCTATAACGCCCAAGAGCGTAAAAAGCGGGCGTGATGATAACGCCCGCTCATTATGCCCTCTCGTAATGAGTGGGCATAATCGTTACGTCCGCTCTTTATGCCCTAGGGCGTTATGGACTGCACTCCAAGCTTCAGAAGCTTTTCAATTTATTTACGTATTCAAAGTGAAAAATAAAGCGCTGTATGTTTGTACCCCTTGGGCGACTTACAAACTATTAAACTTTTTGTATAAATGGTAAAAAGTTATTGAGTATTTCGTCGTTCGTTGAAAACACTGTATAAGCCTATAATGTGGCCCATGTGATTCAAGACTCGGAAGATTTAAAATATTGCATTAAAATTTATCGCTTATTTGTGGGAAGGACTTTTATTGAATCTGTTCGTTAAACGTAGTATAGATACACTAACATTCTTAACATCCAAATTGCGGGATCCAGTTCTTTAGTAACGATATGATTTTTTCCTGCGAATTGTCTATGTTCATACCATCCTTACATTATTAATTGACAATTGCTAGCACTTTACCTCTATATGTTAATACCTTTAATGTTGTATACAAAAGTTTCCTATTTCTTTTGCTCCTTTAATCACTTGTTTTCTTTACTCTTTGTTGATACCGTTTTTCTCCTCAAATATTATTTCCATTCTGTTTTCTCTCGGTTTTCTTGCTCCATCATGCGGCATCTTTAAAATTAATGTATTTTGTGCCTTTCCACAAACGTGTTCCGCTGAAATTCTTTCATTTTATCCGTTGTGGATGATCTCTTCTTCTCCTAGTAAACTATACACTTTAGCAATTTCGTGAGTAGTTTATTTAGCATTTCTGCTACTTCTTGTTCTAATATTTCTATTTTAATGTAGTTTTATTGAAGTTTTCAACAAGTAGGTAATGATTACTGGCTATTTCACAGTCTCTTTTAATCTTTGTGCCGTTAATTAACTTTATATCTGCCACCTTGGATACCCTTGTTCTTGAAAAATGTATTGGCTATTACTTGCGTATTTGTTTAGGTGTGCCTACAAAGGTGACAAACTGTAAAACTCTGTAAAACATACTTTAGAAGATTGACGTTTTTCCTTTTTTTCTTGTAAAGATCGAAGGTAATAAAGGTAACGGTTTCGAAAACCAGCCAAATGACTGTTTTTAGGTCCTAAAACATCTATGTATCGTCTTCAAATTTATACATTTGTTTCTTTTAACTATATTTTCGAAATGGAGAATACTTCGCACGTAATTTTAATTTCTAGTTTCTAAAACTCGCCACAAATTATGAAGTTCTTATATTTTGAAAACTGAGGTGGTTATTGTCATTCACCTGAAATTCTACATGACATAAGGTTATAAAAACCTATCGTTAATCTGTTTTTTTAATAATTACTGATGTTGCTACTGAATTTTTTTCATCTGGCATTGTACTTAAGCCAAAAACTACGAAAGATACATAATTGGAATATTAGAATATATTATGAGGTAAATCTTGAAATTTTAGGATATGAAATTTATTACACCTGATTAAAATTTCACTGACATTAGAGTTGTCCATCATTATGACTATCCATTTATATGGAATTTCAAATTATTATTCACTATAAACAGATCAGCGGTTTTCTATGTTAGTACAATATAAATGGTACTGACGCACTATTTATAGTACGACAAATAATCGAAAAGGCGATTATATATAATGCCCTAGCTTTCTTATGTTTCGTTTGTCTTACGAAGGCATTTGATCTGACCAGACTATGTGACGTATTATATTAAGAGACTTTGAGAAATCCAGCAGAATCATTAAGGCTTTCACGATATCAATTCTCAACTGAAAACAAAGATTAAAGTTGAAAATGAAACTACACAACGGATAAATTGCAACTTCGGCATACGACAAGGTGACTCCATGATCCCTGTACTTTGCAGTTTAGTAATGAACAAATGAATCAACAGCGTCAAAGATCTACCAGGATACCAAATGGACCTCCACAATATAAATATTTTGTGTTACGCAGACGATCCAATATTTATGGCAAAGACAGAGGACGATCTACATCCACTAATTACAACATCCAAAAAATATAATATGGTTTTATCACAAAAAAAAATCTAGCACAATCGCTAAGAATCCTATAAGCTGCAAACTAGAATTAGTGGAATATATGGTAGAGCAGGTGTGAGGTTGAAATACTTGGGGTATCAATTAATGGAAACAACTACGAAATAAAACGACAATCTTGGAATGTGGCCAGAATATCAGGCCTTATGAGAGGAATAACCTGGCGCAACAAAAATGTATCAGTTGATAGTAATGATATAATCTATAAAACTATAGTTAGACCAACATTAGTCTGTGGTGTCGTAACTAGAGCGGATACAAAGAGAACAAGGCAACTCTTAGAGACTGCAGAGATGAACACGCTTCGTGGGAAAGACTACAATGGACAGAATACAAAACCAATATATTAGAGAACAGTGTAATGTTGCCGATATAGGAAAATTTGTGAAGAGAAGACCCAAAGAACGACCATCTAGAATAAGCTGATGACAACCGATTGATAAGGATAGCGAAGAACTCGAAACCTCTAGAAAAGAGAGGATCAGGAAGACTACTAAAACGATGGACGGAAAACTGGCCAACATCGTCAGCAGATTCACCATAACATTATCGGAAGGGTGAAGAAAAACAGGTTGTCAGACCGACAATAAAGAAGAAGAAGAAGAAAATAAATGGTAAAGATGATCAAAATTCATATACAAGTTATATCAATATTTTATGTAGGTATTTAAATACCAATAGCTTCATGAATGCTTCTTCTACAGAGCAAGAAAGAAACAATACATACAAATAATCTTGCTAAGATTGTGGCACGTTCATTTCGCGTAAGCAACGTTGTATGAAATTCAGGAAAAAATCAATGGTAATGATAATAAATTAAAAAAATACTAATGTTATAGAGTTATGTATAGATGAATTTTAAAAGCTGCCAGTAATTTAGAACATCTTATTACTTCATCACTTTTATGTTTCATGTGGCTCGTAGTAGTGAAAATATTACATTTTTAAGATTGATTATATCATAAAGTAATGCGTTAAGTATGAACAGGCACTACTAACGTTTATAGAAAAGATGGAAAAATAAAAATAGAAAAGGGTTCTAAAGCATTTTACCAAATATAAAGAGATAAATTAACCTTTCGTTTTAACACTCGCCCCCCACTCTTGATCATATTACACTAAAACTACGATAAAAACAATTGTTATGTAAAATAATTGTTTTTCATAGGGACTATGATGAATTTCGGAAGCGTGTACACAATCATGCACTGAGAAAAGAGGTAAATAGAAGGCACCTCGTCGGCCACTCGGCCTTGGCCAAACATTTTCTAAAATAATGTTGGCGCTCTAAACACAATTATGTAATTTAGTGTACTTGCAAGGTTTACATTTCTAGTACCGATACAGTTCTTGAAAAACGTGTTAACATGAAATCAACTCTGGCATACTTGCGCACATTAAGGCAAATAGAATCAGCGTTGTTGTATCTAACTAAATATTTAATATCCTGCAATTTATTAATTGCTAATCTGTTTTGCCTACGGAAAATTTGTTGATTTTGACAGAAACGCTATCTAATGCATAATGCATGTATCTTCAAACATGATATTTAAACTATCAAAGTGTTACGCTAATAACTAAGACAATTTTAGGGTGTAGGTACAAGAAAATAATAGGTTTAATAACAAATAGCGTTTATTTGACCCACTCCATCGTTATAGACCAATAAATATTCAAATTACTGTTCCATGCGCACACTTTTTTAACGAAAATAACACATTTGAAAAATATGCTGTTCGAAGAAACAAATGCTTGAATCATGCCTGAATGACGTACGTCCTGTATTCACCAATTTAAATGGTGGATGGTGTGGTAATTCTAACTGGTTCTTTAAACTTCCAGATACTGAAAAGGCTTACAGTCTAGAATACCATGAAAAACTAAATTTTCCACAATCAATATTTTTTTTCAAACCAAAGAGAAAACTCGACAGCGAACAAACACAAAACTGGACAACGTACAAAGTTGCCCCCAAAGGTCGCATGAAATATAATGAATTATAGTTTAATGTGTGTGTTTTAATACGAAATTACACTCAGCGTTTAAACTTGAAAGCCAAAATAGCCAAGTCGTTCTTAATACTACAATATCCAATCTCCCGACACGGACAGAAGCAACGATTAGGCACCGTCACATAGCTTAACAAAGTATTGGAATAGCTAAGCGCCCCTGCGGGTTGGGGTTAGCATAGATCCACAGTATCCCTGCTTGTCGTAAGAGGCGACTAAAAGGGTTGGGCGTGGGGCTAACTACCCCATCTCGTAAAAAAACTATCGTTATGAAAACTCAAGTAGATGAAGCCGGACTGAATCCAAGTAGATAGAGACAGATGGAAACAACTACTTGAAGAGGCCAAGACCCAAGCCGGGTTGTAGAGCCATTGATGATGATGATGATGATGAAGCGCCCTACAACATCCTATAGTTTAAACACAAACTTAGTGTCGATGATGACTGCATCTTGTTCCAATAGGGTAAAATGTAAACAATAAAGACTGCTGAAAAGAGGTCGGGGTCATAAAAAATGCATAATAAATATATATAATCATTATAAGCAGTAGCAAACCAGTAGTTACGGGCGACATGTTTAAAAACTTACCGTAACACTCTCCGTTGAGCCGCACGCAGTAGTCAAGATGCGATGTAAGATAATAAAGACCCAAGAAAAACGCTTAGTGGGAAAAGTCAATAACACATTTGTTCACGACTATGACTTTAATACTCCAAAATACAGGTTTTATGTATTTAGAATAAAAAATCGTTTGATTAAATAAAAGCGCACAAAATCGATTGAGCGAAGTGTAAAAGCCCTAATTCAAATCAACTTTATCAGACGCACCAAACAGTCTATTTGCTGACACAATCCATGTATTACTCCGCACGGTGGGGCCTGCCTGAACCAACATGAATATAGATCAGGTACGAATATTTCGCATAATCGCCGAATGGTGCCCGTATTAGTAAAATTTCCTGTTTACTATTCTTAACAAACGAAGGGTACAGTGTAAAATCGAGTAAAAGTATTTTGGTAAACAACAGATAAATAGGTGGTCACCAGTAACAAAGTTACAATCATGAATAATTTGCATGATTGGTTCGGTTCAATAAGCCTCCTACTTCATTCCTAACGGGAAGCATAAGATGCAATGCTAGGTGCACAAAGGTTTGGAACAATTGAAAATCCAGACCAGAATAGATGCGACACGTGTTAGAAAATTCACAAGAGCTTGTCGGGACGGAGTCGCAATTTCGGGTGATTCTGCTATTCCCAGCGTCAAATCTGCAATTAAAAAAACGAACAAAACAGCACACATATCTACGAATTTTCGACAGGTAGGATGACGGATCTGGAGATCATCGCAGAAATATAGAAGCAAGAATGCAAAATAGACTACGTTAAAGCAGAGATTACAAAATCCAACCTTAGATTGCCAGCTGCCAACAAATGTTGTACTTCAAAAATATTACATCCTGTGGTAACCAGATGGATACAGCAATTCACTACACTAATAAGATTAAATCTGTCCCATATTGTCAACGATTTTTTCGAAGAAATTTCTGTACTTTTGGGCAGCGATTTTTAAGGCAATTTTATTATTATATCCCGCTACAGTTGAACCTGTGAGACATGTTCACATATTAAGGTTTTGGCCTAATCAATGGAAGCCAGAGGTTGTTTAACTTAATATAATATTAAAAATTTAAAGATAAAATTGTGAATATTAAACAAATTAAAGATAAATCCCGAAAGTATCTTAATTAAAATACAAAAATGTGAGCTGAACGAAAGTCATACATAAATTATAATTGGGCCAAGGCCACAAGTCTAGTCTAGTTATTTTGGGGATTCTCCATAAACTGAAATATGAATTGCAAACGATATGCAGAGTGAAATAACTTGCAATTTAAATTGTTTTTTGTTCAAGCGAGACATGATAGGTGCACCATTCGGTTAATCACGAACGCAAACCGGCAGGTTAGAATAATTAAAAAAATGGTATAATTTCGAAGGTTTAAAAATTACGATACGGCTTCCATCTAAGGTTGCCTTTTGGCACAAAGACCTATTTTCAATTTAAGTAATTTTTGACAAAATTTAACTTATACATTCCGCATTTTGCTTAGCGGCTTCAACTCGCGTCACTACGCGATACGCCCGTACTTCTATTGTAAAAACTCATGACTTTCCAGCTAAGTTTCTAGCTCCTTAATTGGCTACCTTCGATATGTAACCGTATATTTCCGTTTTGTCCAGTATGCAATACGTAGGACTGTTTCGGTTTTGCAAGCCTTACAGGTTTTACGAGAAGAAGCTCATACGTACTGCCATCTTGCTAAAGATTGCAACAGAAATTCAAGCCTGCTTCTTTGAGTAAAATTCGCTTGCACGCTTGCTGTGGACTTTATGCTTAAATTCTATCACGCGCGACTAGCCAGTTTTGGTGACAGTTGCAAATTTATATCAACTTCAGGTCACAGCATTATTATTTGAGATGCTAATTATCCTGAATAATTCTTACATACCTTGTTGACTTTCTTTCTTGTGTCCTGCTATAATTATATTTCTTATTATTTTCAAATATTGCAACGTTGCGACAGTATATTTGAGAGCTTGCCAGCTAGACTAGAGTAAAGACGGTGCGCAGTTCTTTAAATTATGTAATTAGCAAATATAATGAGCGCCAAGTTTTGCAATTACAAAAAATATACTCGGATAGGTTGAGAACTCATAAGCTCAGTTTCAATCGCAACACAATACTTGAAGTACAAAAAGTAGCAGTAACGAAATCAGACACTGAATAAACCTGTGCATTAGATTTATTAAATAACGCTGCATATAGCAACCAGTACAGAAATTCTAGTTTTGATTAGGCTCTACTTATTCGAAAGGTGCACACCAAATTAACGCTGTCATAACAGTGATTAGCACAATTCAATACACAATCTAATATTTGACCAGTAAAATGTACAATTACTTATTAATTACAGCTACCGTCTCTTTCACCGTGCTTGCGGTACAAATATTATTAACACAAATCATTGGGCGAAACGCTGCTTATCTGAGAGCCTCATGTTTCTGCAGAAGGCGAAATTAATAGCCTCCAAATGGGCTCGAAGCGGCTGCTGCAGGTGGAAGATGCCATTAAAGCATCGAGGCGGGGAGGCCCTAACTCGAACTAGGCTCCCATGAGCAAATGTGCCCTCTGAAATAGAAGAAATCGTAGAAGTTTCTACAACACTTGGGTAACGTTTGGAGGGAAATACTCAAGTGGAATTGCTGACATTTTGCAACTTGCAGGTGACGCTAAAAATATCGGACGAAATTCAGCTAATATGTATTATGTTACGAAAATTAAGATTGAAGTAATTTTATTCACCCTGTAAATACAGGTAATTGACCAAAACGGCGAGCAATTCTGTAATAAATAAACCGTCAAAAGGACGCGGACAAAACTGACCCATAAACCGCATCAAAGCGAAGCTTTCGCACTATATTTCAAAATACCCGAAGCTAAGAGCTAAAACTTGGAGGACAATCACGGAATTCTGCCGAAATAACACCCATCTTTTTCAAAAGAAAAACCAGCAAAAACTAAATGAGCGGCCTGAAACAGCTGGCAAGGCTGCCAGTAAAACGGACGACCACCCAATCGCTAAAGCTGCGTTTGCACGACTACTGCGTTCAAATAAAGGAGTTTTTACACGGTCAAGAATTGTGCATTAAATAAATTATAATATTAATTACGCTCTTTACACGTAGCAATCTATATTACACGCGTTTTGCTAATGCAATTTGTTACAATCCCATACAGCTTCGATAGTAAAATCGGAAATTCCCAAAATTTCTCAAGAGTAAATGGAGTCAAGAAAAATATCCTTACGCTGAATCTTCGTATGCACAGTTTTGGAAAGTAAAGAAAGCCAATCTCCAATTTGAACGTCACTAAAACTATTTAGGAGAGTCGAAATGCAAGATAACATACGAAATTGCCGGAACTGCAGCAACAGCAGAAGAAAATTCAAAGTAACACATTCGCACTGTAGGTTATACCCTATCGGGGAAGGAAAAATCCTGAACTAATATGAAATTACGAAGAAATGTAAAAGTAGGCGATGAAATAATTCCAGACTTAACGCTGTGGAATAAAGATATTAGAAAACAGTCTACTATTTAAGAAATACTTAAAAAATGCAGCAAGAAGAATGAACAAGAAATCAGCCTACTATGTCTATTAATATGTACATCAGTAAAAGCAATAATTAACTTGCTTAACGGCCACTTAGTAGCGGTGGTTACATCATTTAATTTTTTTTCTTGGATCGTGTCAAAATGACAACTTTTTGCAGTTTATAGTGTCAAAAGTGACGTTTGTAGCATTCTTAATATTAGCGCCCGAATTACGTCTTTTTCGCACCTTGCCATTGGTGGGGCGTTTTAATACTATGTTAAAATACGCTTTGCCGCATAATCTAGAATATCTAACACAATGTGACGGAAAAAGTGTGATACACATGTATAAGTGTCATTAAAGCACTACCGACGTTAAAAGCACTCCGCTTCGCGTCGTGCTCTTAAACTCGTCGCACGTGTTTTAAAAGCGTACTTTTACCCTAGTATCATAATATACTATTATCTACTTTGATGTCACAAAGTTGTTATTTTAAAACCGAAAACAGTGCTACAATGGAGTCCATTATAGCACAGTTTTTGCATTGTTATTTTCGTACAAAAAACAGTGAAGCAGACTACTTTGTTTCAGGCAACTGACAGATTGTCACATTTATGAAATGTCAAAATACAAAGTTTTTGAATATTTTTAATGCAAAGTAGATAAAATAGTATATTATACTCGTTTAATAAGAGGCATTGTAGCACTCGTTCCAGTGGAGCACTTCTCGCTAAGTTCGTCGTGCTTCAAATTCACTCGTGCTACAATAGGCCCTTTTATTAAACTAGTATCATAATATACTATTCTGTTTTGGTTATTCTGTATAGGCTTTTAGAATAATGATTTCGTTATACTTATAAATACTTTAAAGAGTCAGTATGTTCGTAATCGATTGTCTCAAATTTGAGACTTCGCGATGTCATCATCTTGGTTATTGAATTCTGTTGTGTATTTGTGTTGACGTTTGCTGTATTCTCAGTTGACCGGCGTATTTCGTTCAGCCATCTAGTTGGAGATCTGTCTTTTAATATCCTTCATCATTCCATGAGCTACAACTTTGCGCATATGTGTGTCTAGTCTTTGTATTATATGACCAAAATATCTAGTAACGTTTTTGTGTATGCGTTTCGTTATCTTGAGTTCATGGATTATATATGCACTTATTCTTCTTGCAATTTAAGATATCCTTAGTATTGTTCGCTAGATGTTCATTTCGAATGAATTTATTATTTTTTTTGTTTCAACAAGGCCCCATTTTGATGAGTTTAAATATGTTGTTTCGTTAGATATCATCCAAGCTTTTCATCGCTGTTTTAGTGAACTCTAAACGTCTGATTATTTTCTTATATGATTATATATAGCATTGTGGCACCATAAGATTTTTTTTTAAATTTTTGACCACCAATAGATACACCTCAATTCCAATTCTCGAAAGCTTTACGTCAGTATCCTAATTTGAAATAAATGCTTGGTAAACGTTTTGCTGTAGATAAGTAAATATTTTCGAAAATCAATTCTTTACAGATATTGTAATGATACAAGCTTAATATGGTTTGAATTAATTGGATTTATCCACGGATAAGGCAGATTTGTATCTGAAAGATAGCTATTTGAAAATTACAGGTGGATTAAAATAAAAAATAAAATTTGGATAAAATACAGTTTAAAAATCAACGACAAATGTTAATTTCGAAATAAGACAAAATTAAGTAGGTTTAACCGAAATACATATTAAACTAGAAGGCATAAAGATAAAAATGAGGTAGTTAGGAAATTTGTTTCAGTAGACGAAATAACAAACTGAAAAATGTAATAAACTAATTTTTGGTATAATTAAAATATGGAAGATAACCCTGTTTTATTCATGTAATTTTGGTTAGAAAAAAGGGTAATGAAAACAAATCTAGGTGGTGATTTAAAAATGGAATTTTAAAAGACTAAGAACAAGAGAAGAATTAACTAAAGAAGATTATTGGAAAATGGTAGACAAAACAATGGATAGAAGAATTATTATTAACAAGTAAAGTATTAAGTAAACATACTGGGTTAGCTTCATTTGGGATATTACATTTGACATATATCAAAAGTAAAATGGGATTACGTCAACATATGTATTCTTGAGTGAAGCTTCTAAGGAGGTGTCATAGGAAATAAGAGGAGCGTTCCAGGTAGCAGTTGACTTTGACAGGTGGATGTCCAGGTTTGATGTTTGCTGACAGGAGTTTGGGGTTTGCTAATATTGGACAATTGGAACGAGTGGTCTGTCGGTGAGCGGAGCATTGCAGTAAGAAGCTTGAAGGGGTCTAGTTGCGGAGCAAGGATAGGTTGCTGTTTTGAATGTTTTGTGAATAACAATCCAAGGTTGGTGATTTCTTATCAGATCCTAACTAGAAAATAAATAAAGACGTTAACAAGGTGAAATTAATTAACAAATAAGAACTTACTGTGTTATTTAATATTATAGTGTACCATTCAAAGGATTGGGCATTTGTCATTAGAATTTGAGAACTGTTTTGACATTTGGTTGACATAAGTTGTGACTTATGATTTTAAATAAAATTTTAAAATTTTAGAAACTAAATTTTTCAGAACAAATAACCAGATAACGGAACCCACCCCTGTAAAGTTTTTAGAAACTATTATAAAAAGTAATTATTGACATTATTATCCAAACGAAAGCATTTTGTAATTAAAATACTTCATTTACAACAGAATTTGAAAGTTCTACACATTTAAAAGCACAGCAAAGTATAGCCAGTGCAATATATTGCTCAAAGAAAGGGCACCTGTTGATCTACGGAAAGTTAACACAAAATGTAGTGTGCCATAATTCTGACGACCAAAGACCATTGAATAATTTCATAATTAATAATATGCCTTAACGTCCAGCTGTAGCGTAGCGCCTCGACGAATAGTTTTCATCTAGTTCTATTCTGTGCTATATGATTGATTTCCCTCAATGTATTTCATTGTAGTTATCTAAGTCATTTGTGACTTTCTCTTTCTCGTTTTCCTTGTAGATTCCAGTGCAATGCTTGTTTTGCTATGTTGTTTTGTTCTCTTCGAAAAGCGTGATTGATCCAGTTCCATTTATGTTACGTTATTTTTATTCTCATTTCTTTCATCTATGTAATACGAGGGGGTATTGATAACTAGTAAACATATGCCGTTTTCCTTAGATAAAAGAAAATCGCGTTATCATTGTAACAAACAATGACTTATTAGAAATGCCAATGTGAAATTGTATTTACAAAAATTGAATCATTGCTGCGCAATGACATTTTGAAGAAAGTATGTCGACCTTAATTGAGAAGATGGATAAAATTGAGTACAGAGCAATCATTAAGTGTTGTTTAACATTCATAATACCATGGGCTCACTGTAGACCCCACACACTCTCTGGAGGTGTATGTATATATTTAAAGTCGTCTTTCCTCAAACTCTAAAAAA
Source organism: Agriotes lineatus (assembly GCA_940337035.1). Classification (NCBI taxonomy): domain Eukaryota; kingdom Metazoa; phylum Arthropoda; class Insecta; order Coleoptera; family Elateridae; genus Agriotes; species Agriotes lineatus. The sequence continues at coordinate 103,201,228 of OW679196.1, read as the reverse complement.
TGTATTTTAAGCAGATCAGTTTTTTAATGTTTTGGTAAAGTTGAATTTTTGTAGAATTTATAGTTAAAAAAATCAAAAGTTACACGTAATACCACTGAGGTCAGTGGTGACCTCTAATATTAAGCATGGTGCATTGTGAATTTTCGTGTAGGTTCAGCCAAGTCACTATTCTCTGTAGTGTGAGTGCTTTCGTCAATCATTCAGTAATCATTGCTGGAAAAAGTTCAGTTCATATAGGTGATAAAAGTGCGGAATATACGCTGCTAAAGTGAATTGCAATCAGAATACGACTATGAAAATGTTTCCGATATGCTAGTAGAATCTGATAGTGAAAGTCAGCAGCATAATTTGTATGTGGAAGTAACTAACTTATATTTACAATAGTTATACTGCAGGTCAAAGAGTAAACTTGAAAAGTGGCATTTAGATTTGCAAAATCAAAAATCGGGATGACAACCACTACGAAATATTATGCATCAAGAAGAGCCAATGTTGGAAACTACGCCGTTACATGGCCCAATGCAAAAGCGAAACCAGAGAATAGGGATTTATGGAACGACCTAAATGCGAAGGAGTTTCTATGTTACATTGATATATTGATACCGGCAGAGGTCTATAGATCTCACAACGAAGGGATTATAAATCTGTGGAATATTTAAAGTGGGTGCCCTATAATCAACAAAACTATAAGTAGAAACAGGTGTACTGCAATCTTTCAATGTGTGCTGTTCGAACCCTTTTTGGATTATGGCTACCTACCCTCCACGCATACATATTGCTATAATTGCTGTATCCAACGTGGTTTATTTATATTAATGTTGTGCCCCACAATTACAATGGGCTCCACACTACTGTTTCTATCAAATACCTATTTTTATTTTGCCGCTAATAAGTAACATTCAAGCCCCACATCGTCTGCGTCATTTATATTATAATTGACTATGTTATAATGGTCTTTATGTATGTAAATGGTTTTATGTTATAACAATAATTATTATTCTTTACCTATTACGTCTGACTTTTACTACACTTTAGTTTATTTTCAATACATTCTCTTTTAAAATGAATTTAAGTAACTCATTTACTCTTTTATAAATTATGAATTATCAATATTATTAAATATCTCTAGCTGCGGTAGAAAACCTTTACTCTTAACTGAAAACACAGGTCGGATTCGCTCATAATCAAGACTGCCTTTATTCCTGAAAATTCATTTTTTAATTCTGTGTCAACTTGTACGTCTGTCAATGTCACTTTAAATTATGCAAGTGCAATATTAATCACAAGTACCCCTTCTTTACATTACTTGTCATTCAATAAATATCAAATAGTAAGTACCCCCCTTTTAAAATTACCTCACTTCACTCTTTCTATATTTTTCTTTCAGTTTTTACATAAATACCTGTAGCCCGTCACCTGCCCATGGACTTAAATACTCTCCTTTACCAAGCCAAATACATCTGGTAGTTTCACAGAAATCTCCCAACGTCCAGACAGATGCCAGTACGAACTCAAGCAAACACCAGGAACAGCAAAAACTTCCCAGCCAAACACGACAAGGCACCTACCACTTTTCCCCAACAGAACTGCCAAGAACTAATCAGTAGCAAACGCCTTCCACGTCTTCCTTCCAAAATTCCCAAGCCACCGACAACCTAGGATCACGAACCTCGACTAGATGCAAGTTACAAGATGTCACTTCAATAACAAGCTTGGCGATTTACAACTCCAGCAGATGAAAAACCTCTATCCACACGACAAGACGCTCACTCTGCTAACAAACTCGATGTAAACCACTTGCAGTAGAAACCATTCCCTGCTATCCAATTCATATGATGTAACTGATTGACACCAAACTTAGTTCTGCATCAAATTCCAGAAATATTGCTTTTAGAGATTATAACTGTATTACATATGGCACTCTCACCACATCCTTTCTTCTCTTTGCCATCTCCAAATTTTATTTTAATTCTCTTCTCGCAAATTTTACTTTAACTCACAACCCTTTACATTCCAAACAGATTAAAAACTTTTTGTAAAGGGTTTTGATTTAGAAAATTTAGCCGATTACAAAGACATTACATCCTTTTTGTACAAAATTATTTTACATACTAATAATTATTATTATCTTCTTAGTGATACTGTTTTGCATATATTTGAAAGTCCAACACTCTATATAATCGGTATCATATTTATTTAACACCCACAATTTTGAATGATATTTCTCGAAGGTATTTGTTATTAATCCCCCACTTTATTTCAGATAATAAATAATTAGATTATGATAGAATCTTTCTGTTTCTTATATAGCATCATTCAATTGAACTTTAATTCTATTTCATTTCTTTACCAAGTACATATTAATAATTTTGATATCCTTCTAATACTTAAATTCATCTTTGTAATTTAATACTGTATTCTTTTAACCTTTGTAATCTGATATCAAACCCTTACACTAAAACCATTACAATATGCATTTTTTGAGAACATAACGGTTGACGAACAGCTCGTAACTTTCCGCAGTAAATGTTCTTTTAGTCTATACCGTCTAAACTAGAAAAATATGGAATACAAATTTGAGCAGTCAGCGAAAATCAAACCTCATACGTTTACAACTGTCATATATATAGTGGTAAAGCAGACGAACAGCGTAAACGCGATGAAGACAAACAAGTGGCGATTTTATATATTATAAATGATATAGAGATTGGAAAATTCAGTGACGGATGTGACTACCGATAATTTTTTACAGGTCGCGAGCTCTCAAGAAATTTAGAAGATGAGAATCTAACACTGATTGGTATTAATATAGAAAAATAAACCATATGTTTCTAATAAATTAGTAGATTTTCGTAGAAGAGACTTATATTCAACAAAAATTTGGCTATCAGCACAATGCTATGTTAGTTCATACTGTGCTAAAATATGGGAACAACTGTTACTCTGTTATCAACTATGCAGGAATTTGGTAAAATTTACGAAAGTGAAATGGAGAAACGAAAAATAATAATGTATTTTTGTATATACAAACAAAATGAATAAAGTCATTATTATTATTATTATTATTATTATTATTATAAGTGATTTTATTTAGAAAGAATTAGGTATAGATACCACTGGCAAGCTTGTTTAAACGTATATTGTGAAGCAGCGAACGCGAAGATGGATTAAATAACAAAAAAGGGTTAGAAATGGCGACAATTCCTTATGCAGGTAGGGAAGGAATTAATGGTTACAGAAACAGATCCAGGCGAACCATCAACTTGACTAAAGCAGGCACAAGCATCTCAAAAACTGAAATGTGGCAGGTGTTGGAAATGTCCCAGAAATTTAGAATGAACGCATTTAAAAAGATGCAAAAATTGCAATCGGTTTTTCTGTAATAATCATCAGATCATTATTTGAAGTATAGAGTTATTTTATTATTGTTATTATTACTATTATAATATAATTTGAGCGTTTGAAATTGCATGGCGTTGCATAGTAATGGATTTAGGGACACTTATGGCCTAACTGGTATTACATGGAACAAAAACGATGCAGTACTATGAGGATTAAATTGATTAAGGGGAATCAGGTTTACGAAAATATGTTTTGGGAACAAATTAAATGCTCGGTATTTTATTTCTACTGCAGGTCATATTTTCCCGATATTTTGTCCAAACGAATGACTAGAAAATAAATGTTTGATAAAAATACTAAATCCTCGATAAGTCATTGAGTGCTCGGTATAAAATTTATATGCATCCTAAGAAAATAAATGTTCCATGAAACTACTAGACGCTCGACAATGATGACCAACACTCGGTGTAAAATTCAAATTAAAATTATAAACATTCGATAAACATAATAGACACTCGATACAAAATAATGACGCTCAGTACAAATTCAAATCCTTGGGCAAATAATAATAGACAAAACATACATACTTACGATAATTACAATCCATACTCGGTATGAAATTTACTTGCTTCCTTTTACTTACCTTGCATTAAAGACAATGATTTTATCCAGGTAAACTTTAATACGCAGAAAGAATATTTCTAGTAAAAATTACATAGCTTCATAAAATATAACAGAGATACTTGAAGAAAAAGCTTCTAAAAGGTAATAAAATATGTAAAAGGCTTTACCCAGAACTTCCCTCGTCGACATTGTGACACTAAATAATTTTAAAAATCAAATTAAGTTAGGAGTAAACATATCTTCACGTTTCTAATAAATTAAATAAATTTTCAAATAAAAAGAATGTAACATGCTGGGGTTTGCGCCGCATCTGCATAGCGCTGGTAACCACACCTGCATAGAAATCATAACTGCATCCACAGTCTAACTACGCCATCAAGCCTTATAGAAATAAGTGCGGCGCGCGCCTCTCTTGAACAGAACGTTCTTATTGTTCAAACGTTTATACTGATTTGCGGCATTATCCTGTATCGGTTGAGTTTTATTTTCGGCAAATGTAAAGCCTCACCTATGTGAAAGTTATTACTTCCTTCTATTTCAAAATTATCCCAAAAATAAACAAAATTTTATTTTTTAAGGTCCTCGCCCTGTATATATTTGTATGAAATTGTACCGGTTTTATGCGAGGTAGATATATAATATGTATGCAAAATATCGTCTTCCTCCGACAAATAGCTTTTGAGCTATACTGCCAACAGACAGACAGACAGAGAGACAAACGCAATTAAGAAAACCTCTTTTTCGTCATCTAGGGACCTTGAAACGTGAAGATCTGAAGAAATCCCGAAAGGTGATTTTTTCGTGATTACAATACTTCTTTTGTCTTTCAGACGAGGGAAGTAAAAAACGAAACAACACTTAAATCAAATAGATATTCAAAAAGGAAGAAAAAGGTAATAATATAAAGTTCCGTGGTAATAACGTAGCATACAAGTGTATTGATAAAAGTTCTATATTTTTTTGTTTAACTCTTGGGTCATATTTGAACAGGGTCCTAATCTCACTTTCACTTTCCTCAGATGAACTCTATTGAGGAATCTCACCGTGACTCATATTTAAATTCTGTTCTAACGTGATAAACAAACAATAAAGGATAGTAATAAATACTCTGTAAATAAAACTGCAGAGCACTCATAACATGCACCGATACACACAGGTAAAGCTAAAGGTTCAAAGTAATTTCAATTTCCCCAACTGGAGGCGGGCTGCTATAGGGACCTTGCATCCCTCTTCAGTCAATAACGGGAATTTCAGGATGGGTACGAGAAAGGAGGGGTGGAGAATGGAAGAGAGGCCAGAAAAAGTGGAGAAGTACTGTTCCGGCATTCGCCTCAAGGAAGGTACTTTATTGACTCAGGAACACCACCTAAAAACCTTAATCAAAACAGACGACCATGGGAATCGAACCCACGACCTCCCGAATACTAAGTAGACGTGCTAACCGCGATGATAAGCACACATGCCTATTTAGTTTTTCTAGGTTATGTCGAATCGAACCCTTAAAACGCACTAAATTACCAGTCGTTTATCAATACAATACTATAAAAAATTGCAATTAATAGTAAACTTGTGATCGAGCATTTCGTTTTTTAGAGTACATATTTAATTAAAATATCGAGCAGAACTTACCGTGCAAATAATATATTTTATAGTGTATATTTTATTAAAATACTAAAAATTTATAATTAATTTAACGTGCATTTTAGTTTTTATAGAGCATTTAGTATTTTTTAACGGGCAAAATACATTAAAATACCGAATGTTTATTACCACCCATATGTTTTATACACTTGGCGACTGTGAAAAATTAGATTGCATGCTGTAAAAGAAGAAGAAAGAGATTTCCCGTTGAGAGAGAGACAGAAAACCGATCTCGGTGTCTACCTCCGAAAATATTGATGCAGTTCATGACATGATATTATCAGACCGTCAAAATGGGCTGAAACGAATATTTACTACACTAAAGATTTCATATGAATGCCTCCATCACGTAGTTGACTTCGATTTGAATGTAAAAAAACTGCAGAATGGATTCCCAAATGCTTAAATGTTGAATCAGAAGCGAGCAAGGGTGGAAGCATCGTGCTCTATGTGTGCACGTTTTGAAGAAAATACTGACCCCTTCAACCAGGTTGTTAGCGATGATAAAACTTGGGTATATCTTAAGGCCCAGAAACAAAACAGCAATCGATGGAATGAAAGCTGGCTGGTTCTCTAAGGCTTAAGATGTACCGTGTTCAAAAACTTGCTGGAAAAATTCTGGCCCGAGATTTTTGCAATAACCGAAGAATAATCATGATTGATTATTTGGATAAGAGTAAAGTAATAAATAGCTGGATAATATTATTACACATTATACACATTATTGACAACTCTACGAGAAAAAACAGTGGAATGTTGCCAAAGTTGTCTTGTTCGTACAGAACAATGTGCCTGCACACTTCCTTGAATACAGTTTGTGATAAGGAGCTCAACATTGCGTTACTCTCTAGAATAGCTTCCTCGGGGTATTATATTTTCTCTCAACTGAAGCAGAGTTTGATAGGATGTTAATTTGCTTCTAATGAAGAGGTGATAGAAGAAGAAAGAAGAAAATTCTTTTAAAGGTTGAGAGGCGTTGCAGGATTGCTATATTAAGGGCCGGTTGCAGAAAGCAATGTTAAGTCTGGTGTTAGCTAACATCGCGTCAAAGTGAACAAAATCGCATCAAATATTTTGTTTACTAATGTATTAGTTACCATAAGCATTTGAGATTTGATTCGTTTTTGTTCACTTTGACGTCACGTTAGCTAACACCAGACTTAACATTGCTTTCTGCAACCGGCCCTAAGGGTGTTAGATAAAGAGGACAGACTATGTTTAGTAATAAAATATATTGAGCTTCAATTTTTGGTTGTTTTTGTAGTAATTTTTTGCAATTCGCTAATCTAGTAACATCTAAAGGCTGTACGATTTTACCACTACTTCTTCTTTCTGGCTTCTTAAGAATCTGAGCTAGTATCTTATTAATGGTATTGAAGAGCGTAATACCCCCCCCCCCCCCCCCCGTTTCGTTGAACCCCTCTTTTTGGGTAGCTTGATTATAATTCATTATTTACATCTTTTGGGTGTTGATTCTGTGTCCAACGCGTTTTTTACATGGATTATAATTGCCCTGTTATTATTTGTACATCAGCTTCAATTAGCTCCGGTAGATGTCGTAATGTTTCGCTTTTCCGTATGTGAATTGAGCCATCGTCTTTCTCATTTCGCTGGTCTTTGGTACGTTGGATGTGTTTCTCCTTCTAATGGGTTTAACTCTGCTTGATTACTTATTGATTCTCCACAGTACCTTCTCGGTTACTTATTGATCTGTTGTTACCATATTTTTTTTATTCATCCTATACATATCTCTTCGACAATAACAATGTTGTGGAAAATAACTTAGAAAATTCATTAGCAAATACATTTGGGATACCTGCAAATAGAAGATATGCAAACAAAAATAAATTTTACGCGGTATGGGGAAGTTTCTTTATATTTGAGGAGATAACAAAACATAATCATTACTTTCTTCCTCCTTCCTTTTACGGCTTGGACGCCTTCTACCGATCTGATTTGACCTGTTCTTACAGTCCTCTCGTTTCTTGGGCCTAACAGAATTTCTTCCACTACGGGAGCTGTGGGTATAATTGGCAGTTACATATCTTTCAGCTTCATTTATGACGTGGTTGATCGAATACGCTTTTATAGTAGTTGAAATATTTAATTCTATCAATTATGGTCTCTTAAATTGTGTACACTCTTTTCGTCCCGGAGTCATGCAGCATTCATTATAAGGAATATAATGTCTTTCATAATTTTATTTAGCAGGGTTCTGTTGATAGTGTTATAGGTACAGTCGTGTTCAAAAATGTGTTGTACACTGACAGTTGTAAAATTGGTGGTTGTGTTATTACTCAACAAAGGCTCAGACTGTATCAGTAACTAGGTAGACCTAGATGTATACTTTCAAAATATTTGTACCTACAACACTTTTTTGAACTTTGTGTAATTAATTTATATGCACAAAGCACTAATGCTGTACAACACTTTAATGAAGACGATTGTACATTGAACTTGTGAAGTTTTGTTTAGTACTATAGTATCTAAAGTAGTATGTGGAACGTGTCCAAAGTTTTACCTTTAATGCTTATTTTAGTCCTTGCTAATTTCTTCCTGGAAGATCATAGAGGTAAGCAAGAGAGAAAGATGATATATGTATAAAGCTGCCTGTACTGAAGTGTGCCTATAAGGCAATCGCGCTGCGAAGGCCTGCACTCCGCGATAGCGGATTACAAAAAGCATACTTTAGCTGCTGCTAGATATACTACAGAATAACGAAGAAGCTTTTGGCAGAGTCCTCTCACCTCTCTTACATAACTTGAACTTCAAGGACATTTTCCAAGTAGCACTTACAGATATTGAAAAGGGCATAAAGGTCAACGGGGTATGTATCAACAACATCCTATATACTGACGATACAGTACTAGTTGCTGATAATATAGACGATCTTCAACATCTTCTTAACATAGTGGGAGACTATAGTACAAAGATGGGACTTAACATTCATATTAAGGAAACAAAATATATGGTCGTCACTCGAAAGCCAGACACGTTCGGAGATGCCAGGCGAACATTCAATGATATGCCATTAGAACGAGTAACAAGATTAAATACATTTCTTTGCGGTAGCTGGACATCAGACTTAGAGACAAATGTCGAATATAAAACGCCTCTAATGCATTTATACAGATTTTTACCTCAGCCTTAAAATACGATTTATTAAATGCTACGTTTTGCAACACTACTATATGGTATGTAGGGCTGAACAATGAAAGTAACTGCGATAAACAAAATCCAGGCCTTTGAGATGTAGATTCATGGAAGAGTAGTTAAAATACTGTAGACCACGAAAGTTACAAATGAGGTCTTCAGAAAAATGCACAGAGACCGTGAAACCCATAGTAACAATTAACCGAAGAAATACTCTACATACCTGGGGTAAATTGTGCATAATTCAAAATACCATCTATTAGAGCTTACTATAGAATTGAATATCGAAGGTAAAAGGGGAATAGGTAGAAAAACGTCGTGGCTACGCAATGTAAAACAATAGATCGGATTTCGTAACGTGGAAAGCTTGATACACACTTCAAGAGACCGGCAAAATGGTAAATGTAGTGTCAAGCATACATTAAGGTATCAGCATACGAAGAATAAGAAGAACATTTGGAACTGAGGAGTAGACATTCTTTCTAATACTATTACTAAACTATATTCTTATTACAAAATACCGCTCGACTCAGTTAAACAAAGAACTCAAGGGTAAAACGTAGTAAAAAATAATATAGCAAAAGAAAACGAAGAATTGTATGTTGCCATGACGCGCAGTCAAACCAACAAAATGGAAATCCTTGAAGTTAATAAAAATATCAACTAGGCGAAGTGAAGAAAATTTACTGCAAAAAGATGAAAGCTGATTGCAGACAACACAGAGAGACGAATGTGAAGCAGGTGTATATAGAAGTATGGGTTACTAATCCTGCTTAGTGATATTTCTTGAAAACAACACATTTACTCAATTGTTTAAATAGTATCTAAAAGATGGAGTTCAAAATATCTATGCAAAAAATATCTCTAAAGATGAGATTCTCTAGAAGAAGTTGAAAGGAGGTTCCTGATCAAAGCTTTTAGATCTTCTGAAATTGACTAACTGTATCTAAGATTACTGCAGTTCGTGAATGACTTTGGAGGCGGTGCATCAAAAATGAAGCCAAAAACCTCAAAATTGGTGGAGTGTATACATGCAACAAAACCCTTAAGACACAAAGTTACAATCACTGAACAAGTAGGTCACTAGAATAAACTGTTAGCAAATCACAGGTGGGGATTAACAGTTTAGAAATGCACTTATCGATTGGAAATAGAAAGATCAATTTAATATATATGAGTTATAATATACGTGCAATCCGTTGGAAAATTAGATAGGTACCAGCAAAGACAGGTTTCAGTGCTATACAATTATTTAAAGACATGGAATTGCATTACAATGTTTTAAGAAATTTCAATTGTAAATACTAAGCATTGACGTGAGATGCATTGACAAACGCGGAACTGTTTTAAGCAGAAATGGTAATATATGACAATTAATATAATTAATAAAAACTACAGGCGCACTTATATAGGTATTTGGATATAACACAAGTTACATAATTAAATATTTATGTTAATATTTCTAAATGGTGTACTAATTATGTCATTAGCTGAAATTCCAGAGCTGTTAACGATACGCACATTTGTGGAGAGATAAAATGTATATTGTGTAGCTAATTGCATCATTGGAAAAGTGTAGAATTTGGAAAACACGCTTCTTAAACATTTTCGGAATTCTATCGGTTCTATTTGCGTACTTGATAATTTGAGTCAGATAGCTTCTTTAATTGATATTCGGCAGTCCTAAAATTTCTTATACTAAAGCCGCAGCAAAATTTTAAACTGATCAGTTAGAAAACTAAACCTCTCAATATTGTTCATGCTTTCGAAACTTTATGTATTGGGTTTAGATTCTACATGTCTGCAAAAACACCTACTTCAAAATAGTACTTTCAATATAAAATTTTCGGCAGTATCACCCTTTAAAACACCATCTAGGGATGACGTTCCTATAGACTTTTTCAGATATATTGAATAATTTTTCTTTCATTTTAAAAATTCTAGTGTAATTATCGCTAGCTGAGAGTATGTTTCTTAGACAATATTTCTACAGACTTTTTCTATATGTGTTTTTGAGTGGAAAAGAATATCGTTGTTCGTGACACTTTTAACTTGTGATATTTTTGATAAGCGTTATATTTCATTGGTGATATTTTGAAAAATAACGATCTTGCGGAAGGTCTTTTTGATGGGCGACATTTCAATTAGCAACCATTTCGATCAAACAACGTGGAAAAAGATAATCGTTGAGCGAATCTCGACATTTTTGACGAGCAATACTTTACATGTCATATACGGAGTGGTTAAAAAGAATTACACCTACTTGCTTTGGAAATGCTTTATGTGCTTTCATTGTTATCAAATTAGATAGAGCTAAGTAGACTTACGTATTGACAACGCTGACTAGTTCGAGAACAATAAAAAATCTAGCGCACAAAAATTTACATGAAAAAAAATTTCAAATGCAACCAGATGTAGCCCTTTTTTAATCACTCTGTATTTGAGAATGACAGTTTTGATAGGCAACAACTTTTCTACAGGAATTTTGAAAACCAAATCGTTGAAAAAAGTCTCTTTGATGGTGATTTTTTAGGGCACAAAAAGATAAAAATCTCAGTATACGAACATTTCTGAAAAGAAACATTTTCTAACTTTTGTTGCGTTGATAGCGGGAATATATTTTTTTCCCGTCATATATTTATATCTTTTTAATTTTTTATTGCAGCGATTTGACAAGAAAAGAGAATGTCTCAAATAAGTTTTTATATATTGTAGACAATACTGTAGAGAAAGCTATTTTTGAGCTAGCATTATGAAGACCCCAATCTGTTGAGCGGTACTTGTGATCGGCGACATTATACATGACTACCGACGTTTTCGATTAGTAAAGTTTTTCAATATGAATGCCATTTTTGAAAATGATATTGCTCAGCTCTACATTTTGATGATGGTATTTTGATTGCAGTAATATTACAAGCGACATTCTAAAGAGCGACATTTTTGATGAGCGATAATTTTGATTGGCGATATTTTTTATATCAACATTGTTGGAGATGACATTTTGATGGGACAGATTTTTAACTATGGAAGTTTTTGAGATTCGACATTTTTAAGAGTAATCTTTTTCAAATGTGCCATTTCTGAAGATGAAGTTGTTGAGTGTGTCTTTTCTGATCAACAATTTTGTAGAAGATAACATTTTTGATGAGCAATGGCTAGGTTTAACTGCGAATGCGCGACACTTTAACGCCGGAAGGTTGAACTGGGGACACACTTTTTAGTATAAATACCATCTTTTTAATATATGACTGATTAGTTTGAAAGCGACGTTGCCCAGGACAAAAATTTTTATGAGCAGCTACTAGTTTTGACTGGGAGGAAATTTTAAAGAAAACTATGTCAAAGGTGACTTCTTTCATAGACGATAGTTTTAAATGGCGAAAAAATTATAGATGCGACATTGTTAGAGACCTTTATCATGTATGGACTTTACCTTATGGTATTTTTTATAGCGACTCTGTTGAGAATAACATTTTTCGCTATCGTTGAATAGGTTTAACTGGACACGCATAAAATTTTAAAGACGAAATTGCCAAGGTAAACTTTTTTATAGACTACAACTTGGACTAGAGAATTTTTTTTTAATACGACATGGTTAAAGGTGATATTTTAAATATACTGGTGGTAGTTTTGAAAAGAACACTATTGTGGAAAATTGTGTTGATCAGTAGTAAGTAGGTAAAAGCTTTAAAGAAACCATGGTCAAGGACGGCTAATTTCATGCATGGCATTTGCCTTACAGGGTTTTTGAGAGCCACACCGTGGGGAAGAACATTATTGATGTGCAATAAGGTTTCACTAGGCACATTCCAGCTTTTAATAGCAAAATTGTCAAAGACAACTTTTATATAGACGACAGTTTTGACCGCCGAAAAGAAATGTGACGACAAAATTCTTAAGTGCAATCTTTTTAATGTATGACCGTTTTGTCTGGCGATAGTTTTGAAGTTGACACTATTAAAGGCAACATTTTGCATTAAGTACGAGATATTAAACACAACACTGTCAACGGCGACTTCTTTCGTGGGTGATTGTTTCGAATGATGACAAAATGTTGCAGGTGACATGGTTAGAGGCGACCTTTTTTATGCATGGCATTAGCCTTACGGCGTTCTTGAAAGCCATACTGTTGATTACATTATCGATTAGCAATAAGGTTTCTCTAGGCACATGCCAGCTTTTAAAGGTGAAATTGTCAAAGATAACTTTTTCATACGATAGTTTTGATTGCCATAAAAAATGTCTATCACAAAATTGTTAAATGCAATCTTTTTCATGTATGACCGTTTTGACCGCCGATAGTTTTGAAGCTGACACTATTGAGGACATGTTGCAGTGAGTAGGTATAGCTGGATGCAAGATTTTATACACAACATTGTCATGGGGAATTCTTTCCTGGAAGATGGTTTCGAATGGCGACCAAATGTTGTAGGCGACATTGTTAGAGGCGGTCTTTTTCACGCATGGCATTAGCCTTACGGCGTTTTTGAGAGCCACACTGTTGAGAACAACATTATTGACGAGCCAGATTTTGAAAAAGAAATTGTCAAGGACAACTTTTTTATATACAACAGTTTTGACTGCCGAAAAAATTTTTATGTCAGAGTTCTTAAATGCAATCTTTAATGTATGACCGTTTTGTCTGGCGATAGTTTTGAAGGTGACGCTATTGAAACAACATTTTGCAGTGAGTAGGTTTAGTTGGATACGAGATTTTAAACACAACATTGTCACGGGCGACTTCTTTCGTGGATAATGGTTTCGGATGACGACAAAATGTTGCAGGCGACATTGTTAGAGGCGATCTTTTTCGTGCATGGCATTTGCCTTACTGCGTTTTTGAGAGCCACACTGTTGGGAATTACTTTTTTGATGAGCAAAAAGGTTTCACCAGGTAAGATTTTCAAGATAAAATTGTCAAGGAAAACTTTTTTATATACAACAGTTATGGCAGCTGAAAACATTTTACTGTCAAAATTCTTAAATGCAATCTTTAATGTATGACCGTTTTGCCCGGCGATAGCTTTGAAGGTTACGCTATTGAAGACAACATTTTGCTTTGAGTAGGTTTAGCTGTATACAAGATTTTAAACACGTCATGGCGACTTCTTTCGTGGATGATGGTTTCGGGCGGCGACAAAATGTTGCAGGCGACATTGTTAGAGGCGGTCTTTTTCGTGCATGGCATTTGCCTTATTGCGTTTTTGGGGGGCCACACTACTAAAAATAACTTTTTTGATGAGCAATAAGGTTTCACTAGGCAATATTTTGAAGACAAAATGGTCAAGGAAACCTTTTTTATATACAACAGTTTTGACTGCTGAAAATCTTTAATGTCAGAATTCTTAAATGCAATCTTTAATGTATGACCGTTTTGTCTGGCGATAGTTTTGAAGTTGACGCTATTGAAGACAACATTTTGCAGTGACTAACATTGTCACGGGCGACTTCTTTCGTGGATAATGGTTTCGGATGACGACAAAATGTTGCAGGCGACATTGTTAGAGGCGGTCTTTTTCGTGCATGGCATTTGCCTTATTGCGTTTTTGGGGGGCCACACTACTGAGAATAACTTTTTTGATGAGCAATAAGGTTTAACTAGGCAATATTTTGAAGACAAAATGGTCAAGGAAACCTTTTTTATATACAACAGTTTTAACTGCCAAAAAATTTCAATGTCAAAATTCTTAAACCTAAATCTTTTTAATGTATGACCGTTTTGTTCGGCGATAGTTTTGAAGGTGACACTATTAAGGACAACATTTTGCAGTGAGTATATAGGTTTAGCTGGATACAAGATTTTAAACACAACATTGTCACGGCCGACATCTTTTGTGGGTGCTTGTTTCGAATGGCGACAAAATTTTGCAGGTGACATTGTTAGAGGCGATCTTTTTCATGCATGGCATTTGCCTTACAGCGTTTTTGAGAGCCACAATGTTGAGAACAACATTATTGACGAGCAATAAGGTTTCACTATGCACATGCCAGATTTTGAAAACGAAATTGTCAAGGACAACTTTTTTATAGAAGACAGATTTGACTGCCAATGAAACATTTGATGGCAAAATTCTTAAATGCAATCTTTTTAATGTATGGCCGTTTTGTCGGGCGATAGTTTTGAAGGTGACACTATTAAGGACTACATTTTGCAGTGAGTAGGTTTAGCTGGATACAACATTTTAAACACAACATTGTGACGGGCGACTTGTTTCGTGGACGACGGTATCGTTTTGCGACAAACTTTTGAAACCAACATTGTAAAGGTGAACTTTTCATGTATGGCATTTCCCTTAAACGTTTTCGATAGCGACAGTTAGGAAACAAATTTTTGTATGCGTAAAGGGTAGCTTTAACTGTGCACGCAAGTGATTTGAAAAACGAAAATGTCAAGGGCAATATTTTATCTGGTGATACATTTTTAAATATCCATGCTGGTGACGTAATGTAAGTATGTTGTTCATATCTCTAACAATGTAACAATATGAGCAAAATGCTTTCGGAAAATATTGAAAAAGTATATAAATTGTTGAAATATACCATTTTAAAGAATCTAAATAAAGACTGAATTGATATGAATAATAATAAATAATAAAATAAGATTGCAGATTACTATTACACTATAATAAAATACATAAGTATAAGTAATTTGGTTTTGCTACTGAGAATTTTGAAAAGTCCGAAAATTATAAGTCAAAGCTCACTTCAAATTTCAATAAATTCAGACAAAAATTCTAAGTTCAATTCTGAACCTGCAAAAATCATAATTCAGATTTAACTGGGTTTGAGAATTTTGAAAATACACTTTATATACATACCTTGCCGGGTCGATTTGCGAATTAGGTGAAACAGCAGTCAAATTTTGTTGTCCTTCGACAGTTTCTTGATTTTCTCGCACAATGCTGTTTTAGTGGAAAGCTGTATCACTTTCTGCTTTATCTTATTAAAAGTTAATATTCCGTATACTGGTGAACAGGTGGACGTGGGCCAAAAAATCATCCGATGCATTGTGGAAACAATGCACTTTGCGATGTGCATGCATCGGGTGATTGCTGGCCCAATGCAATAGAGAGATTGGTTATAATATTCGTGTAATAATTTTATCGAGAATTATTCTCACTTTATCGGGATATTAAAAAATAAATGGTGCATGAGTTAGTGCCATTTAAAATTTTTATGAAACGTGGGTAGTGTTACAATTCGAAACGTTTAATGCATGCCTTTTAGCTTATTTTCCAAATTGAGAGGTTATGTTTGGAAAGCCATGAAAGGACGGTATTATGTAGTGTTTTTCAGAATTTTAGGGCGCCGCGTTATAAAAGTTTGAGACCTCTGGTCGCGCCTGAAATTTTAAAATTCTTGGAAGACTTTCTAAGGACGGCAATTGGTAATTATAGAAAACTTAACAGTCCATTAGGTCGTTTACTATAAGGTTTCCAATAGACAATTATCGTTAAACGAATTTCTGTTTTGTTTTCAGCGGATTTATACGCTTCGCGTTTCACTCGGTGTTTTATTCGTCGCGAAGAAAGTCGCCCGTCGACATTTTTTCTACTCTCGCTGCTGACGACCACACACTTGTCATAAGCTGCGGCGACAATAAGATATGCTAAATTATCGACGGGTGTTAGTTATCTCGAGACTGTCAAGTTCTATGTCAGTTTAGCTCCAGCCACTAGCTCAGGTGGACTTTCAAAAGCTACGCTTTCAGCCGACGCTTTTCTTCGCTGACTCCAAATTTGCCTTCCGTTAAGTCGACTTCGCGTGATGCTGGTGTTTTTGAATTACTTTTAGTTTCGTGCTTGGTTTTTGGGAACTTTTGGTGATTTACTGGTGTTTTTATATTTTTTTGTCATGGGTAAGTAGTTTTTTTAGTTTTGCTTTTTTTTATCCTGACTAAATTATTTAAATATAAACATAATTGTTCGCACTGAAACCGAGAGTAAACATTTCCTTTTGCGCAATGCAAAGAGCAATTACATTTGCAATAAGCACTAGTAAATAATTGTACTTCTCCAACCTGTGCCAGTTTACAAACCTGTTCCGCAATTGTGCATTATTCCAAACTGCAGCTAATGAGTCTCAGTGCTGTTTTGGTAGCTGCTGCTCAATTTTTTTTTAAATTCAAATTGTTCAAACGTTCAAGGATTCGCCGCTTTTCCTGTTCAGGACAATTCCGCGCTGCGGTTGCAGCTGCAAGGTAATATTTTACAAAGTTCTTGAACAATATTGCGTATTATTCTAAGTAATTTATGGTAATTCGCTCCGTTTTTACCGAGGGACGGCAGTAATTTAGCGCTGCTTAAAGGTTGCCGGAGTTTGCTTAGCAAATTTCGGGCAATTAGACTCTTCGAGTCCTTCGAGTGCTTTTAGACGAAATCAACATAACTGACCCGCAGAATTTGAGTATGTTAATGTGGGCCACGAAGGTTTCGTTTCGCAGATCCTGCGTGTGAGGCAAAAAGTATCAAACGGGGACAGTTCGCTTCTAGCTACATAAATCGTTTGGAATCGTGTCAGCCTATTGAAGTTACCAACCAGGAAAAGTTATCATCACAGAGTCGAAATTATGCAACCAAAATAAACTCCGCTGATTTTAAACTTTGAATCGGCTCTGGAGGTGGATAATTATTTTAAAAATCTGAACTTTTAGGTTTTGCACTAATAACTATGTATTGCGTTGCTCTCGCAGTATTTGTATTTTGTTGTAATATGCGTTTAAAGCTATTTTTCGATCATCTCAAACTGTCTACTAAGGTCAGTCCTCAAAGCAAACTGAAATCTTTTGATAGTTTTTTGTTTGTACCAAAATGTATAAGCAGTGTTCATGAAACTACCAGAAAGTAACAGTGAAATCTTATATTGACTGTCAACTTCACACCTTTGGAATATTCTGTAATTGTTTAAACAATATGTATAAATAGCATTAGAGTTTTACCCATTCATTATATGTATAGGTTTTCTATGGCTATTTTATTAATAATACAAATTAATAACCCATATAAAATGACAACATAATTTTTCATTGTCTAAACCTGATATAAATCGATAATTTGGTATGGAACAATCGTAATCATTCCAACTTTCAGGTTTACCTGTGAAAAAATCTGATATTATCAAAACTGAAAGCGAAATCTGACAAATATATGGAAAGCAGCACATAGCTTTAAGCACGTGTCAAAAATTATCAGAAAAAGCTGTGGTTTGGTACTACACAACTTTCGATTTCATTTTTGGAAATCATAAAATTTTAAGTCATTTATTTTTTTATGTTGAAAACCTCATCGAATTAGCAGTTAGCAGTAATCGTATTGTTAAAATTGATTTAAATTCAATTCTTGATTTGAAGATAAATAGGTGCAACTGCATATGTGCGATTTAATTGAGAGCTATAATTTGGTGCAAAATTTTAAAATGTGGACCTTTGACTTCACCTTTGGAAAATAGGGGGCTGCGAATTTTTAGAAAATTCTCACATATAATCTCTTAAGAGCATTAATTCTTTCCGGAAATGTTTTGAGTGCGTTCCAACAACGTCGTATTAATTTGCCCGAGCCGGACACGAGGGAAAATTAGGACATTATTGGAATGCACGAAAAACAATTTCCGGATATGAATTAATGCTCGAATGCAGATTCGGTAAGAAAATCGTAACGACACAAATCCTCACAGTTAGGTTGGTCTACCTATAAAAAATTTCCAAGAAATTTTGTTGTCTTGGTTACGGCTCGTGAACTAATTTTCCTATTGGTCATTAATAAGTGTCGTACGATTTTCTTCTTAATAATTTCGTATCAACAAATTTATTCAAAAATTCAACTTTTGGGGAGATACCATTTCAAAATCTAAAATTTGGTATGGCATAACCTTAATCTTCAAAGCAACAACTGATTTTTTACAAAATTGTAAAATTGGAAGTAATTCTTTGACAATGATAAAATTAGCAAAACAGAAGAGGGAGTCTGAATAGAAGTTGTTCAAGACATCACTATAGAGAGATAATTTAAAAATATGATCAAAATCTACGTTTTGGTATAGGACAACCGTGATAATCTTTCGAAATTTTGAAAGGGAACCTGGACTTAAAATTCATTGTTAAAAAATCTAAATGTGCTTGAAAAGTAGCGTAGATTCTTGCTAATTATACTAGGTGAGGTTTTTAAAGTGTTACAAGGCGATATCTCGAAAATGGTATAAAATATTTGGTGAAATTTTGGTGAGGTAACAAGGAGATGGGGGAGACATACCTATAAAAACATATTTTTGATATTTACCTTCGCTCTCTATTTTGAAGGGCAACTTTGTAACTTGTAACTTTGAAATTTTTAATAGCGGGATGTACTTTTATTTAGAAAATTAGAATCTACGTAAAAAACTATATATGTGTACAAACATTTTTTGATTTGCTTTATCGGTTACGGAGTTATGATTTATTAGGTTATAAAATAAAAAAGAATAATAGTCGTTAAAACGTCAAAATTCTCAACTGACTTAAGTAAAAATAACTTATTTCCATGGAAACGGACAATAATTCTGAAATAAGTGAACTTGATTTATTTGTAAAATTTATATATTTTATAAATTCAATCAAAATTTAGTTAATCATAATTCCGTAACCGAAACAGCAAATCCAAAAATGTTTTGAACACATACGTAGTATTTTACGTAAATTCAAATTGTATAAGCAAAAGTACATCATCCTATTTAAAATTCCAACGTTACCCCCTACCCCTCAAAATAGAGAAGGGGGGTAATTATAAAACATACGTTTAAATATGTCGCCCCTTTTCTCCCTATTACCTCATCAGAATTTAATGAAAAGATTTGAAATGGTTTTCGAAATATTGCCCTGTAACATTTTAAAAAACTCACCCAGTATACTTCGACCTTTTTTCCTATTATTATAACTGCACCTGTACTAATAATACTGTGTGACTTTTATAAAGATCGATTATATTAACTCATACTTTCTATATATATTTTATAAACACCTGTGGTTTGGTACAATGTAACAAAATTCAGTTTTACCTTTGGAAGTTTCTATTATTTGAAGTTATCATAGGCTCTATTAAAAATGTCAGGCATATATAGAAAAGATATGCAGCTACTCGCATTTGAATTAGACCAAAGAAATATGAAATGCAATTCTTCTTCTTCAATCTTTCTGAATTAAAATATTAAATTAATACAACTTTGCAAATCAATGTCTTGGCTAGAGCGACCTAGAGTGCCATTTTAGAATATCCACGTCTCATAAAAAACACAAATTGATATAATTCTCCTTGTATCATGCTCTGATAAGACTCCAAAATACATCTCAATTCTAAAGCAAAGTCGTTCAACTCCATGAGACATCCTCCAGGATTATTTTTTTGCGATTTAAATCCTAAATTTTTTAGGACCGTGTGCAAAGACGCTCGCCTCCCAGTCACAATTTCATCTGCTGTCAGTTTTTCTCATAAATGATAAGGGGCTACATATTGCTCTGAAACAAGATGATTTAAATATGGCAAGATTTACCTATTAATATGTTTCAATATTTGATATTAAAAGCATTTAGGCTTACCTTTTTCGTAAATTTCATCACTCGTGTTTCGAATAGCAGTCTCAGTGAACCTATCAACGCAAGTAACAGGTTTAGAATGTGTCCGTTTTTGGGAGGAGAAGTCAAAACTTTATTTCATTGTATAAGATGTAGAGTTGAAATATGTACTGGTATTTAATGCTACCGCAAGCATCTAAAGCAAAATTTTATAAATTTGCATTAGCTAATTACCTTCCTGACGACATTCAACGGTATAAAAGGGCTTCCATTATCACGATCTTGTTGGAAATATGTTATTAATGAAGCATCAAGTTCTTTTGTACGCCTTCCCAAATGCTTATTCGGCATCTATAAAAAATATCGTTAGTTGTCACTTTTAACACCTAATAAAATAAAACGATTGTGCAACTACTCTCAGAGCAGCGAACTTCATACGTTAATTATATCATGTGTTTAAAAACTCATTCGCAGCATGCCATGATCAAATTGAAGTTAGCCGTAACTTGATACGAACTCATTGAAGCAAATGAACTACCATAAGTCAGTGAGAGCTAAATTACATCTTGATCTTGAACTACTTTCCTAAAAATATACAAAACACTTAATACAATCAATTTTTATTAACTGGTATTATTAATACACTTGTTGTTGTGTAAATGTATCTTATTTTCCTTTAATGCAGTGTAAACTTTTGCCTGTCACAGTAACAGATGTTTTCATAAACAAAATGCATCTGACATTCACATACAGACTTAAGTTAAAACATGACTAGATTTTTTATCTTTCTTTCCAAGGCCTGCCCTAAATGAGTTTTTTTAAACACACCATATATTTTCTGTCGTATGCACAAATTCAGTTTTCTATTATTATAGTGGTATTCATTTTAACGTCATAGTTACATGCAACGGAGGTTTCCTTAAAAAAATATTTAAGCATATTTAATACATTGTAGTGTTAACAATTAATCAACAATATTCAACATTTATTTCAATTCTTTGCTTATTATAAAAAACAGTATATAGAAAATTGGGTTTATTAAAAATTAACATTGTAAAATCCGTATCCCATTTTTCATGCTGCTCAAACAACTACCAATCTTTTGAAATTGGTCTACTAACTGCATTTGCCAATCTGACAGTCACTTCTTTTTGCTATTTTTTTAAATAAATATTGTAATTGGATTACTGTTAACTAATTGCCAACTCTGCAGAATATCAGCAAATATACTTAGTTATTTTTCTTGATGTATTAATCTGATATACTTTAATTCAGAAAAATAAAGTTCGATAGCATATTTCTTTCCAATTATATGTGATAGAACTGATTTCTGAATTAAAAAAAAAAAATCTAAAAACCACATAGGTACAAGTCAAGTTATAAAAATTTTACCATAGATAGAATTACGCTTTTATTTTCTATACGAGCACATGTCAGAACGCGCATCTTTATGCCATGAATAAGTTGGAGTAATTCTTGGAAAATTGTTTATCTTTAAATTACACAAAATGTAATAATTATAGATATTACCGATACAAGTTTGATTACGAGTTTAGTTAAGGTGCATTAAGCAAACCATTACCGCACTAAGTGCGCTAATGAAGCTCTTAAAGATTAATTTGGTAAATAGTCTATAACGACACCCATAAAGATAAAATTATTAAAAGTTACAAAATAACAAAAATTATCTCTTGAATATTTGATGTAAGTTGGAAATTCTTCTAGGTAAGCAACAGCTTTCACCCATTTTAAACACGTTTCAAAGTTATGTCTGGCGTAGAATTATGAGTAAATAAAATTATAAAAATTTCACTATCACAGAAATGATTGAACTCAGATAAAAACCAATTTGGTATAGGTCAGGCCAACTCGATACTTCGACAAGTCACAAGTTAATTAATCGAAACGCAATTGATCGAACACAATTGATCAAAAAACAAATAATCGAGTCGATAGTTTCCCTAAACACAATATTTGATCTAGAAAAATGTCGAAGAACATTTTTCGAACACAAGTTATCGAAATAAAATTGATGAAACATGATTGATTAAATACAATTGATCTAATCACAATCTATTGAAACTACAATTTCCAGAATACAATTTTTGAGTTTAGGAAATTTGAAGAACGCACTTTATCCAACCAGAATTCATCATGAAACACTATCGAATCCACAATTTCCCGAACACAAGTTTTGGGCCTCCGAAAATTTTCCAAACACAAGTTGTGGAAATAAATTGATCAAAGACCATTGATCGAATACAACTGATCAAAAATATTTTATCGAAGGCTCAATTTCCCGGAAATCTGTTTATGAGTATAAGAAAATTTGAAGAACACAATTTATCGAATCGCAATTTATCAAAACACAAGTTATCGAAACCGCAGTTTCCCTACAACTACTTCTTAGGTCTACGAAAATTAGTGGACCACAATTTATTGAAACGCATTTTATAACACAAAATTATGGAACCCTACTTCCCTAAAATCACTTTTTCAGTCTAGGAGAATTTTTCGAACACAATTTATCGAAATACAATTGAAAGAAAAACAATTTATCGAAACCACAATTTACTCAAACACAGGTTTTTATAAAAAGCAAACCTGGAATAACATAAAACTTACTATAGAAACACCTTTTTCGGTAGATATAGGCATGTAAATAGATCGAATTTGTACCCAAAACGCTATTTAGGAAGCTCACACACCTGAAAAACATCAACTTCGCGAGTAGATGTATGGATCTATTATATGTATATTCTAAGCGCCGCTTCGGTAAATTGTGGTTTCCATAAATTGTTTCTTTATCAATTGTGTTCTAATGGTGTTTTAATTATTTTTGCACATCGAACGCAGTTTCGGTGATATGTGGTTGCGATAAATGTCTGCATCGATAAATTTTTTCAATCAGTTGTGTTCGATTAATAATGTGTACACCACTTGGGCAACAACATTTTTATTGAATACGCTTCATTTTGACGTTAGCATCTATTTTTGGTTTATTTACTACCTCACCTTAGTTTTTGCTAAAAGCTACTTAATTGCAAGATAAGTATAAAATGATATAGGTGGTTTAATATGCCACCGTTAACGTTGGTTTGTAAATGCAGTCATAACTCTGGTTTGAATTTCTCGCATTCACCCTCCTCGAGTTATGTGGTGTCTTCAAATTTTGTTAGGCCGCGCTGAAAGTGTTATTTCGTTTAATCAGCTTTGGTAATTTACATACTTACCTGTTTGTAAACGAAGTGTCTGATTTGACGTTTTGGAGGTTAATGCCGTTAGTGATTCTTTGGTTTATTGATAAAATAAAAAGTTTGGAAGACCACAGCAAATTATAATAGCAGCTTTGCTTATTCCATTTGTGTACATTTATTTGCAAGGTCACTTCCGTTATTACACTATTTAGCTTTTCTGGTAGTACATTTGAGTGGTATCCCATACATTATTGAAGATTCAGACGTGTTCCATGTATTTTGACTTATTATCTACGGTATTTCGAGCATTTATTGTGTTTTTGCCCTCAGCTCTAGGGCAGTCACTTAAGAAATTCTTCTTTAAGCAAGATTTTCTCGTAATATTTCGTTCCACTGTGGTGGTAAACAGCTTACCTGTTTTCTTTTGCATTTGCATTAAACAACATCCAGCAGAATTTGTAAAAATTAACCATCTAAAATATTGAGAGATCCGCTTCTTGCATTGACAGGAGATTTTAAAAATTTGTTGGTCGCGGCTCTGCTTTATTTTTTTCTTAGTTGTTAATTCTGGGATTTATATGGTAGACAGCAATTATTCGTAAGTTTTGCAGTGAAAGCCTATGTCGGCAATCTGTCTTTACGCATTTTAATTCCATTCTAGATCGTTGTCCATAAGTCAGGGCCCCTTGTGGTGATTTGTGCACTCAGCCTGTAGGCTGACGTTGTCTTAGTTTTACAGGGCTTTTCGTATTAATTTAAACTTAAAAGTTCTTCTTTTGGATGAATTTTGGTTTTTAATATCTTCTTATGGACTTGGGTATCTGGATTTTTCGCCCGATGGACAATTTGCCTACGTTGGTGCCGTCCTATTTAGCATCTATGCGTAATTAAAGCCACATCGGTTTTCGTGATCTACGATGGCTGCAACAGATACACTACAACATTGTCTTCTAAATATTTTTGTAGCAATTTAGAATTTATCGGCTTGAATAATTTCATGAATCGACGATATTTTGATTTTCCTGTTGATGCCTGATTTACTGTTTATTGATCTATTAGTCCTTAGTAATGTATGTATTCCTACGTTGTTTTTGCTGTGTTTAATTGTGCGTTAAATTTACAGTTAAAATTGAAAATTACATGCGTTACGCTATAAACGCCTCGTGACCACTTCGCGGGTTTGGTATTGAGTCCGCCTCAATTAATTACCTACTTTATCGTGAGATAACATAGATTCAATCATTTATTTCTATATGATGAACTCTTTTCTTATGTTATTTGTCTGCATGTATTGGAAATTTTTATTTTAATTGTGTCGTATGTATGGTTTTCCTTTCTATAGCAGGTTATAGTTTAGCAAAGAGTTTGTATAATTGAAATATTTCTCTTAAATGTAAGCTGCGCTTATATCACCGGGGAATTTTAAAATAATCACGTTGGTGGCGCTCATATTTGGTTTTGATAATTCTAGTGTTAATCCACCCCCTTCTTCGTAGCTTAGCTGACTTGCTGAACGCTATTGTTTACGGGACTATTTTGGCTATTTGCAGCGTTCTGTTCTGGATATACTGAAATGTTACAGGATTTTCATAAGTTATTCTAGCTATTGTGTATCCACAGTGTGGATAAATGCATCGAATTTGGAAAAAGTCTTCGTAATGGCAGTATGCAGCCACAATACACATAATCCAATAAAGAAAATAGCTGGTTTGATAGGACTCATGGTAGGTCCTGGCAAAAAAACTTATTTTTGAATGATCGTCCATGGGCAAGTATCTACCCAAGAGATCGATGCCGCCAAACTGATGAAGAAATCAGCCTGATAAGTTATGTCGTTTTTCAGCTGTCGTATTAGCATCCATACTCCATTATTATTAAATTTGTATAAAATGATCGAGGGCCAAAGCAGAAATGATCCATTACATACCTATGCGAAATTTGATGATATGATTTGGTATAGTTCAACTTTAATTTATCGATCTTTGGAAAGTTGTGTAATTTCAATTGATGGTTTCAAAATAATTTTATCTGAAAACCACATGCAAATAAAATTATTAATAACTGTACTACGGGAAGGATAACGTAAATGATTGTTTCGAATTATTTTGTTTCTGAGAGCGTACAAATTAAATACTATGAACTTCTGTGCAGATGTAATTGCATTCATTTTTGTCTTTTATATGGGCACATATTCGAAATCTAATGAAAATCTGTGTTCAGTATGAAACAATCTTAATTTTTAAAAATTTCTCTTAAGGGTAAATTTGGAATTTACTTTGTTGTTTTAATGTGGCTATTAAAACACAGAAAATAGTGCTTTAATAGAGACTATTAAGGCATTATTTTTGCATTGTTTCTTTCATATGAAAACGTTGAAATAGTGTCCTTAATGTACAGATTGTCATACTTATGATATTTTAAAGTTTTGATTATTTCTATAGAAAGTAGATAAAATAGCATAAACAACTCGTTTCATTAAGCTTGTTCTCACACTTGTTCTATAGAAAATTCGTAGCTTTGAGGCTCGTTTTATGAGCCTTATGCAACTTGTGTTTTAATGTACTATTTTCTGGAAAGAACATAAAAATAGAATTATAAAAAAATGTTTTAGAAATAATTATATACAGTTGTGCATTATATACGATACATATGTGATGAAATGCTGCTAAATACAAAACAATGTCATTTAAATTTTTCAAAAACTCTGTTGCAGAAAGAATATACATTTTTGTTTGCTATATGGGTATATTATGGGAAATCTGGTGCAAATATATTATGTACTTTAACGCAGGACAACTTTATTCTTTCGAAATTTCTAAGTCAGCTAAAATTTAATCAATTCCTTAAAA
This sequence comes from Agriotes lineatus, assembly GCA_940337035.1. Lineage (NCBI taxonomy): Eukaryota > Metazoa > Arthropoda > Insecta > Coleoptera > Elateridae > Agriotes > Agriotes lineatus. Next base: position 103,174,880 of record OW679196.1, on the reverse strand, counting down.
TTGTTTAAAGATCTATGGAACACACTATTTAAGTATTTATTTTCTGTGTGGGTATACTCTACCCAAAAATAAACTGAGTATATAGGAGTACAAAGCATCTTTAGCTTATAACTCGGCCTATGACGCATAAGGTTTGTTAGTAGTTTGTTTAATAATGCAGTTGGGAAGTACGATAATCCAGGTAGCCGGATTAGAATTCTGTGAGTTCATTTTAGGTAGACTATACATTGTTGACAACTTATGCAAATCTATAATTTAGTACAACAAAACCTTAATCTTTCGACTATTGGAATTTAGCTGTTTTTGGAAATTCCTCAATTTGAATGCATTGTTGGAAATCGGTCGCTAATTGCTATATAATGTAATTTAAACTGCTCTACGCACTGGCGAACAAGAACAACCTGCGTGTTCGTTAGCAATTCTGAAGGATTTTTCCTTTTCTAGATTCTCTACAGCGATTAGCCATGTCTACGGTGACCCAGCTAATGGACTGCTACAGATACTTCATGGAAACTAAAAGTGGTGAGTACGTCGAGCCTCAAAATATTAACAACTCAATTTCTACTGCTAACAGCAAACCTACTGTTTGCTAATTTAAAAAATCAATAAATTCTCCAATCATTGTGCAATGCAGGCGGTAATTGCTAATTGTTTGGACATGATTAGAGCCATTAAATCAGAGGACAGACCGTGGAATGCCTTGAAAGACAGCTAGCTGCAGTTCAGTAAAATTCCAAGCTAGTAAGGACCTCAAGATTGTTTCTTCGCATACGGTTGAGATCTTTTCACTTTCATAGTCGATCAAGCAAAGTCAGCGATATTGATTATGTAATTAACAGAGAGGAAAGATGTACAAATTAAAACGTGCCGTTTTGTCTTATCTGTGCTCCATAAAGTAAACAAGGAGGATGACTGCCGCGTTTTGTAAGGTTATCGAACTAGATCTAATGGTTCGGGAATGATTTTAAGTTATTTATTCGAAACACTAATTGGAATTGTGATTTTGAACGTCTTTAGAATAATTGAACAAGTTCCTTATGTAAATAAGACACTTAAAGCTGTGCATGTAATAAGTAGGTATAGTTTATGAAAAAGTTGCCTTATGTAATTGTTAGATTGATGAGTATGAAATTGATACGTGTACATTTCATTGCTTCAGTCCTGTTAATTAATAACTAAGAATTACCATAAGCATTATTAATTTAAATTAGCTGTAACCAGGCAGTAATGCGAAAGTGAGGCTATGAGACTACTTTCGTGTCTATTATTTTGCAATTCGGACATTGCAGTGCAACGCTAAATATTGTAATTTGGGAAATGACATCTATTTATAATTAATAAAGAGCAGTTCTGGTTTAGCCCTGATTTAGCTACTAATTGTACTTAATAACTTAGGTGGTTGTGTATGTATAGTTACCTAGGTACAATAGCAGTTACTCTCTTTAGAATAAACAGAATTAATTAAAAACACCGTGTTTACAATTTTTTGAATTAGTTTCAATTACACAATATAAATGTTCTACTATATTCTTTGTTTTTTTGGTAAACTTCTTATAGGGCTTTGAACGTATAGTACTCATAGTCGGTGTGTAAGGTACTTATTTCGCATATTTAAACCTTGCTGACTCACTATCAAGCCAGTAATATTACAAATCCTGTAATATACTATTTATATAAACGGATTTGCAATTTATGAGCAATAAATAGTGTTTGGCATAAATAAAATCCAAAATACACAACATATATGTATATGCATGTATGAAATCAAGTAAATGAGAACTAAACAGCTTTGTATATAAATATTCGATTAATTTAGGGTTTGTGAGTTGCGTTTGTACAACTTGCTAAATCATAAAAGCCAATAACATTCAAAACTTATCAAATTTATTGTTTGATTTGATACAGTTCTTACATTAATTTTGGAAAAAATAAACTCAACAAAAGGATGTGCCGAAAGGATATTTATACATGACCAGCTCACGAACGGAAGTCGCATAAAACAGCGAGGAATTTAAAAAAAAAATTAATTTGATTTATTTATTTCCAAAGAATGGTACAACTTATATATATTAAGAAACCATAATTTAAGAAAAATAAGAGTAAATAACAACCATTTAATAATGTAACCCCCCCTAGGGCTAAAAACTTAGATATAAATGGTATAACCGAACGGAGCTCACAAAATTACACAAACTTTTAGGATATTGTATTGGGCAAAGTAGCAACAAAATAGCAGAAAAGAGACAAATCATAAGTAAACACTTTGGAGAGAGACAAGGAAGAATGAAATGACATTATTAACTATGTTATATATATTTTTTGCATCTAAGAAGTCATGTATAGTGTGTCTATTCATATATTGTATTGAGGTTCTAATTTTTGTTTTAAAATTATTATTAATGCAGTGTTTTACCGGGCGAAGCAAGCAGTAATTTACATTTTTTAAATAATTCATCACTTGAATATGTACGATCCTTATTAAATATAATTGTTAAAAAGTATTTTTGGAGAACTTCTAATTGAATCACATGATGTTTTAATATACCCCCGCCCCCCATCCAATAATTCCATACTGTGAGTGTGATTTCATCAATGAATGATATAGAATTATTAGGTATTTTTTTGTGAGCGGATGGCGAGCTATGCTCAACTCTCAGGCGGCCAACCCGAGTTCGAATCCCGGTGGACTTTAGACGAATTTTAACAATCGTACGCTCCCCGGCTACCACGATAACACCTGTGGTAGTCGTTAACCCCTAAGAAGGAAACTCTTCCTCAATTTCGACGGGCAAGGCTAGCCACCCACCCGACTTACGAGTTAAGAGGGCTCACAGAACTACAATTGTGTGGAATAAATAGGCCACTGGCCTAATATAAGAGGAAGAAGAAGAAGGTATTTTTGATCCAATATTTGCTTTGATTAATTTGTATTCCCAAATAAATTGTTTTTAAATTCCTCTACAACATAATTTATTTGATCACCTGAAATAATTAGAAGCAGTTTAGTCAAATATCACAAGTAGCGAAAGCATAGGACTCCAGATTCTACAACTTACTGTCTCAAGTCTCTCTGAAACATGCGGGATAATGGAGATGCAACGTAAGGAGAGGCTCCAAAGAGATAGAAGAAAGAGACAACAGCTAGTCAAGAACATAAACGGTAAATTTATTTAAACAAAGCCTTAATACATCGAAAGATATATTTTGTCATATAGATATTTAGAAAAATATTCACCAAACAGGTAGTGCATAAGGATTATACAAGCACAGCAGGAATTGACTAAATAGAAGCACTTGGAATCGATTCAGGAAAGTATAGGAACATCTAATTAAGACGAACATCAACTTTAGCCCAAAAAGCTAAACGGGTGGAAAAGGTTAGGTATATAAAAACCCTTGTGCAAAGAAGTCTTTTTCAAATTCTAATCGGTGCGCTTTATTTATACATAATTAAGTTCAACGTGTTACCCCAACTGTATATAAGGGAAACACAATGAAGAGTATATTTTATAGGTTACTTTACAAGTATATTTTAACACTCACACACTTGGTCATCGCTTCTGCAATAGTTGCATACTCTAAAAAAAATTTTGACAGTTCTTGAAAACTTTGTCTACCGCAGCTTTCAATTCTTCACCTGACGGAAACTCATTTCCCTTAAGATTTCTCTTCAGATTTGTAAGCATGAAGAAGCCACTATGTGTTAAACAGGGCTGCAAGGCGGATATCGTACCTAACTCAATAAATGCTAAATAACTTGTAGAATTCAGCATGCCTACACTATGCTGCTCCAGCTTTACTTAACACAGTTTTATGAACTTAAAATAGCCTGTAACTTGCAAATATTACTCGAGCATGCTCTTAAAGATGTCACAACTACTTGTCAAGAAGAAACAATCTAGATAGCTTATTTTTTTCGTGGTTAGGTAGATTACACAAAAACTGCCCTCGTGGATACAGTACTGTTATCGCATTAAGAAGCAAAGGTTCTTTATGGGTTAAAAAGAACTACAACAGAATTTAAGATCCATCATATTTAGCCTCCATGATGGACTCGATTCGACAAACAATGTGTGCGAGAAGCGTAAGCTGCGAAGCGGAATGCAGAAAAACTTGGAGCAAAGAAAAACCTGACCTATATCGTTGAAAATTTTGTGGGCTTCCAAATCAGACTCATCGTACCAGATGTTATGGTATTTCCCAGTGCCAAATTTGTAATCCAACAGATGTGGGAATAGCAACAGGCGGCTTCTGCAGCGTTTGCTAATTTGCCGCAAATAGTTTTACGAATCTTGGGATTATTCCGACAAAGAATGAAAGAAGAAGGAAAAATAAAGGCCTGAAAGTAAATTCGACTAAACTTCGGTCCACCTGAAGGTGGAAATAACTGTTTCATACCAGAAACTTTAGGCGGAAAAACGTGTTTTACTTCCAAATGCTATCAAATCCTGATTTAATTGGACAGGTGCAGTAGTTGGCCAAGCCAAACAGAACCAAACCTTTATCAAATTATCGACGATACGTCGTGTATCTAGCTTCGGGAATAAGATTCTTTGTCAAGAGAAAGGAAGATATGATTAAAAAGATAATCAGATAACAAATTGGTGCTTATAGCGTGATCAGGTTGTAATTGGCATAAAAATTCAAATTATGGTCATTCCATTGGGCTGAATTTTCTCTATAATCGAAAATAATTTGTAAGCAGTAGCTAAGTGTCATTCACCTAACAAATAATTTTATTTTGGGATGTTTAACTGTTGTTGTTGGTTTAGTGGGTTATGGTTTCATTGCTATCACCAATAGAAAATTTAATATTCACTCCAATAGATTAGAATTATATGCCAACACTTTGTGCCCAGTTAATTTTTACATAGATATTTAAACCTGAAATAGAACAATGGTCCACCGTCGCTTAACAGCTCTTAAAAATCGGACAAAAACCAATGCACTTGAAAATTTAAGTGTATCGCCAAATATTGTTGTCTTCAAACTTAACCCGATATACAAAAATTAATAATATACACACTCCCTCACTGATATTAACCTTAAAAAAACTTGCATGATCTACCAGGGTTTAAAAAACAATAATTGAAAATGAAAGTCAGTCACCCCAGAAACTGTATTTACTTCTTACGTACTTATTTTTCATCTAATTAATATAATAAACAATGTTTTTAATGTTTATACTGTACACCAGTGGTTCTCAAAGTGTAGTACGCGTACCCCTTGGGGGTACGCGAAATTTTTTAGGGGGTACGTGGCAGACCAACAAAAAATAAAACAAAACTTTAAATTTAAATAGGGGAAAAAAATTATTTGTGTGCTTAAGACCACACAGGAGAAGTGTAAACTTCTATGGCATTGCGTATAATAAAACTCTGCATAAAAAATGACCTATTGTATCACCCTGTATAATTTTCCACCAAAAAAATGAAGTTTTAGCGAAAATATAAGGTTTTGAAAATTTTAAAATTTTTGACTCGCCCTGTGTAAGTCAAAAATTATATATAGTGGTGGAGCGACGGTAGACGGGCGGACAGAGTGCATCAGTTGATGTGATGTACACCCCTCCCCCCTTTTTGTTTTTAATATAATAAAAATGTATGTAAGCAATATCTCTTTGTTTTATTTAAACATGACGCGTAATTGAGTTACACAGGTTAAAACTATACCTACTAAATAAAAAGGTTTAAATTTTTTTTTTATATTTCAGTTTACTCACTGATAAGGGGTACCCAAAACTTTTTGTTGCTAAAAAGGGGTCCAGTGTCTAAAATAGTTTGAGAACCCCTGCTGTACACTTTCAATATAGTGCTTCGCACACATTATTTACATTTCGCACATCTGGTTCCAGTCTCTCTCTCTCTCTCTCTCTCTGTCTCTCTCTCTCTCTCTCTCTTTCTCTCTCTCTGTCTCCTAGGTAGGTAGATGGTGCAATGTGCTTTTTCTTTGTGGGTTCTTTGTGACTGCATACTCATCGACGGTTCTTCGCTACTACCTTTTTATTGCTGCAATTCTTTTCCCATTTCATTTACCACTTTTGCGAAATATCAAAACTAACTAAGGTACAGAGTGTTAAAGTTTCAAATTAAGAACTAAAATTGTTTAACAAAAATCAAACTCAACTTAATCTAACTCAAATGATATGTTCAAAATTATCATCATTCGCTTCTACACATGCGTTTCGCGTATAGGAGCGATGCGGCAGAGGCATTTTGACGACACTCCTAGTAAATACTAAGGATATTCACTAATTAATTATTTTCATAAACATCAACCATTATGGTAGCAATAACATTTATAAAATAACAATGAAAAACTAGTTGACAGGTCATCGCTTGACAACAGAGATAAACAAAAAAAAATTGTCCAGCCGCCTTTGCGCCAAAGTTTAATTTTTAATTTGAAACTTTAACACCCTGTACCTCCGTTAGTTTTGATATTTTGGAAAAGTGGTAAATAAATAAATGCTTACTTTTTTTAGCTTTATTTCATGGTAAACGAAAACAATCAACTTAAAAATTACACTGTATAAAGAAGAGTCCTGACTCACTAACTCATCAACGCCCAGCCCGAACCCTTGCACCTAGAAAGCTGACATTTTGCACAGAGGTTTCCTTTATGATGTATGCAAGGAATAAGCAAGAATATTTTGAAATTCAACCCCTAAAGGGCTAAAATGGGGGTTCCAATTTTGTATGAAAAACTGATATTAAATAGAGATATCGACTTGAGACTTTGTAGGAGTACTCCTAAAAACAAATAAGTAAACACGTATTTCATCATTTTTCGAAAATCAATTCCTTAGGGGATGAAATGCTGTAAATAAGCTTAAAAATCGATATGGGTGTCGTTATTGAGGTTTTTTGGGACGTTGATTGCGAAAATAGCATTTATTTTTAAGTCCAAGACGTTGGACATGGCATAAAATTAAAATCATATAGTGGTGAAACGGGATTTTAGAGACAAATGATTTTTGGGCAGAACAACGTTTTCCGTGTTAGCTAGTAAGGGATAATTGTATTGTCGTTCTCGAAGCCACATAACATTGTAACCGCTTCGCGATTTTTTGGATTTACAAAACGAACAGGAAATTCCGGTTTATTTTTTCCTACTGTGCCAATTATAGATTTTTTCTGAGAAAATATTCCTTATATGACGTACAAAATGTAATATTTTAACCGGATTTTTCTTATTTTTTTACCAACTTTTTTACTACAGTATCAGTGTCTTTTTCTGTTCATTTCCCAGGTCGGCTGTGTATACCTCCAACTGCCATGCATATGGTGTAACACTGTTACATGTTACCTGTATTTTTATGTTACATTCTAAATCGCGTAATGCCAAACATAGTCGAAGTGCTTATGTGCAAATTTAGGATAATCCCACAAGTATATATATATTCAAAGGTGCCTTTTTCTTCTATAAATGTGTAATAAGATCGAACGGAAAAAAGTTAAGGCCTCGGCAAAGATATTACTGGTAATATAAAATTTGTGGAACAGCAACTGGTGCTAGTTGATGAAAGTATTTTTATGTGAGTGAAAATATCAAAACTAGAATTTTATTTTTAATTTAAAAATGCACATAGGACATATATTAACAAAGCCACAAAATTTGCGATTTGTAAGTTGAATAATATCAAAATAATCGAACATCAACATTGATTTAGGGTCCACTGAACCAATGTGATAGACATAGGGTTAAAAATCTTTACAGAAGATTTTATACTAAATTCTGCAGTAATACAAATATATCAACATATTAAAATCATATGACTTGACATTTCTATTCATCAGCGACCACTGGCCATCGGCCTAAAAAGTGTAATTGAGAAGCAACGAGCTTAATAGTGTGTAATTAAAAGCTCATTTTGGGTAACTTAATTACGCCAATTGTTAGTATTATGGAAAATCTTAGACCTCTAATGCTCTTAATTTAAGCTGTTAAGAGAAAACCTGCTTGCTTACGCAACTCCCTAGTAATGTGTCTTACAAAAATTTCCATAGTGCTTAGAATTTATGCCATATCGGCGATTATTATTAATTAGAAGTAATTGAAGATCTTTGGCATGACTTGAATATTATGTTTATTTTTCATATTTTAAGGTATTATACCTTTTTCTTAAGCGTAAACACTTACCAAACAATTCCGTGTCTTAACAATCTGGGGTAATTAAGTACTAGACTCTTGAAAGTTCGGTGCAATTATAATGCGTGAAGCACTTCCATACGTCAGCCTGTTAGTTGTAAACGTTCGCATAGCACCTGCTATCTATATACAGACAACAGATTGAATGAAATTCATATATAACAATTTATTAAATTTGCTAACCTTGCTGAACAAGCTATGCGAATTGTAGCTAAACATGGACAAAAGTTCGACTCAATTTGATTCAACTGAGGTTGTAGTAGATTAATTAAACTGGGTTAATTTCAATAAAATGGAATTAAATCAGATCTAATGTAATCGAGTTCGATAAAGTAATATATTCAATTATAATAAACGATACAGCGGTATATATCGAATACTCTTACTTGATTTACTGAATATGTAATGGAATTATTTATTCGTTTAAAATTGTAGATAGCAATCGCAATGAATGGTTTTATTATTATATTAAATTAACGATTAGATTGGCTAACTTCTTCCGAGTCACAACTGCATTTGACTCATTAGTTTAGTTTATTCACGATTCCAGTCGATTTGCAATTCGATTAATCGTGTAATTTTTTACATTGCAAATATTTTGATTATTTTCTAACTATTCAATTATCTACTTTTAACAGCATATATATCCTGCACGTAATAATTTAAAACTTCCAGATGAAAGCTTCAGAATTTGCAATATTCGGTTGCTCGGAAATCGTCTCCAACCACTTTATTTTAAATATGATTCTACATATTGCTACATTTTGGGAGAAACCAATTTTATTCCAACATATTAACTTATATCATAGTACATTGTACATTTTTATTTATAGTAAAGTGGCAAATAAATAATATAAACATCGTTTAATTATACAATTCGATTTTTGAAGTAAGTCGATTAACGATTAGATTCGAATCACAACTGAAATCAATAGTATAGTCGATTCGTGATTCAAATCAATTCGCTATTTGAATAGACTCACGATTTGGATCAATTGAAAAGAATCGATTCAACTCCATAGAATCCGTACATGTAATGATTTTGAACTGGTCTATTCGATATTTTGAATCTGTAACGTTCAGTTTGTTGACAATATGTACTGTAATTTACTACAAAAATTATATTCTATACCTTTTAGAGTGTTTGGAATCTTTTTAACTTTATTGCAAAATTTCTTTTGATATTATTTCAAAACTATGTGAATTATATGATTTGGTTTGATATAAATAAAATGATTGTTTCCTACTAATGGATACATACTCGTATATCCACAGAAATCGTACGCGTAATGATTTTAAACTATGTAAACTTCTGGAACGTGATCAATTCTATTGTTAGAAACAGTTTATTAAAGTTTATGGAGCTTAAAACTTGGTTGAATTGTATTACAAGAATTTAAAAAATGCTTTATTACTACAAAATTCTGTTTCTGTGTTATAGCTATTTGAGCTGCTTCAGCTTCATGCTATAATAGAAACTAATTAATATAAATAAAATTGTTGTTTCTTACTTATCGCCACATACGAGTACTTCCATTTGTAATGTAATATATGGAGTTTCGACGGTGTTCAATTATTTTTTATTCCTATAAGTCCTTTTATCATTTATTGCTATTTGATTAGAATAATTATTTGATTTAATTAAGTGATTATAATTTATTTAAATCCAAAATGATTGTATCTCAGTAATCATTACGAACATCATGTTTTGTTGTTATGTAAATCGACTTAATAGATTCATGATTTGATTACATCAATCGAAAATAATTTTATTATATAGTGAAAGTAATGTTTTATAATAATCGGTACCTATATTTACTTACAAAAATATATACAAGCCATGATTCTGAACTTTCTCATGGAATATCCCAATTTGTAACGTTCGGTTTCTTTTACAACATAATAAATTCTTTATTACTACAAAAATTCTGTTTATAATGTATTGCTGCGTGATTAAATGAGAATAATTGAGATACATTGGTCACCATCGTGTACTAGTAATCAATACCTACGTTATTGTTTTTAATTGATTCACGTTTGCTTCCACAAAGATCATACATGTCATGATTGTGAAATTTCTGATAAAATATTCCAAATTTGCAGCGTTCCGCTTCATTTGAAACGTAATACATATTTTATGATTAAAAAAATTATTTTCTAATTTATTGCTATGTGATATAAATTATTATTTGTTTCGACGAAATGAGAATATCTGATTTTAAACCAACCTACGTTATGTTTCGTTGCTATTGAAATCGATTCTCGATTCTTGATCTGTGTAAAATCATTTTGATCCTAATTACTGTTCTATAGCAATCAATACGCAATCAAATCGAATAAAGGATTGTTGCGAACTTTCTGGTGGAAGATTTCAAATTGGTGACGTTCGTTTCGTTTAAAAGTAATTAGTGCTTCCTAGCTCCAACAAGTGTTTTCTCATTTACTGCACTCTGATTTGAATAATTATCTGATTATTTCATAGTAATTAATACCCACGTTTTGCCTTGCTCAATCATATCGATTGAACCGATTCATGATTTGAATTATAGATGGGCGCGTGAGTGAGTATTCACTCACGTCACTCACATCACTCACTTTTCAAGCTTGCTTTAAACACTCACGTTCACGGCGTGAACCGCCATTGACGACGAGATCCGCAGCTTTTATTTCCTCCAATTTTAAAACCAATAAAAGATCTGCAACAGAAAACTCCAAAATAAAATATGTCTTGCACGTGAAATAATTTACGTGATAGGTTGCAATCAGACTAATAGCCACAAAAACAAATAAATGAAAATGTACTACAATAGCTTACAACAAGGGATAAATACTGATATCTCGCAAAAACCTTTCTAGCAACCGACTTCAAAGACAATACTTTTAATTCCAAAAGCTGTCGTTAGAATTGAAGTATCGATACGAGTACAAGAATTTATATGTTGCTAGGCAACACTTTTAATTTCTAGATTTAAAAATACTTTTACGTTTGAGGAACTAAAAGAAAGTTTTACTCGGTCGCCTATAGACGCAGACTCGCGACTGACTGTAGACACAACATTCACAACACAACACAAGTGCGAAGCTCCGTCGCTACAGGCTGCCACACAGAAGTACAATGACCTCCGGCTCCAGCTTTAGATCTTCCACATGTCGGGCAGCGGGGAAGCGGGGCACCCTGCAGTATTTTATTCGTTACTACATATTTAACGTGAAATTAACGTGAAACGTGGATCACGCTTTGGAAATGTTCACTCACATTCACGGCCCCATTTTCAAATATTATTGACGTTCACGATAGGACCCGCCGTGACCCGGCGTGACCCGACCGTTTTCACGTCATGCGCCCATCGCCAATTTGAATAGATTAATCTAAAATTACTTTAATTTGAAATTACTGTTTTTTAGCAATCGATACTTGGGTTTACTTCCATTGCATTGATTCACGATTTGATTAGAGTAGTCTAAAATCACTTTAATCTGAAACATCTGCTTTACAGCATTCGCGTAACTCGAGAAAAATTATCAAACTTCTGCAAGAAAATAATAAAAGGCCTTCTACATGTCAAAAATAGATAATATGAAAACAGAAAAAAGTACTGCCATATGCGTTAGAAACCAGGGTTGATGAAAATAATATACAATAATTCCGAAATTGATGAAAATGAAAGACTGTATTAGAAGAATCGAATGAAATTGACAACTAAGACATTACTTAAAAAACATATACAAGTTCCAGTTAATATTCCAAAAGAACAAACCTTAAACAGCTGTCTATAGGTATATATGCTGAAGAAATAAAAAACAAAATATTGCATATCAGATAACTGTCATATACAGGTTGATACCAAATTTTCGACCAGTATGCTCTACTGCTATATTATTACGAGACTACATAGCCAGATTTTAAGGCCAACCAGCTAAATATGGGAAACTGCGTAGCCCTTTAGAAAATTACTAAAATACTGGGGGGGCCAACGCCTCTTTATAAAACAAATGTGTTCAGAAATGAAAACTCGTAAACTCAAAAGCGATATCAATAAAAATATATCTGAAATAAGAGAGTTGCAATGACAAAATACACAAGTGCTAAATAAATATGCAACTGTAATTGCCCGTTAATGACATTGCATAAAATAGTAGCGGGTACAGGCGTACTAACGTGTAATTCCTACAGTACTACGGGTGCACCAAATAAATAGCAAAAGTAAAATAATAATACTACTAAAAATATCTCAGATCCATATAGACAATAAACGATCAAATGTAAAGCACAGTGCATATAAACGTTGACGTTGAAAAATTAAACAGACAAAAACAACGTAACGGTAACGTTCAAGAAATCTTATCGAATTAGTTAACAGTTCGCATAGCCCAAAATAATGTCTCAACATAGACATTGAAAGTAACATGTACGGGGCCCTGATTGGCGCCACTCGAGCAGAGATTAGCATTACATTCAAAAAGCCACAAACACCATTAGGTAATGGTTAAATTTCAAAGGTGAAACCTTTTCCTGCTGCTTCCACAAAGAATTCTTACCCCTTCCATGCAAGTAACATAGCTCTAGGCACAACCAGCTGCAAAAAATGGTTACTGGGCCAACGGACTCTTTGGCCCATAAAGAACGCTCGCGCAGGCGTCCAACCCAAATATCTAACCATATCCTTTTGACTCAATACCAGCGGCTGCAAATCAATAGCGCAAATTAGAGAGAATCTGTATAAGCAGTGACGTGAAAATGCAAAAACTTACCCCAAAGTGGGCAAAAAAGTTGAATTCCAGCCAATTTTGCCGTAATGATCCTCCGAATGGCGTAGAAGTCAAGGTTCCCAAAACATCGCTGCAAAGCCGAAACCCGCCTACCATCTTCAACTCAAACATGAGGCAATAAGGCCAAAACAACCAATGCTCTGGGGAGCGATAAACCGCAGCGATCTAAATTCCTGCTGCATACCAACCCATACTTCCATAAAATAAAAAATAAAAAGAATTACGAAATTTTAAATATTTATTTCCGAATATTTCAAATTTGTAAAGTAAAATTCGGGCACTTCACTCCATGTAGGAACATGGCCTGAGACAAGGCGAGTCATGGTCGCCGAAATATCTCTTTTCGAAAACCAGTCAATCTGGCACACGTTAACGGCGTACTGGGTGATGTGGTTAGCATCACACCTTCGACGACTGCCTTGCTTTCCCTACTTCCTCAACTGTGGTTTTGGTACCCAATTTTTAAAGCGACTGGGTGGGCCGCCCGCCAGTTGCCAGCCGTTGGAATTGAACCCCATACAGTGGCACCGCAGCCTGACGCCCTAACCGCTCGGCCATGCTGGCGATACTTCAAATTTGTAAGGTTTGATTTTTTATCATTTTCAGTTCTTTATTGCTACATTAATTATCTTCAAATCTTCATAATCTATTGCTATTTGCTTCTGATAATAATTATACGTTTCCATTAAACGTAAATAATTGATATAAATCCTAAGTTATTGTTTCCTGGTAATCAATTCATACGTTTTATTTTGTCTCCATTTAAATCGGTTGAATCGATTCACGATTCGATTAACGATAGAAAATCACTTTAATCTAAAGTTACCGGTTTATAGCAATCGAAACGTGGAGTTACTTCCATCAAAATCATACAAGTCAAGATTACGGAGTTTCTGCGTGCATATTCCGAATTTGTAACGTTCGATTTCTTTATCGAATGAATTCAGTTCTTTATTACTACATTAATTATTTTTTCCTACGACTGCTTCTAAAATCAAGCTTTCCGCCTTGTTGACGTACGTCAAAAATTGATTGTTTTGAATCAGTTCATCGCGGCAGCCGTCATACGTAAGTATATAATCGTGAATCGTAATACATAGCAACATACATAAATTTTATATAAGCTTTCATGATTATATACCTAAGTCGGCTAGTGGTCAGCTATTTGAAAACGTCAAAGTTGACAGCTGTCACTGTGAATTTGATTTAAACCTTTTTTCGCGATTTAAAGTTACTTGTGCTTTATTTTGTGTATTGTCGGTGTTTAAGTGTCAAGAAAAATAAGAAATGGGCGATAAAATATCAAATTCTGATGTAAAAATTTGCACGTCGCTGGATATTTTAGAAATGGCAAAAACACCAGTTTAAACCTATTTTCGAAAATTTTACAGTCGTAGGAAAAATTTTGTATGCAACGTTCAAGTTTTTTCGGACCTCGCTTCGCTCGGCCCGAAACTTTCGAACTCACGCCCAATGCATCATTTTTCGCTCTAGGTACATAAATAACTATTTTGCACTACTAGTCTCAGAAAGCACTGTTATTGGCATATCTTTAGATCGTGAAGTTGATTTTATCCACCACGGGAGAGAAAGTAAAATAAATAGTTTTCACCGTGGTAACTAATAAATTGCTAAGCTACCAAATATGACTATTTTAATTTTGACGTTTTAAAGAGCTGTATTGTCAGGTTGACAGTTAAAATATTTTCGAAATTTGTTGGGAATTTAGGTATTAAACCGTTTGGTAGTGCAAAAAATAGTATATACACCACGGTAGCGAATCGTCTTATAACCTTCGCGCTTTAGATACTTCGCGCTGCGCGCTCAGTATCTAATATGCGCTCAGGTTATAATACTGCGCTTCGCTAGCTTGATGTATAATATACTATTTTCTACGACCATTACTAAAAGTAGGCCTTTTAGCGCTAGTTTTTTTCACTAAAAATTACGTTTTATAAATTAGCGTGTTAAAAGTGAAATCAGTTGTTTACTTTTAGCCCATGTGCTAAAAGTAAACAGCTGCTGTCGGATTTAGACTGGAAGTGAGGTTATAAAGTTATTCTACTTACTTCTTTCGTTAGAGGTAAAGTATTTTTTAAATAATTAAAGCATTATGTAATGAATAAAGTAATATGTGTACTATTATAATTACCTTTCATAACGGACTTTGACAAACCATGTGGTGCTGTTGAGTAAGCGCCAGACTTGCATTAAGCAAGTCCTCGGTTCGAATCCCGCGGGGGTCGGAATTTTTTTGCCTTGGCGATTAGAATCGGGCTCGGTGAGACCATTTACAGTTGGGAACCAAATTAACTGTGCTCTACTCAGAACCACAGACCTTAGAGATAGAGTAACAAGGTCAACACATCACCAATACACACACCTCATACAATGGTTGCTGCGCAAGCACCAAAGGAGCGATCCAACTCTGTATCCCGAATCCGGGGCAAGTTGATCATTGTACCGCCAGATGTCAGCGCATAAAGCACTAGCCTCGACACCGCAAGGTAAATGAGGTTACAGATAATACATACAACTGACTTTGACAGCTACTGGCTGCAGAAACATTCACCTGCTCGTCAAGGCCATCTCTTTATTATGGCATACATTATAACTGTCATAAATGCAAACCTTTGTTAAATTGACATTTATGGATTAATAACAGTAAATTTAAGACCGTAGAAAATATTGTGTGCAAACTCGAGCTAAAAGTGTTTATGCACGAGACATGTTATGAAACTCATCCTTCGGCTTCGTTTCATAATTTTTATGTCTAGTGCATAAACGTCCACTTTTAGCACTTGTTGCACAAATAGCTATTATAATCTATTGCTATTTGGTTGTAATAATTATTTGAATTGATTATACGAGAATAATGGATTTGAATTCGAAATTATTGTTTGTTTAGTAATCAATGTCTACATTTTGTCTTTTTGTTATTTAAATAAGTTGATTCGATCTACGATTCGATTCATGATTCGATTAGTTTAAAATTAGTTTAATCTGAAGTTACCGTTTTATAGGAATTGCAATGTAGATTTACTTCCATAAAAATCGTACAAGTCACGAATCCGAACTTTATGATAGAATATACAGAATTTCTAACATTCTAATTCCATGTGAAACATATTAAGTTCTTTATTACTACAAAAATTACTTTGCTATTTGATTTTAATAATTATTTGACTTGATTAAACGAGAATAAGTAATTTGAATACGAATTATTGTTTCCTAGTGATAAATACCCACGTTTTGTCTTGTTGCTATATAAATCAGTTGAATGGATTTATGATTCGATTGGTGATTGATTACGCAGGTTATATAAAAATCACTTTAATCTGAAATTACCGTTTTATAGCAATCGATACGCATGTGTAGGATTCTATTTGTTTTTTAAACGTATTCAGTTCTTTATTACTACAAAAATACTTTTTTAATGTATTGCTATTTGGTGCTAATAATTAATTGATTCGATTAAACGAGACTAATTGATTTGCATCCGAAATTATTGTTCCCTAGTAATGAATACCCTAACTTGTGTTGTTGATACCATAGTCGATGCAATCTGTTAAGTATTCTATTGCTGATTTGCCTATGTTAATCGACAATCACTTTAATTGAGTTAATTGATACACGAGTTTATTTCTCTAAAAATTGTACAAGTCAGGGTTCGAATTATTGATTCCTAGTAATAAATACCCACGTTTTGTTTTGTTGCTATTTAAATCAATTGAATCGATACGAATGTGTAACGTCCTTTGTTTTTTAAGCGTGTTTAGTGCTTTATTACTATAAAAATACTTTTTAATGTATTGTTATTTGATTCTTATAATTATTTGATTCGATTAAACGAGACTAATTGATTTTAATCCGAAATTATTGTTTCCTGCTAATGAATACCCACGTTTGTGTTGTTGCTACCGAAATCAATGGAATCTATCAAGGATTCGATTCGTGATTTGCTTAGGTTAATCGACAATCACTTTCATCGATTTTTGATACATGAGTTTATATCCGTAAAAATCGTACAGGTCGGGGTTGTGGAGCTTTCTGATGGAATACTCTGTATTTGTAGAGTTCAATTTCCTTGGTAAGGTGTTCAATGCTTTATTACTATAACAAATATTTTGATAATTTGGTGCTATTAAATTTCAATAATTATGTCGATAAAAGAGAACAATTGATTTTAATCTGAAATGAATATTTCTAAGTAATCAATACCTACGTTTTACTTTATTGCTATTTAAATCGATTCATGACATGATTTAGTTAATTGAAAATTAATGTGAATTAGCGCTTTACAGCAATCGATGAATATATTCACTTTCATAATAATCGTGCGTGGCATAATTGCTAATTTTCTGAAGATTATTCGTAATTTATAACTTAAATTTTTTAAACGTCTTTTAATCATTTTTTTATTTGATTAAACAAGAATAATTAATTTGAATCCGCAACTATTTGTTTGCAGTGATCGATTCTTAAGTTTACCCTAACAAAAAACTATGGGTGCTAACTTTATTATAACAAAATTCATTTCTGTAATTTGTTACTATTTGATATGATTAATTATTTGAATCGATGAAATGAGAATACTTGATTTCAATCCAAAATTATGCCTTTCTGTTAATCAATACCTACGCTTCTTGCTGTCTAAATGTATTGAATGGAATTACAATTTTATTCTTGATTTCATTAATTAATCATATATAATTTTAATCTGAAGTTGATGATTTCATTATATTAATTGAACATAATTTTAATGTGAATACTTACATTAATTTTCATAAAGATCGCATAAGTCATTACTGTGAACCTTCCGATTCCGAATATGTTATACGTTCGATTTCTTTTGTACGTGTTCATGACTTTCTTACTACAAACGTTATTTTTTCATTTATTGCCATTTGATTCTAATAATTATTTTATTTGACTAAACGGGAATAATTCATTTGAATCCGAAATTATCGATTTCTGCTAATTAATACCCACGTTTACCTTGGGCTACTTAAATCGCCAATTTACAATTCGATTCATGATTTCATTATACGATTAATAGCTATAATTCAAGTAATTGTTTTATGGTAATAGATACCGACGTTTACTTCCTTAGAAATAGCAGATCATGATTTTAAAGTTTTTGATGGAATATTCCGAATTGATAACGTTACATTTATCTTAGAAACGTATTCAGTTCTTTGTTACTACACAAATTCTTCTGATAATTTATTGATATTTGATTTAAATAATTATTTGGTTACATTAAATGGATTTAAATCGGAAATCTAGTAATCAGTAATTTCCTACGGTTTGTTGCTGTCACGATTCGCATTATGATTTTATTAGATTAATCTAAACTAATTTTAATCAGAAATTATTGTTTTATTGTAATCGATACTTTCTCATACGTTTTCGAAGGAATATATCGAATTTGCAACATTCGGTGTTTTTTGCAACGTAATAGAATCGATATGGCTGCAAACGTTATTTCTCTATTTTATTGCTATTCGATTAAATGAGAATAATTGACTTATACATTTTATAGTATTCAACATCTAGGTTTCGTTTTGCTGTTGTTTTAGGTTAGTCCAAAATTATTTTAATCTGAAATTGTTGCATTATAGTAATCGATACTTACGTTTGCTTCAATAAGAATAATAGAAATCATTATTGTAAATTTTGCAATGGAAGATATACTTATATATAAAAAATAATTTAAATCTGAATATTTTCGACCTTAGAAATCGTTATACATGTAATCATGAGTGTCTGAAGAAATATTCTGAATGTGTAATATTCGATTTGTGTTTTGCTTCCTTTTTTCTTTTCGCAATGCGTTCAGTCCCCTTGTATGGAATAAGACCCTTCACATACTATAGCAAACGACAGCAAATACGATTTTACTCAACTAAAGAGAAGAATATTCATATTTTACTGCATATTTAAATCATTTCGAAGCTATTCCATTATTGATTCGATATTCCAATCTATTATCAATTCATTTTCACTTACAACTGCGATTCAAATCGTGATTCTATTTTTCTTGCTCTACATACAATTTTTGTCTACAACAGAAGAACCTAAGTTTAATCAAAGCTTATACGTAGAAAATAATATGTTTCTGCAACTGTCTCAAAAGTCATCACTTTTAATACCTAAATCTGCCATTGAAGTATATGCTGCCAAGCAACACCTTTAGTTCCTAGGATTAAAAGTACTTTTTGTTCTGCTGTATCCAAAAGCTACCAATTTTGGCAGCGTTTAGAAGCCGAAAACTTTAACTTCTTTATACTAGTAACTTTTACTTTTCTGCAGTAATCAGAATAGCAACAATAACTAACAACCGTTTTCATTGGTCGAAATCAAAATGGACATTCCCATTTTGCGGTATGATCGTGACCGCATTGACTTTTTGCCTTTTCCTCGATTAAATGGTCATTTTATAATTAGAAAAACCCTTCCAAATTAGTAGATTAAAAAATTATGTGTATAACTAGCACGAGTCCTGAAATTCGTACTTGGAGCATAAATAGCTATTACTTCCTATAACTCAAAGTCGACTATGGATGCAACAGTCCTAATGATTTTTGAACGACAAACGTCAAACGCAGTCAACCATTCAAAATTTTGAATATGTTGTACTTTTCTGGGTTGCAGCAAAAATAGTATGTGTTATTCGGATTAAAACTGTCTCTGTTTGACTCGCAATTTTTGATTTCGCTCGGTTACGCTACGCTTTGCCTCGCAAATGCAAACATAGTTGCTTGTCAAATAAAAGCCCACTTTTAGTCTTAATAAAACAATATACTATTTTTAAATACTATCAAGGTTGCACAGATCTGGTTTAATCCTAGAACAATTATAACTATAAAATTAATGCAAGTTGCCGTAATGCAATTTGCATGAATTATTAAGTCGTCAAAGTTAGATAACAGCAAATGTTTTTAATTCGCTCCTCTATATGGACGATAACTTAAAATTGTTTAGATAGTTTTGTAATTTTATACAGCTATTTTAATAAGAAAGCTAGCATTGTGCAACGCAATGACAAGTTCATCGAAAGCATCCACTGAATCATGTTTTAAACTTGCGAGAGCACTTTCTTAACAATAGCATTAGCGAAAGGGTGAAACTTAATAAAATTGTTTATTAAATACTTGCCTAACATAGTTGTGTAAAACGCAATTAGTCGCGAGGCACGCTTTTCCAGCGGTTTCTAACAGCTCTTCTTTCTCTTTCCAGATCCAAGAACATCGGATTGGCTTTTGATAAGTTCGCCGGGGCCCCTGCTGACCATAATCGCCACCTACCTCTACTTCTGCATTTCCGCAGGGCCCAGATACATGAAAGACAGAAAGCCGTACGACCTGAAAAACGCGATTATACTCTACAACGCAATACAAGTTGCCATGAGCGTTTTCTTAGTATACGAGGTACAAGGACGATTTCCCTATTGTCCTTTAGATTTCCATTTTCAAGTATTTCAAGTGCAAGATTTACTTAATTACAGCTGACGCGAACGGCAACTTGGTCGACTTCGACCGTTGACAATAGAAATGGCATGCAGCTGACGTGTCGCAAATTTGATTTTAATGCTAAATTGGCTCTGTGTATGGCTTGGAATTCACAAAAATGGCGGCTCCAGGCATTGCTAATTATTAGCTGCCACTGAAATATTTGGAAATTGGAAATGGTCTCCTTGAATATTAAGTATTTACATTGTGAACTTTTGAATATTAATTAGTGCTTTAGTGTTCTGTTAATTCCGTTTCTGATTTATTAAAGTTTCAGGAACTTCGAATTTAAGTTTAACTCTATTGCAAATTTCAATGTTTTATTACTACCAGGTTTTCCACTCCGGATTTATTTCTAGAACTTAAAACTCAGTTTATTGTAAAAATGTAAGTGCTTATATACAAGATCTGGCTAACTTTTCAGGTAGAGCTACAAAAGAGGATTTCTCCATACTTCATCTTTTAATATCGGCGGGTGTTCTATTCCTCCATAGTTGGCTTTGTCTTATATTTGTTGTCTGTTATCTGAGAAGAGTTAACTTATATACCTTAATTATTGTCCCACGTGATTTTTCTTTCCTTTATATCTGGTACTGTTTATTATTTTTGTCGATGAGTATGGTGTGCTATTCCTTTCCGTTCAATTCTGTCATCTATTTTGGAACAAGTCGTGTTTCTTCTGTAGTTTATTTAAACCTTTTTTGCATATCTTATTTTTTTACCTCTATGTCTATTCTATGATATTCATACTTTTAGTTTTTATTCTTATCCATTACATTTAAGAGTGTAGCCCCATTGCATAAGTTCAAATAATCTTGTATTGTTATCAGGTTTTTCTGGTTTATTAACGTCTCTGAAACATATAATGTAATGTAACTGTTTTTTTACCAAGAGTTCTTTAAATAGTTCCGCCCCTCCGATGAACTCTTTGCATTTTAATATCAACATTCCTATTTATGTCATATCCATCGTCACATAGATAACATGGTTGACTGATTTATTAGGTTTGTCATTTTACTAATTTTTCTCCTAATGGTGTTTTCCATGGAATGCCTTGGCTTTTGTTTTGTGATGTGCTACAATTGGTTGGAATTTCTAGTTTATTATATAAAGTTGATGACAAGCAAGCTGAACATTATCCTGGTTATTTTGGATTATTACTCAATCATCAGCAAATAATTTATTTTCCAATAACTAACCGATTTTCAACTAAGAGACCATAGTAGGCGCATGGAACACAAGAGGGCTGATCACACACTTTGAAAAACGTGTCATAATAGAAAGAGAAATGGAAATACCGGATGGATATCATTGGTTCAGAGGAAAGTCTAAGGTATACAACGAAAACTAGATATATCTCCGGATATAACCAATTGAATTACAGCGGTGTGGCAGCACTACTTATGGAAAAACTATGCCAATCGGTAATCGACTTTTATGCAATTAAGAGCCAAATAATGAAATTGAGTCTGTACGCAAAATCGTTCAACTTACAGCAAAGTCAACCCAAAATGAAATCGATACTAAGTTGGAAAGAACCTTGCCAAACACCTCTAATAAAGAAATCATCATAATATGAGGCGACTATAGCGCCAAATTAAATGGGAACATGAAGAATTTTGTAGGGAAATACGGAGTTGGAACAAGAAACAATAGAGGTGAATGCCTAATCTAATTTGCAAGCGACAACAATTAAACCATATTAAACACTCTGTTCATCAATCACATGCGAAGGTTATACAAATATACAGGGATAAGCCCAGGCGATCAAACGAGAAACCAACATTTTGGGTAATACCAGATGTTGATTATTCTTTATTACAACAAGGGCATACCCTAGAGCTATTTCTGAAAACGAGACTAATAAGGCACTTAGTTTTCCTCATTTTAGCATACGGCTCAGAGTGATGGACCACAAAACAAAAAATAGGAAGCGATCAAAGCCACCGAAATCGTGGAGGAATCTGTTGAACGTATCTTGAACCAAACATAAAAGAAGCAACTACATATTACAGGAATTATGTATTAAGCGCTGACTAACAGATGAGATAGAACTACGGACAGTTTGCTATTTTGAATATACAATGCGAGACCTTATTAGTGTGTAAAAACTTATAATCCCAGGAAAAGTAAAGGAAGCCAAAAAGAGAGGTGGTTTACCAACACGATGGGTATAACGAATTCCCCAATCGGGAAGAACATGACACCCTCATTACAGAAGCTCGAGAATAGAAAAGCACCATAGAACAAGTAGCAGTGGCCACTAGAGTCCTACAGAGAAGAGAAGGAGATATGTCACATTTCCTGTATATATTCATGTGAGACGAGTGATTTTCCATTTATATAGGAATCCTCAATGTATATCTTCTTCTCATCGTGCCTTATCCGTTTCGGACGTTGGCGATTAACATGACAATTTTGACTCTATCGGTGGTTTTTCTAAGTAGTTCTATGGAAGTTTGACCGAACCATTTTCTCAAGTTGTACAACCATGAATGTCTTCTCTTGCATGGCGCTCTTCTTCCCTCTACCTTGCCTGCAGTATCAATTGCAATATGGGGTATTTATCGTTCCTCATGACATGACCAAAATATAGGAGCTTTCTCCGATTAATAGTGATTATAACCTTCTTATCTTTGTATTTCTGTATTTCTTTATGTATATACTTATTAAAAAGTGTGGATGAGACACCATACCCGTGTCGCATGCCCTTCTCAGTAAACAAATATTCACTGCAACAGTTATGTAAAACAACTACCACCTCGGTGTCCTTATAGCTATAAAGATCTGAGGAATTCTGTTGGACGTCTGAGGTATCCCCTACGAGACTGATAATTTTTTTATTATCCTTGTTTAAATTTCTTCCGATACTCATAGTAAACTCTTAAGAAACTATCAAAGTTTGTAGTAATTTCGACGTACGTATATGTCCAACCAGGACTACCAGTAATAAAGTAAGGTTATGATATTTCATTAAAATTCAAATTCCATAAAATATTTTATAACGTGGAATGAACTTCTAGTAGAAATTCTGTAAAACTCTGCCAGTTTAATAGCCCTTATAAATTTAGAACTTACAATTTTAATAAAGCAGGTTACTAATACTCATCTTTAATTTATTTGTGGCATATTTTTGGATAACTTGCAATTACCATTAACGTATCGTTTAGTAATTCAATGTGAAAGTTCACACCCCCGGGTACTCCTTATTTATTTTCTGATCGAGTTCAAATTTTAGTAAGTTAGATCACCCTTTAGTTAGTTTTACAATGTTTGAACAATTTTATTGCAAATCACTAGCCTATTGCGATCAAAATAAGTGGTAATAATTTAAAATTCATAGTAGGACTAGTTTCTCCGAAAAACTTATTAGAAAACGTTGCACAGGATCACAAAAGTAGCCAAATCCAAATTTCCATGAAAAAAATATTATCTTTATTACGATTTTCTTCAATAAACGTTTCGTTTCTCACTTTCACACTTATGTACCTTGTTTATTTATTTTCTGATCGGTTTTAAATTTGATCAATTATACTATTTTTTAAAAGGGTTGTTCTCATATTTTCAAAATAATGTTAATTCAAACCAGTAGTCTACTACAATCAACAATAGGTGCGAACAATCATAGCAGGCTTAATTTTATTGAAAAAACGCATTTAAAGAAGTTTTTGTTGACCAACATTTGAAATCAATTAGAAAATACATCGAGAAAATACAGAGATGTGAATACGAGAAGTGAAGCATATATTGTAGGAAGTCGCCATAATGATAATACAACTTTTTTCCAAGAAATTAGTTCTGCTATGATTTTTTAATGTCTTGCATTTATTTTTGCTCGCAGCTGGCTATTGGGTTATGGTAAAATGACTTAAGTATTGCAAAAATAAGTTATTTAAAGGGTAGAATAACAGACTTTAAAATAAATCAGAAAATAAATAAGGAAGATACACGGATGTGAAAGTGAGAAGTAAAACACACTGTATAGGCTTCGACTACCTCCTTTATCGGCCACGACGCTTTCTGGTGCCCCTACCATTAATGCTATGAAAAGGGTTGTTAAAATTGAAGCACTGGAATGCTGCGTTACTAATCCACAGTTAGAAGAACGAATATCTAAAATCTAAGTTGCACATAATTGAATATGTTAAACAGAAGCAAATTTCAATCCACTTAGAAGATATAAAATTAACTGTAGTCTCAGAAAATTATATTAAATTCAACGCATCCTGTATAGAAATTTATTCTTAATGCTTTAAATTTAGAAAGATAAGAAGACCTCTATTTTATTCTAATTTAATGGAAACCTGGAAGTTTTTTGGATATAAACTGAACCTGCTCTTGTGTGAATTGAACTTTGTAATATAGGTTATGTCATCTTAGATTTGATGTTGTAAAAGATATGTTGCAGTGTGGAAAATTTTTACATACACACATAATCCATACTCCTCGTGCCCTATTCAAGGTGTATAAGGGTCATTAATGTCGGGCAGGGTCAATACCGACAAAAAAGGTCTAAGTGCTTCGGCGTGACATCAGTACAAGTTTCTTAGCATTCGGGATATCATGGGTTCGATACTCGCTACCGTCTGCTCTGATTCAGGTTTTTAGGTGGTTTTCCTGAGTCAACAGAGTACTTTCTCTGAGACAAATGCTGGGTATTTCTCCACCTTTCCTGACCTTTCTTCCATTCTCCACCCCAGGCTGAAAAGGGGCGCAAAGTCCCTATAGTAGCCCGCCCCCAGTTGGGGGCATTGAAATTATCTTGAACCTTTACCTTGCCTTCAGCAAAGTAAGTCGAACGAATTGTCCAATGCTTGAGTTTGTCGAACCTCTTTTCTCAAGGCTCTAGGTGGAGTAAACTCAATCATAGACCAATTTGGCCTACTTGTGCTGACGTCACACCGGATACAGGAAAGAGTATAAAACTACTTAATAAATAATAAGTCGGTCATGTTTGATATCTTATGTAACAGATATACATGATCTATGATAGACTTTGAAACTACAGTAGTAAACTACAATCGAACCTTTGAAATACTATTTTAAGAAACTTTTGTAAATGTGTTTTATTTAAGCAATTACATACCGAAGACCTAATAAAAAGCAATTCCATAATATAATATGGTGGGTACTGGCATAAAATGTAGCGAATAGTTATACTTTATTCTAACTTTGAGAACGTTGGAAAAACTAATTACGTTATTAGATTTGACCTTTTGAGAACATATTGCATTAAATTTCATAAAATATGCAAACATCTAAATACAATTTGTTTAAATACAATGTAAAACACGTTACAATTACAATAGCAGGTGTGGGCAATATAAACTTATGACTCTTCCACCAATGCATGATTTTTGCTTTCATCATATAATCACCGTTAAGTTGATTAAGTATCATGTAAATGGTTTCAGGAAGAGTTTCTCCTATAGAGTAGTTCGCACGTTGAAATACCGTGCTTTTCCATGTCTTTTGCTAAAGATAGTTTTTCTTTTGATAGGATTGATTAACAGAATTACCTTGCTCTTTTAAAGCCTTTCCTTAGTCCCCCTTACGATAGTCAGCAAAACATTGGGTCTATTTTCTTCAACTTAGACATCTTCTATTTCGGAAAACACTTTATCATCATTACGAAAATGTCGCTTTTTCTAGTGTTTTATATTTGTCTCAGTAACTATTCCATATATCAAACATATATGTTTTAATAATTTATTGTTCATTGAAATGTTAAACAGTGTTTAATATGATCGCGTCCTCGAATGTTAAGATACATTTAACATTCACGCACTCGAAGGGACAATTTCCTCCGTGGAGGAGGCGGCAATCTTTTTAATTTCATCCGGGATAACAAGGAACTGGTTTTGCGTTTCCATTTTATTTTGTTTACGACGGGCACTATAGCAACATCACACATATTCACGATAGTCCGATTTCGATTTAGCAGTTTTTAGTAATTATTATTCATTCAAAATTAACCGTCTTAACATTTCTCACATAAATTACCACTCTTGCTTTGCTGCGCTCGCTCTAGTGGTAAAAATATGCTCAAATGTTAAGACTGGGTTACCCCTCTAAATACGTTAATTACTATTACAAACTTGCTTAAACAGCTTCAATCGAAACCAATATTAAAAGAACCAGATTTATTCCACCTCACTTTCTAAATCTGTGAGAGTTCTCATGTGTTTCTTCAATCAGCCGAAATAAGTTGTTTTGAATGGTTACAAAATGATATATGTTTGTGGTATATTTTGAAAGAGCTGCAAGCCATACGTTTGCTACCCTGTTTTCTGACGAATGTTGCCAATTTGTATGCTTATTGTAGTACGTGATACACAACCCCCATACCATTTCATGGGATTATGCTGACCATGATATGGAGGCAATCTAAAGACCTCACACCCGATTTCTTTCAAAATGTACTGGATTACGTAGCATTTGTTTCTGTCACATCCAAATGACTTTATTAAATCCCACAACTTTTTTTTCAAATTTCTACTCTTGCATTTGGCTTTTCTTACAAGAAACTGTTAGTGGTTTAACGATCCGCACGGGGTGATACGGTACATTATCCATAACCACAAGGCCAAAGCTGGAATTAATAAATTTTTTAATTACCCAACTTTGAATAATTTCCCTGTTCATAGTCTTGTGATTGTCACGGTCATTGTTTTTTTAGTTTACTAGTAAGTCAGAAAAAATCCTGACAGCCGTCTTTTACAATTGTATAGATTTTTCCTTTATTGCGAATTTTAGTTGAGTTAGTTTTTATGATAAAATTTCACGCTTCACCGAGCTACACAGGTGTTAAATTTTTAGTGATATTTTTCAACAGATTTTTTTCTCAACAATGTAAGTTTGCAAGCAATGATATAAAGTTTTGTTCCCGTATACAGTTTTCAAATTCTATTGCCAAGTCTTTCTAAATGTGTAATCCAAAATGATAGGTACCTAGGAGGAAACCCTTGATTAATTAGTACCCCAAATATTGCACATAAACTTGGGTCGTCGCACTTTTTAATGTGGGATTTAGTTTCAAGTGATATTATCTTGGTCATTTTTACTTAGGTTTTGAAAATTTAAATTTTGTTTTAAATAGTAAATTACTGGTTTGCCTGATAACCACTAGATAATTTAATTTTAATTTTGAAAATTACCTCCATTACTCTGATTAGGGTAAAATAAGGATAATGATTTTGCATAGGTCGTCTCTCTATCTAACATGATATTGGCAAGAAAGACCAACTTAGAGACGACAAATGGTCAACCTCTATCACTTTATCAAGAAGCAACTGGTAAAGAACGTTGCTGCCATCTTACACCTTTATGTTAAAATTGACATTTGTTTTTATTTAATTTTAAAATAACCGAGTAACAGCGTCTATGAAGAAAGCATTTTAAGGAAGCAAATAAGTATTGTTTGGGGAACTAAAAAATATTAATAACGCTGTTTAATAGCAACAAAGTACTGTATCATGACACGAAACCAAGAAAAAATAGTGCTTTAAAAATAGCCATTATTGACGTACGCATTAAGGTGTACTGTAACGAAGATCAAGCTATAAAGTTATAATTTTTTTAAAGAAATTTCATACCCAGGAACGGAAACTACAGTTTTTCTTTTCATATTTTTAAACGGTTTAATTAAATTGTTAGATGAAATGCAAAGTACCAAATCGTCTGCCGGAACGCGATGCATTATCAGAAACAGGGTATCAGCTGTCAGCTGTCACTCAAGGCTTCCTGACTCAATAATTAGGGTAATTAAAGAAACCGTTCACAACTTACCAAATACAAAATCGAAGAAATCAAAGTAACACTGACAAATACTGAGTTTAGAACATTAAAATAAAACACCAGAGATATCAGAACCCGTAAATACAAATGCCATTCAATGACAGCTCATAGCTGACCCCCTATTCCCCATTATGCATCGCGTTCCGGCACGCGTGTGGTACTTTGGATATCAATTTTATCTAAACATTTATAAAACCGTTCGAAATTGTTTTAAACTATTGAAGAAAGAACTATACACTCTCCGTGTCTGGGCTTGAAACTTGTTAAATATTTTTTATAGTTTCATGGGGCGATTGAATATTTGATCTTCTATATTCTACACTTTAATTAATATGTCGATACGACTTTTCAAGCAGTCATTTTAAAAATGGCACCATTAAAGATTTACTCTAGAAATGCTACACACTGTTCGACACTATTGCTACTCCCTCCCCCTCCCTATTCTAATTTAAAAAATCGGAGAAATCAAAGTTTTAAGCACGTGAACATGCGGCTCTCCCGGCTTTCATTGGCTGAAATATACTGCTGCTTGTGTGGCAGATTGAAATTCTATGCAAAAATTTTAAATATTTCAAAATTCATTTATTTTATGTTTTTAAGTTGCCTACATATAAAACTATTGTTTCATTTTTGTTTTAATTTCACTTCTTTGTTTTGGGTTAGATTCTAGAGTGAGCCAGCTCTTGGTTTTATAGATTCCGTGGTGGGCCGGATCCACTTTGTCACCCCCTTTTCTACACCTATGAGTCTACCTTTCGTTTAACAAAATTGAAATTGTTTGGAAAGCTAAAGCTTAATTTAGCTTATCGCATAATTGAGGTCGATTTCCAAATAAATTTTATTTTAACGTTTCGTTGCACGTGCTTTACATGTTGCTTTAAATGTAAACTCTTATAAACATATTTCTTTCCTATTGATGTAGCATATGTCATATTGTATTAAAACTGGATAGTTTATATTCAAATCAGTAAATTTCGATATTGTATCCAAATTAGCATATAAAAAAATATCACAAAAATATTATGGTATCATTTTACAAAAACAACATTAAATCGATTGTTGCAATACGAGGCTGTGCACTAACATCACTATGAAAACAGAATGTTAAGTGTTTTCAGGAGTCAAATGCCAATGCACATTTCGTGAAAGCAACTCTCACTAAAATGTCAATATACAGGATCCGGGAGTGATGCGGAGGTGGAAGATGTTTCTAAAAGTGTGAGAGGTGCATAAAATTAGCTTATATAAAAGTTTTAGGTATAAAGCTCGTGCACATTACTGAAATACTTTTTATTATACAGGATAGGTTCCAAAAAATGTAGTGAGCCATACTTACTTCTCTTTACGTTAAAATCCTAGATAATTTAATATAACGTTTACTGTTTTGGAAGCTAAACGTTTAAATCCCCGCATCGTTGCCGGACCCTGTATATCCAGTTAATACCGTAGGTTAAAATTTGGTTTTTTTCTGGAATTTAGGCTACCTCAATTTTGCAACTAATTTTCTTCATTATATTTTTAATATACTTTGTAAATTCAAGTATTGCTTTGCTGCAACGTACTCGGTTGACACGCATTTATTTTTAATTTATATATTTTTATTTACAACCATATATGTAATGTTAACATTACTGACCTCATTTGAGTGCGGGAAGTCGTACATTTCCGCCCGCTACTTCCCGCACTCAATTTCCGCACTCGAGTGCGGGAAGTAAGTTACATATATGGTTGTAAATAAAATAGTATACAGACCTCGACAGGAAGTTTTCTTAGTCTCGAGATAATAGCTGATTATGAAGCTTCGCGTCTCAATCAGCTAGCTAATCTCTCGACAGTAATGAAACACTCGGGCTGTAATATACTATTTCTCCCCTATAGTTATGGTGCTATAAGGAGTATAAATAATATCTTTTCAGGCTTTCCAAGGAGGGTGGTTTAATGGCTACAGCTTCACATGCCAGCCCGTCGATTGGTCGAATAATCCACAGGCTATAAGGGTAAGTAGTTTGTTAGCTAAAATGTTAAATAAGGGGAAATGCATCACTTTGACAAAACTATTTAACATAAATTCAACTCGAGCTTAACAAAGAAGATTGTTTAGCTAAAATGTTAACAGGAATTGTTTTACTTTTGAAAAGTAATCGAAAAGCTTTACTATAACTTTATTCTAAATCGAAGTGAAAATGTTGAAAAAAGTTGATTGCAAACGATTTTATTTCTAAAAACTGCTTCCTATAATAAATGGAACTGAATATGGCCTAGCCCGGCGGTTTTTAATATCGTGCCGTTGCCCAAAGGTCCCCGAAAAACTTGATAAAACAGCAAAAAAGTTTTTCTGTTCTAAAATTACTCATCCTTTTTGTTGCAAATTTCTCGTGTTACTTAGAAATTATTTACGCATTTTTGACGTGTAAATGATACGAGAGGCGTTTAAAAGTGTGTTGCAATTTGGTTGTATCTAGCAAAGTTTAGATTTTCGTGCAAATGTTATTTGCGACATTAGATCTGGTTACCCTTGAATTCAAAAATTGGTTGTCCTATGTGTTTTTATTTTCCTTCTGTCAGTTGTGAAATATGGCTGAGTGTAGTTTAAAGAAGTTCGAGTATCGAAGCAGCATTAAGTTTTTGTGTAAAGAATTCAAACACTGCCACCAGAGCCTTGAAGATGATCCAAAGTGCGGAGGATACAAAGGCATCAGAAACTCCCCAAGAGATTGGTGTTTCAAATGAGGTGTTTACAATATCAACCATCAGTCAGAAATCTTTCTATTCAGGATAAGCATTGTCGAATGGAAGCATCACGCGAGCTCCTCGACCTCTTTAATTCCAATCCAGATGACTTTATGGCTCGACATGTGTCTGGAGATGAACTTTGGCTTCACCACTAGGATCCCAAAATGAAGCAAGAGTCAATGTAATGGAAGCATGCGGAATCCCCAGCTTTGAAAAACTGCACAGACCTCTGCTGGGAAGATCATGGTGTCTGTTGTTTCAGGATTTCCAAGGGCTGCTTTTAATCTATTATATTCAACACAAAACTACAATTAATGCAGAGTATTATACATATTTTTTAAAAAAGTTCGCAGCGTAATTAAAGAAAAGAGACGTAGAAAACTGCCCAAGGGGATTTTCCTACTGCTTGACAATGCTCCGTCCACAATGCCAGAGTTGCACAGGCTGCCCTGAAGGACTGCGGGTTGTTATCAACTTTAAGCACAAACAAAGGGGGCTGGAGAAATGATACTTACTTTAATTGCTTACGATCCAAAGTTGCAATCAAAACACCAAATTGTCTCACTCGGGCACTGCCCAGGCGAGTCACTATCAATCGCAAATCAGGGGGGTCGCCTGCCAACTGCAGTCGAAGACGGCGTGAGTTCTAAAGATGGAAAGATTGGCGCCACCGATTTATGATAACAAAAAAAACGAAGCCTTAACCCCTTGATTCAGCGATTGTTAGATTTCTCTCCAGCTAAATCGGAACACTGAGAAATTACTAGAAATGCGCAAAACCGAAGTCAAACAATCAAGTGTAATTAAATATGACAAGTTCGTTTTATTCACTCATAAGGTTGGGCACACACATAAAAAGATACACATAGGTAAAAAGTTTCAGGCCTGCATATGCATTGTAGCTGCCCCAAGGATCCTTGTTCACAAAAATAGGGTGGCCAAATTAAAACACCAGATTATAAAATTAACGGAAATTCCTGCGGCTCCCGGATAGTGACGTTAATGTAAAATAGTAAAATTACAGCGGGCGTCCGCCTCAGGAATTTCTATACTGTTGTACAAATAATAAATAAATAAATATCACAATCCGCAGCAAAAGTAGAACTGCGGCGAGGGGAAGCCTCTTACTTTACACATTAAAAAAAAAATACGCCATCAAGTGATGCGTCCAGACCATTATCTACATATCTCGCGCCAGTTTATCGCGCTAATCTTACTTTAAAAGCCAAAATACTTTAGGCAGTCCTTCGTCGATTGAGCCGTACAACAGAAGCACAAATTAATAAGGCAGTAAGGTTACCTTAAGCTGATTTGAAGTTATCTTCGCGCGAACAGCATTACAGGAACGGGCTTCTGGGGACGAGCAGTTCGCCAGGTAAGGGCGTCGAGATACGTTATCGCAGAACGCAGCGACCACAAGGCGGGATCTCCAAGTCTTAAAGGAGACCCATCACGAGGTAATCGAGATATAACTGGGGTCCAGAACGTGATGTTCAAATCGTGGTATTCGCCTATTTGGGGCCAAGTCCGAGATGTATAGGCGTACTTGGGGCCCAGCACGAGGTGGGGAAATAAGTTTCCCCAAATGGCTCGCTCGGAAATTTTGACGTCAAAAAAGGTCTGCACCTAGCAGAATCTCCAAATTCACATACGGAGAAGTGTCGAGACGCGTACAAATCCCCTAACTGAAGGGTGAGAAGTGCCTAGACAACCATAAGCACCTTCTCCAGAATGGCGACGTCGACCAGCGCCAAAACTTACGCGACCTTATTCGATCGAATGCCGGAACAAGATGACCCAATTTCGCATCGCGAGCGCTCAACAATGAGCCAAGGCTGCGTATCAAGAATGTGCAGTGCCCAAACGCAATTCGAAAAGCATCGAACATACAATAAATCGGAAATTATTGGTAACCAAAATCTCGAAAATACAGTAAGGCGAAAATTGACGGTAACAGAGTTCGAACAACTTAACCATTCACCTTACAGCTTGGACTTGGCTCCTAGCGATTTTTACTGAAACGTCGAAATATAGATTTGATGGCCCCGGATTTCGGTCAACGAGTGTCTTAAAAAGGAGATGGAAGCGTGGTTTGCAGGACAAAAGGATTTTTTTTCGGGGATTTCGTCGCTGAAGGAAAAGTGGGGACTACATCAAGAAATAATAAATGAATTTAATTGCTATTAGTCGTTTCAATGTCCGAATTGCAATATACTCTAAACACCCGTCGTATTTGTTCAAACATCTAATATCAGAGTGACCACCTAAATATCTTTTGCACATCAATATTGTTATTACTAGTTTTTAAGACCACCGGATAGGTGGTTTTATTCTAATTAAAATAATTTTGGCATTTTTGGCATGGTGAGCCTTTCATTAAAAAAGCGTATTGCAAGAGAAACAAGTTAGATCAAATTATGGTAGAAAAGTGTTAACAAATTTTCCTAGCTTATAGATCGATATATATCTGCTCGAAATGCCTTATTCAAAGCAGTATTTAGTGTTGTCTGCAATTTTCTCTCTCAATATTGCAATGCAATACTGACTGCATGTATAAAACAGTTAGATCCAGGGGCTTCAATAATAATTTCTGAATTTAGGATCACCCATCAAAGAAATTAAGAACCGTTGGCCTAGACATACCTTCTCAATGTACTGATAGTTCTGCCGGAAAGGAGTGGATACATAATGAGCAAGACTTTCAGGGGCTACACTTATGGCAGAGTGTTAAGGGGCCACGAGAAAAAGGGTTCAGAACCGCTGATTTAAATGATTAAGCAAAAGAAGTGACCAACTTGACATCAAATTTACTTTATGCCTTCAGTATTAACTAAAGCTTTTCGTCAAATTTATTTTAATAAAATTACTGGTAGTGGTATTTAAAAAATGTTCAAAGTGTTTGACTAACAAATTTGATATCTATAAAGGACT
Source organism: Agriotes lineatus (assembly GCA_940337035.1). Taxonomy (NCBI): domain Eukaryota; kingdom Metazoa; phylum Arthropoda; class Insecta; order Coleoptera; family Elateridae; genus Agriotes; species Agriotes lineatus. Next base: position 103,140,984 of record OW679196.1, on the reverse strand, counting down.
AAATTTAAAACAAGGGATAGTTGTGTCTGTAGTAATTTTTAGTTTTAAATTTTGAAATATGAACGTTATTGTGTAGTACCTATTATAAAAAAAAATCAGTATTTCGACAAAATAGTTTGACATAATAATTTTCTATACCCATTCTAATACAAATAGATATCAACCTGGATACACCGACTAGCGTTATTTTTGCAATTCTATTTTTTTAAGTTGTTAAAACAACATAAGAATAAATTTGTGTAAATTTTGTTTTATGTCTTCAGTAGTAGCTAAGTAAATACGTTGAGCTAATACAGATTTTGTTTGACCACAACATGTTTTTCAACAGATTTTGCGTCTGCCAATTGTTTCCAGCATTTTTTTTTACATCATGTCAAGGTTTATTATGGTTAGGGTGATCATTAGTAAAACCATTTGAAGTTGGTTATGATTTACTGGCCGTATGTCTATATTTAATCCATCCACTTTCAGTGGGCATGTTATTTTCAAATTATGCATTAAGAAATGATGGGTGGGATGATATAAACAGGGTATTTCTTAAGCCGAACGTGTGGTTTCTGAAGGAATATTGTAGGATAAAACGAAGCCGAAAGCTCCTGTAGCGATTCTGCTTCTGGTCATAGTTTCTGATACAGCGTGTTCAAGCTTTCAAGGCAAGTTTGAATTTTGCCTATAACAATAAAATGAGTGGATCCATTTGGATCATATTCGGTAAGACATTCCAAATTGGTAGAAGTCGCCTTTATGGATGATATTGATTGTCATCAGTAGGGAAATTTAAAGCTCTCCGCTTCGCGTCGCGCTCTAAACATTTCCAGGTGCTAAAATCTATTGATTCTGCCCCTAATACATAAATAACTGTGATCTACGTCGGTGTTTTAATGTGACTATTAAAGCACTGAAAGCAGTGTTTTAATGGGGCCAGCTAAAGTTGGTTTTTGCATTATACTTTTCATATGAAAAACGTTGGAACATCCTTTATGACAGATTATCATATTTATGGAATGTCAAAATTCAAAGTTTCTGATTCTTGCATGATACGCGCTTCAAAGAAGTTTTCAGGCACTAGACGCGATGTTAAACTCGACCTTTGGTCTCGTTTGACAAACCAAGCCGCGTGTCTAAAAGACTTCAATTTAGCAACTTGTATCATAAATAAAATAGCCATTATCTACTTTGGTTTTTTAATGTGGCTGTTAAGGTACTGAAAACAGTTAATAAAATGTACATTTAATTTAATATTTTTATAAATGTTATTAAAAAAGTGGTTTGCAACACTCGGAAAACATTTTTGACAAAAATAGACCATGTTAGAAAATACTTTGTCTTCATTCTTGTTTCAGTTGAAACACATTGCTTTGAAATACAAATGTTGTTATTGAAATAGTACAACTATACATTAAAAGCATTACTATTTCGGTGCAAAACTTTTAAGCTATTTAAAAAAAGCAAATTTGCTGCGCCACACTTTTTTGAACCATGCTGTAAAAGCAAACATATTTTCCTAATGTACAGGGTGAGCGAAACTCGATGTCTCAGCTTTATTATAAGAAAAGGAAAAACGATAGAAAAAATCTGAAAAGAGCTTCTTAAATGGGTTTGAGTAAGGCCATTTTAAGCCATAATTGCATATTTTTCCAGATCTAGAAACTGAAGTAATGACGTCATCGAATTTGTTTTTCCCAGAAACATACTTATACATATTTTGGCATATTTAAAAAGAACTAATTTTTCTGAACACATTTTGTGAAGAAAAAATTTCTAAAATTATAAGCAAATTTGTAAAAAAAGTATTATCAAAAGTTCGCAATTGTCACGATTTAAACAAGTAGCCTTTGGAAACTAATAGCAAAGTCGCATCTGTTCATGTGTTCAGAAAAATTAGCTCTTTTTAAATATGCTAAAATATAGGTATGTTTCTGGGAAAAACAAATTCGATGACGTCATTACTTCTGTTTCGAAATATGTAAAAATATGAAAATTTGGCTTAAAATGGGCCTTACTCAATCCCATTTAAGAACCTCTTTTCAGATTTAGTCGTTTCTTATAATAGAGCTGAGACATCGAGTTTCGCTCACCCTGTACACCTTCCTACCGACAACTTTTATATACTAAGCAAATTTTATATAACTCTCGCATATTTAGAAATATCTTCCATCTTCAGATCATTACCGGACCCTGTATAAATTCATTTTAATAACAATTGTCCAAATGGGCAATTAACCTGATAGAATTAATTATTTCAGGAAATGAATAGTTTTATTTACTTAAACTTCCTTTTATGACTGGGAATTGTTTATGGTAAAATGTCTAAATTATTGAACATTTTGTGTAAAGTGTGGGATATTGCGGAATGAGTATAGGGAAGTCTCAGAAAGTCATACAAGTTGCACAATAGTTATTTGTCTACCAAGTATGGAAATGAAGGTAAATCCAGCTCAAGACAAATGTTGAGTGATGGAATAACCGAGTTTCCACTCAATAATTTTTCTTCATCAATAAACGTTAGTACCTTTTTTTTACTGTTTTTGAAAACAGTTAAGAACTATTAATTTTCTAACTATTGTAAAAAGGTGCGGAAGAGTATGTCACTTCCTAACTAAAATTGATGTAAATTGAATGGAAAAGTCGAACTTTTCCTAACAAGTTAGAAAAAATTGCATTTCCTTACATGTAATTTTTTTCAAATTTTGAGAAAATTGTTTCTTAATAGCTTAAAATGATGAAATTATAATTGTCATGTCACAAAATATCAATGAATTGGAGACCAAGTAGTGCGCTTTTGCTTTTTTGCACGTCAATTTAATGTACTTTTCATCACCAGTTGCGGAATATTTTCATTTCATAATTATTTACGAAAAGTGTGACGTTTCTAAACTTCGGTCGCAAGTTCCACGAGTCTAGAGAAAAACACTCATTTTTGCAATATATTGCATAAAATTTTTTTAGAAATTCTGTAATAAATACAAAATGTTAGATCTTCTAGGTTATGTTCACATAAGTGTCATTGTGGCATTAACTATAACAACTGAAAATTTTCATTTTAGTACAGAATTGCAAAAATATTATATTAAGAGATTATATTAACAAATCTATTGCTATTAGAGCACAATCCCTAAAGCGTCACTAAGTTATAGATCAATATTACTTAAGAAATTCTGTAGCTTGATGGAGAAACCATTCTTGGACAGAAACTGCTCATCAGCGTCCTCTCAATGAACCGTTCCAATGCTAATATTCAGGAGGCTGTCAAAATCTCCTACTTTACTGCGCCTATATTCAAGCAAAATTTTTTCCACACACTTAACAGTGTTTGCAGTTTATACAACATGGGCTTGTACAGAACGTGTCATGTCTTTTGTGTAGTCACTACCTTCTAATACATCTATTTACCTTTCTAGAACTACAGTTTTTGAATAGCAAGCATCTTCATAAACAAAAAGCATTTTCGTATGATTTTTTTAGGAGAAGCTTCTCGGCAGCTAAAAGTTCGGTTGCAGCACATTGATATTCTGTTTTAAAAGGTGATAGAATTAATTACAGAATAAATTACACATATAAAACAAAGCACTTTAATAAACAACCAGGATTTACTTATTTTGTCGTTCAGGTTACCAATCATAATTTTCTCACTATAAACGTGGTTTAATTGAACCAGCCTGGTACTTTTGTCATGAAGATATGTTTTAATATTACGTCAATTTTCAACAAACTAAAACAGTTTTAAATTTGTTATTTATTAGAAATCACATAAAAACTTTTGTTTTTCACCCCTACGATGCCCTGTGACAGATTAATACTAAAAGAAAGAATAAGATCTTTAACGTTTACAATCTAGTCGGAAGGAAAATAAAACAGAACGTCATGGTTAAATTATTTCTTGTGGTATCCCCATTATTTTTTTCTGCTGTTTTGCAATGAGCATTTCGCAAGCGTTGCGCTGATATAACTTACATTTGACTTTATCTGCAATCACCAGTCCAGTTACTCATAAATTAATGCTTAATTTCAGATGGCAAGCGCGGTGTGGTGGTACTTTTTCTGCAAAATCACGGAACTGCTAGACACAGTAAGTATCGCTTCCTAGTGTTGAGCTCCAAGGATCTACCGGTTGCATACTAATGCAGTTTCCCAACAGGTATTCTTTGTTTTACGAAAGAAAACGAACCAAGTGTCGTTCCTGCACCTTTACCACCATTCCATGATGCCCGTCTGCGCTTGGATCGGGGCCCGATTTTTACCAGGTAGGAACTTTCACGAAAAGCGTAGCTGCAGCTTAGAACTTAGAAGGGAATTGTTGCAGGTGGGCATGGAACGCTGCTCGGAATGATCAACTCGTTCATCCACATCATCATGTACAGTTACTACTTGCTCGCGTCGCTCGGGCCGCAATACCAGAAATACCTGTGGTGGAAAAGACATTTAACCGGCATGCAAATGGTAAATTAATTATGAATTTAACGAGCTGTAGTTTCCAGCGTTGGATTAATTTCTAATTTGAACACATTCTTGGCTGTTGAATTTTCCGTGAATTATTGAATCTTAGGAGAATTTCGGAAAATTAAACATTTATAAGCTTAGGTTAAGCTTGACAACAAACATTTCTGTCAGGTGTTTGTAAGTTTTAGAACACAGCAGTTGAAGGTAAACAAGGATGATATGTTAATTAAAGAGCATTTCTGCAACATTACTTAATAATAGCCAAGGATAGCCTTATAGGGCAGTTTTTTTTTGTCTTGAAGTGCTTCTTTACAATAACTATTTCAGTTACTATGATTTATGGAAAAAAACAAATGGCTATGGTTTCTGTTTTATTTAATACAGCAGGACGTTACCCCCTTAATGAGTCACTTATTATAACTAAAACAAATTGGGAAATAACTTCTGCCACTCATTCAAAAATACAGGGTGTTACAAAATTGCAACAATTGGAACAAATATTAGGGCGTTATTCTGCATAAAAAAATAAAAGAAAAACTCTAATAAACGTATAACCTAAAATAATTCATTTCAAAGATATCCTTGATTAAAGAATTAAAGATAGCATTTCTTCTTTAAAACGTTTAGATTTAGTAGGCTGGTATTTGCTTTTCATTATCTGCATGTTTTACTTACAACTGTCAGCTATATTACTTCGAACAGTTACTATAAATTTTACTTAAAAAAAACTTGAAATAATTTATTTTAGAACGCATCCTTATTGTCTCTCTACTTTTACTATAGAATAACTCCCACAAAAACATGCGTTGGCACGTTTGAAAAATGAATTGCTATCTTTAATTCTTTGATCAAGGATATCTTTGAAATTAATTATTTTAGGACATATGTTTATGAGGGGTTTCCTCTTATTTTTTTAATGCAAAATAATTCCCATATTTGTTTAGTGCAATTTTTAAACACCCTGTATAACCAACTAACTTTTAAAAAGAAACGCACTGGTGCGCATTGGCACTTGATTCTACTTATTTCATTGTTTATATTTATTGTATACTTTGTTAAGTTCTGTATAGGGTTTCCAGTCCCGGGATTCTGCCACAAAATCGAGTCCCGGGACCACAGCCAGCAGAGGCGAAGTCCCGGGACCATGTCAACATGAGTGCGTATACTCGATATTAGAGAATTAGGACGGGTATTCACCGGAGTCCGGCGTATTACTCATGCGTCTTGCACATTCTGCATTATTTGCGTTTTGCGTAGGCAGGAGAGGTATTGTTTTCGATAGGTTAGAATTAAACCTGTGTGTTGTTTCAGCCACATTTGCATATCTTCTTTTATTTATGCATTTCTCTGTTTTCTTGTTGGGTTTAGATATGTGCGAAGAAGCTGAATAATTTATATTTTTGGGTTTTAAGTGTGTTCGTTAGTTGTCTGCTAAAGCGTTACAATTAGAATGAATTCCGATTCGCAACCTACCTTCATTCTACATTTAAAAAAATAACGATTTGAAGTCACTATGGTAACAGTTTTATATATTGAAGATAAACAATTGGCGAAATGTAAAGTTGGTTCCTACAAAATTTTCATAATCAGAGGCAGCTTGACGAAAGGATTACACACGCACTTTGCAGTTCAAACAAAAAGAAAGATGAAGAACGACAGACATTTTTAGTACCAGAAGAAAGCAATGAAGTTGAAGACGAGCCCCAACGCAAATTATCAGCACAGAAATACTTTATTTAACTTAAAACACTTGTTTTACTTTGGAAATTTTATTCGAAAATTTTACCTGAACACTATTTCTCTTTCGGGACCATTTTCGGGATCTTTCGGACTAGTCCCGGAACCTGAAATTTAGCTCGTAAGTCCCGGGACTTCTAAACCCTAGTTCTGTATAGTACATATTAATACGATTGTTTAAGGTGGAACACATTGAATAGGGAAGTTAATTTTTAAAATTTACAAAACCGGGGTAGAAACGTCAGACGGGGAAGTTGTGGGCGGAATGTAATGTCCAATCTGTTTGAACAGTAATGCTAATTACACTATCATTTTCATTATATTATTACATAAGCAGTAATAAAGTATTTCAACAAAGTCATATTCCAACGAATTTATGTTTTTAGAATACGAACCCACAAGTGGAATACCCTGATTTTCTTGTCATTGGAAAATAAAGCTCAAATGCTGTAATACTGAACATCAGATTAGTTGTATTCATTATTTATAATTCAAATATTTTATTATCAAATATGGCCAAAAATAGAATTCAAATGGCGACCGAAGTTTCATCTAAACTCTTGGAAATGTCAATATTATGTTATCTCTATTAAATAGATTAATTTTTTAATTTTCCAATTCAATCATACACTTGTGTACGTGTAATCTTAAAAAGTATTGTTTTATAGTTTTTGCTGTTAAAAATATAAAATCTTACAATCAGCAATAGTAATCTAATGAGGGTACCAGGTTCAACAACTTACCGGAGCACACTCCGGCGAACCATATGGAGTAGTCGAGCTGCAACGGAAGACAGTCTACAAAATAATAATTGATAACAGCTAGTGGCAAGCATTAACAATAAATTAAATACACTGAAAAACGTTAACAACACGAGACTAATGAATGCAAAATAAATCCGGAATTCAAATTATTAAGGCAGGTTCGATGCATGCATAGTATATGGCAACCGTGCAAGTAAAAGATCTAATTTGATAAGAGCGCACAGAATTGATTGAGCGAAGCAAGACGAACTGTAGTTGGAGTGAAAAGTTATTCCAATAGTATAATCACGTACGACGAGGTTTCCCGAATAGACGTTGATATACTAAATAAAACAATTAATTTCCGGAAGTGAGAGTATATAAAATAGACGTTCATTAGCTTTCTCCTTTAAAATAGTAACTTTCTGAAGTTATACACTTGTTTCCACGTTTACACAGATTTTAAAAATAGTTTTGATACTCCTTTTTAAGAATATTCTTCAATTCACTCGTCACTGTCCTTTCAGTATGAAAGACATCGTTAAAGTATCAACCTTTTATTTTCAACTAAAGACATATAGGGATATCTGGGGAATATGGAGGATGATTAAGCATATATTTTACCGGAAAATCTAGATAATGGGAGTCTTATGAAACAGTTAGTTATCATGCAAAAGAGACCATTGAACAGATTCCCATAGATTTCCCTTCACATGTTTAGAATTTTTTCTAATAATTTTCTAAGTACTTGTAGATAAATCAACCGGACCATCTGGTGCAAATTATTTATGAATAATACCCTCTCTATCGAAAAATGTTAGCAACATGGTCTCGATTTATATTTTGCCAATTTTAATTTCTTTGGCTTTGGAAAATTTTTACGCTTGGTTTTAGCGTACTATTTAAAGCAGTGGCATCGGCAGCAATAATTGATATAAACAAAGTCGGCGGCTTTGACAAGACCTAGACACGGGTACATTCGGCACTTTCTTTTTTCCATAAAAAAAGTGATGAGGCACGAATACAGCACACACTTTTTCCTTCAAGTTCTCAGTTAAAATCAGTCTAAATGTCTATCTGTGAAGCTCTTCAGAAATAATTTTGAAATTAATTCGTCAGTCTTGTCAGTTTCCTTACAACTTCAATATTTTCTAACGTTCTAGCCGTTATCGGACGTCCTCATAGAAAATAGTAGTGGTCACCTTGAAACCGAACAAATACTTCCGTAATGCCCGTTTTTTCAATTTTTACTTTTAATTTAAATCAAAATTCAATATTAAGCCCTTTTTCAATAATAAAATAATCCTGCCAATAGTATGTAAAAACGGTCTGCTTGTTTGTCCATACTGCAATGTATGAGAATAAACAATTGAAAATCGGCGTAGATATAGAGATAAGGTTTTGTTTATTATTTAATTCTCCACATAAACCCGAAAATTAAATGCTTTGCCTGGTAGATAAATCGCCAAACTATGCCATTAAGAAATAAATACATTCTTCGCATAATCGCCGGACGGCGCACATATACCAGTGAAATTAACCGTTTACTATTCTTAACAAAAAGAAAAGCGCAGACAAAGCAAAAATTACAATCAAAACTTTAAGTTCTAAGATGAGCACTCTCCACGTGGGCGCGATTCAATAAACCATGCATTGGAACAGTTGACAAACCTTTAATCGCTGCGCTTGTGCTTGAAAATTCCATAGGAAGCTGCCCGAGTGAAGGATTTCAGCTTTTTCCGGCGGAAAGAACAGCAACGTGAAGCTGCTTCACATATCAATGGATTTCGGCAGATATTATGACGAATTTCGAAAGCCTCGTATGTATAGCAAAAGCATAGATGCAACAAACCGGCAAGGAGAGAAAAAGGACGATAGAGGAAGAATAAGAAATGGGTCTTCGTTTTTGAGCAGCCAAGTATTACCTTCGAAATACTAACACACTTTGAGGCAACTAGAGGGGTACTGTAATTCACCCACCTAATAAGACCAAATTTCCAAGATATTGTCATGCCCAAAACTTCATAAAAATTAATTGGTGGCGGAAAATTACCTCACCCAAATTTGCATGGGGAAGGTCTACGGAAGTAGCAAGCGCTAACATAAAATCAAGTCTCAAAAGAATATTTAGAGATCTTAAAATACCCGACTGTATTTGAATTTATTTCTTCCGGTTACAAAGACATTTTCTGTGTAGCTCAGAAGCCAGGGTTCTAGATTACTTCGTTAATTAGACTGTGAATGAAAATAAGTTAGTTTATGGGCAATTAATACACAGCACATAATTATAACCTAAAAATGTAATCCTCAAACAAATATTTACAATCAAACGTGCATAAATAAAGATTGTGGTCGAATACATATTTACTCTTAGGGCCAACAGCGTCTGGTCGGGGCATTGGTTTGTACAGCAGTTGGTGCGGTCTCAGTGGGCTATTTCATTGTAACTAAAATTGTATAAAATAATGGCCGTCAATTTTATCGAGGTGTTTAACAAGCAAGGATTTCAATCGGCCGGTGCTATGATGGTATTTGTGCTTGTGATATTACACAACTGTCTGAGAACCTTTCCTCATGTAAGTTACGCTTTAAATTATATTTCCGGCTTGCAGCAGAGGAATTGAGAATCAAAATTCGTTGGCTACGCGGTGACTAGCACCAAAGGTCCTGGGGCGGCTGACGTTCCTCTGTAGAATGCTTCGGTGCCCTGTAGGATTTGTGAATTGTTTTCCGTTGAAGTATAAGTCATCGCGTCGACGTAGATCAACAGGGATCTGGGGACGGTTTCGGAGAATGTCTGTCATCTGATTATTAAACGCGCAGAAACGTAGGAAATAAAGGATTTAGCGCTAGGCATGGAGTTTCGCGGGCTTGATCTACTTCTCAGGATAAAGTTGGACTAAAAACTCTCAGGCTGAAGCTTACTTCACGGGATGAAGCCGCTTCTCCGAATGAAGCTGGACTCAAGGGTGGAGTCAAAAGTTGGATGGGCCGGGTATTGTCCTTTTATACCCGCTTGGGCATTTATCTACTTTGATGATCTTTTTGGGGAATAGAAGTGGGGGCTCCCTTGCGCCGGTACTTGCTACGCAGTCGCAGGCATCGTGAGGCTGTAAAAAATCACCTAGAGCATACCCAGCGAAGGATGGGCGTCTGTTGCGGCTAAGAAGGCAACTTGCACATTTTAAAATTATCGTTTAATGTTTAAATATAATTTACACGGTCCAAACTTCATGTATTGAATGACTTTTGCATCATCCGGTTGTATACTCATAATATCAAACGTAAAGCAGTCATAAACTGTTTTGAAATCCAAAACTGGTAAACGCAGCATCTAATATAACAATTTACAGACTTCGCTTTTCCCATTTTGGTATTCTGTGACTACACCCAAGTGCTGTATTATTTTAAACCAACAGCAAGGTGGAAACGGCATCTAGTTATCGTTACTTTTGGCTAAAGTGGACCTATGGGATTGCAATTCCTGTAGCTATTATCGTCTACTACAGATTTGTGTTTAAATAAGGGGTCTTTTAAGGTAAATGACAATTCAGAAGATTAACCATTAAAAAAGTGTCCAGTACACGCACGGTCAATTTTGCCATAAGCAGTCAACACTCTGTGTATAATATATGATTTTGAGGAAATAAATTTAGGGAGAACGGTAAAATAATCACCGTCAGTTCTATACAGCGCCCAAATTTGTTTAAGCTTTAATTAAAAATGTGGATTCCTTGATCTAGATCATCCAGCAAATAACCCTAATAATACCAGCTGTGACTATTAATTATTCAGAAACTTAAAGAAAACCTGTGAGATCGCCTGTTTTCTTCTGGCGAAGAACCGCAGCGGGCTGGTAGCACCTATTGTGGTGAACAAGAGAAATGTATCCATTCTAAGGGTATATTGCAATTCCCTGAAAATTGTGTAGAGTTGGGTGGTGACTATATTGAAAAATACATTATTAGTGCTCTAGGTCTTTTTCTTCTAGCCTAGGTAGATTATTATTTCAGTGTATTTATTCTATACTGAATTCTATCTAATCCGATGAAATTCTCAATCAGCTTACTGATTTAAAAAAATACTTCCAGGTACAGTTCTGCCTCATCTGCATCCACAACTTCCAAGTGCTGTTCCGACAGTGCGACTACCCCAAGTTTATCGTGTTCCTGCTGGGGACGCAGGCGATGTTCTTCTTCTACCTCTTCGGCAGCTTCTATAACAAGACCTACCTGAACCCACCAAGGAAGGCGTTGGAAGCCAGCGAAAACAACAACGTGAAAAATGGAAAGCTGAAAACGAAATGACCCCGTTGCTGCCGCAGACGTTCTAACCTTGACAGTTCCCATACATTTTGTCATTTGTTTTTAGGCTGTTGTTTGTGTCTTCTCCGAATCAAGACATTATTAATTTAGGTTGTTCTACTTAATCTGCTGGCGACTAATTAGGAGCATTGTTCGAGCGACTGATGTGCAAGTTTCAGTAGGAATTGCAGTACTTTGTCATGTACATATTGCCTTCATGATCGATTTAATTAGTTATTGTTATTTATAAATTAAAACGATAAGAAATACATTTATCACAAAAATTAAGTTTGTTTTATTGCCATTATTTTCCGAATGGTCAGGTGATTTGTAAAATTATCTTTAGATAAAGATGATATGCGCCCAAGGAGCGGATCTCTGGAAGTTTTGACCGAAAAAAAATAATATTCGTCCTACTGATCAAAAAAAAAAAACGTAGTCGCAATTTGTAGGCCGATGAACCAATATAATTTCAAATCATTGTGTAACTGGCGTAACCTTAGCGTACGCATTCAAAGGCCTCTGTAAATTATGCTCGCGATTAGCATATTCCAACGTGGGATGACTGTGTCTGTTGGTTTTTTATAACACCGGAACTAAATAACTGCTACGTCATAATCAAAATGCACCTATTGGATGTAGGAAGAACAATTAGAAATTGGGAAGTTCAAGTTTAAGGTTGAGTCTTTTATCATTTAGGTGGGCAACATTTTACAATTTTGGAGCCTGAGTATTCTATAATATCAGCTTTCTAACTGCAGTAGTAATTTATGATTGAATATTTAAAATACGACGCGCTGCTTGCCTTCGTAAAAGCTTTAACCGTTCAATTTTTACAGATAAATCTGTTTGCTACAGAATAAATTAAAATGTATATAATATGTAGTTGCCAATATTTTGCAACAGTTTTAGATAGTTATTTACGCCCTATTTAATACCAATACGAGTAGCGCTGCTGCAGACGTTCCCTGTGCAATTATGAAGCATTTCAACAGTAACATATGATCAGGTGAAAGTGTCTTCAATATAAATATAATAGAGAGGGAAGCTATGCAAACCAGTCTTTGAAGAAGCGAACTTGTGGCTTAAAACTCTTTGTTGATTTAGTAACACAGTTCGCACAATTTAATTTGATATGACACCATTTAAACACTTGGATGGGCAATTTCGGAAATGTTTTAATATTAATAGTTTTTATGTCAGGAAACACAATTGAATAATAAAAAAGTGTTTTACGACGCATGGCCACCATTTTGAATTTTTGTGTGACACAGTGAGAAACGTTTATCGCATTTTGCAAAGTTCGGCTTAAAAGCTTTGCTATTGAAAAAATGCAGGAGTATGCAGGGTGTATTAAAGTGTACAGAGAATGTTTACATAATGCACTTCTATGTCAAAAAGCAAGCAAAAAATTTAGAACCAATTTGTTGTTAACCTGTTGGTTATTGAGTTATTATTGGTCAGTTCTCAAAATGGAAGAGAATATCTTAAATGTATTTGAAGACGAACCTCGCCAAAGTACCCGCTCTATAGCTCCAAGACTTGATATTAGTCCTATTTCTGTACGTCGAGTGTTAAGAAAAAATATCTTACATTTTTCAGATGGTTAATACGGTAATCAGAAGTAAACCCGGCTTTCACTGCAAACATTTTATGAACGGAAGAAGCAACATTTACTCGTAACAGAATGTTCAATATGCACATATGCACCACTAACCTAAGAAAACCCCCTGTCTTCCACCAAACTAATCACCAGTTTAGATTTAGTGTGATATATGTGCTGAAATGGTCGGCAATAGACTAATAGCCCCATACATTTTGCCTCTACCATTAAATGAAGAAAATTATGTCGGTTTCTTAAACAACACAACCGGGATTATTGGAGGAAGTACCGTTAGTTGTCAGGAGAAACATGTGGCCTCAGTTGGATGGAGTTGGGGATTCAATAAGAGTATTATTAAACCAAAACATTCCTGAGAGGTGGATCGGTCGTTATGGTCCAATACCTCGGCCCTCAAGAAGTGCAGACTTAAATATCTTAGCTTTTTTCTTTTGGGGCTCTTGTGTATGCAACAGAAATTGAAACCGAAGAAAACGTTTTGTACGTATAAATAATGCAACAAGAAATAAATAATCGCAACATGACGTTTATTTTACTGGTTCCGTAGACACAAAACCGTTTTAATACCTTAGTCGTGGTTGATAAATGTTAGTATCTGCCAGAAATAAGAAGTTATAGTGTTTTCAGGGTAAATTGACTTTAAGCGACATCCACAATGAATGCCAATTTGGTTACACAATTATATTGAGTTTAAAAATCACATAAAATTACAACGAAAGGCAAAAACAATACGGTTAGATTCTAGAACAACATACGTGTGATACAGATTGGGACTGCTTTTAGCTGTGTGAATCTGATTTTTTTATTGGCAAGTGAGATGTGAATAACTTACAAATTATTTCAAAACGTCACTGTCATGATGACTAAAGTCAGTTCAGTTTCATAGGCACGATCTTCACACAGCTGTACCCGAACTCTTATCGAGTAAATGTGAACATTTCCCTTTTCAAATTTATAAAAAATGTGGACCATAAGAATTACCACACTCAATACTGCGGCGAAGTCTTGTCGCTCTGGTGCCGCAATGATAGCTAACGCCACGTCACAAATATACGAGCTTTCCAAATTCCTATGCTTACTTCGTACACGGTATAAACGGCATTTACTTGAAGTGCAAACGCTGGCTTGCTGCACTCAGAGCATATAGACAGTAAATTATTTACTGCAATGTTTGCTACCTCAACCAATAGTTGGTAATTCCGCTTCCAACTAAGGTGGGCCTGCTACGGTCGCTCCAGGATTTATATTGAGCGCTATAGGCGCACACACAGAACCAGCTCCGGTTGTTGTTTTTCAACATGTATGACTGATTAACAGTAAAAACATATAAATAAAAAGTGTCTATAACTTTAAACATGAAAATAAAACCTCCAGGCAAGTAAGATAACAGGCCCGTTTGAAATGCCTTAACTGTACAGGTCGAGCAATCTAATATCAGTATTATAATTTTTTTTTACAAATTAGATATCCATCAGCCCAGTGAAAGAGCACTCTTCAGGCAACGGTATAGCACATTGAACCATCTGACAACAATGAAAGTACAAGAAAGTTATTTATATGAATATATTCTAGAACTAATACAAACATGCAGCATCACAGACAACGATGGTATGTAGATTTGAAATACGGATGTCATCGCCACTGGTTTCATGCCAGAAAAGGAGTATTTTGCGTTAAACTTCTTGTCCCGAACTCTGACCGAGCGGCGGGGATCAGACAACCAGTAAACTTCATAATTATTTTAAATTTTATAATCAACACTACAACACTTCAATTCATGACAATGTTAAGAGCACTAAACTCAGAGCTATATGAAAGCTTTCATAAAGCTACATAATGCTTGTGAAGATAGCGTGAGTGGAAAGTAAGAAAGTTCGTAAACGTCGAGTATCTTAGGCTGCATGGATGTAAACATCATAACTTCTCACCTCCCTTATACAATTTCAAGCGCACTCCAATGAATGCACCTCGTGAGTAGGAATGTCTTTGCGCAGGACCCGCATAGGCAGCTCGTCACGACCTCTTCTTGGAGCAGGAAGACTGCTGGTGGACTGGGTATTTTACGTTCGGCTTGCGCCATTGGCGTAGACTGGGCCAATTATTTTCGTTTTGGTCCGGAAGGAAAGCTCACGGAGAACTCACGCACTTTGCACACGTGTTGGTAGCTGGTCTAACTAAATCCCATAGCTTCAAAGGTAAGATGTAGGTTTGCTAACTAATAATTAAGGCATCCAGGGTGGTTAAGATCTTGGAGGTTCGTTTATCATTCATTGAGTTACCGTCGGACTTCGAGGCTAGATTTTTATTGTTTTAACGCGTATCACCCGAGATCTTCCTGTAGGCTCTAGGTTTTCCTCGACACCATCAAATTACCTTCCAGGTGTGCTAGTATTTATCAGCCTAGGGTAGAACGTTTAAGTAGCCTAAATTAACTTCCTGTAGTTGGAACTCAAAGTTTCAGATTCGATCTGGAGATCAGCTTTGTCCATTACACTAAAATTACCTCTTCACTGTTTCTGCATATGTATAGCCTTTCCTAATAGATTGAATATGTAAGCCTTTTTGAATTAGTAATTAGAACCTATACTGTTTGCGTGTGTGTGTCTTAAAAAGTGTGCACCCAACGGACACAAATTTTTAACTCTTCCCCTTATGGAAAAGCTAACACCTCTTTTAAAACGTTTCCTGAGTTGTGAGCAGTCTAATTAAAATATTTTATCACAGCATATAAGCATGTAATACCAAGACGCCACCAATATGAAATCCTCCTTCCCCTTGGTAATAGCTTTGGTTAGCTTTGGCTGCCGGCGATATTTGTTCTGTGAAGCAAATATGCAGATACTTTTATAAACGATATAATAACCAAGCAGTTCAAGGTAAAGTGAATGCGTCCAGAAAATATACCTAGAATGCTCATGACGCCTGGGGAGTTTGCTTCTGGGTTCGGGAAGCCGCAAACATCTTTATGGGAGAGTAATAAACTCAGTGGCGCCCAAAAACAATTTTAAACGCCTTACACGGCTTAACCGAATTGACTTTGGATATAAACACCTACGCCTTCAGAGTAAAGCCTCACCCATGTCTCACTGAAGCCATCTGTGTATAGTCTTGGTTATGTTCTCCTTAAAGTGTCTTAGGCTTTATTGACATTGTTGTACATTTATACGTACTTATAACTAATTTCTTGTAGTATGTCGTTAGCAGAGACCTAAACCTAAGTTGGTATGTACTGGTGCTACTACTCTGTAGTGTAGTGATTGTGATACGTGTTGTAAAGGATGACGTAAGCTATCACGTTGATTAATTCGCCAGTCTGGGTGAAATATTCATGCTAAGAATTTGGAAGCTTCTAGGCGAGATCGATCCCTGGTTTTCTATGTGTTTGCCGATTTGCATACGAGCTACTTGTAATAGACGTTGGGCGGTTGCGTAACTACCCCGTCAGGATGGTATAGCAGAACAATACTGGATCACCGTGCTTGAGGTCACATCGAAAGATGCGTACGTATGCAAATTTCTATTCCTTGTCACCTGTATTTAAAGTGCAATTTTATCGGTGCCCTCTGCCCCATCCGTACTGTACCCTACCAGTTTTTATAAATCGTCGACTAGAGTTTAAAGCGACTTCTTATACCTTTCGTCATACATACGGCGCGAGTCTATAACATAATATGATAATGGCTATGTCACATTGAAAGCACTGGATCAACAGGTTGTGAAGACTGAATGTATCTTAAAGAGCGGGCGTTCTAAAATATTAACAATCACGTGTTTTATGTAGTAATACGATAGGTATATACAGGTGCTGCTTAGTGATAGAGAGCGTCAGTTTTAATAGTTATAATTTGAACAAAAAGAAAACATGCAAAAAAGTAATTTCAATTTATTTTCATATTGAATCATTATGTATGTATTTAGATACTGTATAGTAGTATGTTGAATTATTATTTTGTTAATATAATAGTAGATGCTAGACAAAGCTGCTCGTAGTATAATCGTTTGGCGTTTCCATATATTAATACCGAGTACCTTCCTCAAATTGTGTGCCTCGATTAATTAATATAAATATGAGGAAAATAATTGTTTACTTTTTACTAACCTACTTACGCTAGAAAAAAACAAAAATGGAGAAAAATGCACGCAGCTTAGAATTGAAATAAGACAACTTTTTACTATGTTTCAGAATTCATGACTTAGCAAACGTAACTTGATGAAAGGTTATTTTTTTGTGTCAATAATAGTAGTTGTGAAGTTTATTTTTAACATTGCCTGTATAATAATACCGAATAATCAGAATTGGAACAAACACAGACAATTCTATTAATTCCCCATCAATATGTATGATCCTTCCATGCGTCAGTCCCATGCTGACTACTGGAGCATAACTGCTCTAAACAACAAATATGAAATTCAGCGTGCTGTCGATACATTATTACATTCACTATAATCGTTCGTTATACTTAGAGGCCGCAAGAAATCCGCGGGCCTTTCATTGTAGTCATGACATGTTCCGTTTTTCGACTTTTATTTTTGCCAAGGAACTCGTTATGCTGCATACCAGATGGTATATCAAGTCCGTTGCGCCTAAAAACGTCCAATCTTTTAGAGCACTGGGCCAAGTGCCGATTAACATTAGAAAGTGTGTTCGAAAGTCGCCATTTCTCATTATGCGATAGATTGAATGGAGTATGGGTACTGACAAAACCTTTGTCTGTAAGAAATTAAGATAATGGAATACGGATTATTAAATGCCTGTTTACGGGCAAACTGAAATAATCACATGCAACGTGCAGCTAGCCATTGGTGTCCAGATTTTATATACTTAAGGGGTTATTCTGATAAGCTTGGGTTTAATAATTTGAAAGTATTTCACCTTTCAATAGAAAAATTAAGCTATTACGAGGTATAAATTTGAAATTAGTTACCACCTACTAAATACTAAACAATCTGCAGAATATTATTTTTTCTTCCTTTTACAATAAAGGAAGTATTGGATTCACCCCAAAAATTCGAAATTGAGTTTTCAACAGATCTTCACGTTTCATAGTCCCCTGAACCCAAAAAACATTTTTTTTTATTGGTCTGTGTGTGTGTCTGTGTGTCTGTGAACAGAATATCTCCAAAACGAAAAGAGGTATGGCATTGAAACTTCATATATAAGTTTTGTGTACTATGTAGATGCGACAGCAAGCTTTTGAAGAAAATCGCATAACCGGAAGTAGGTGTTTACTCTTGTGATTTTTTAATTTTTTGGATTTTTTCAAAAACGGCTCTAACGATTTTTTTAACCTTCACATTTTTATTACATTTTTAATGTGTATTGATGTGAGATAGGTGATTTTCCAGTGGAATACTTCTAAAATGGATTTCTTTTGTTTTTTTGTAATTTTTTTATTAACTCCTATTTTAAATAGAACACCCGGTATATTATTACAGTTTTAAATTCAGATTAAAATTCTAGAGAAAATTTGTCTCTTGAACTAACGCTCTATTTTCTACCGTTTTTGTAGAATTTGTAATTTTTGACAAATGCTTAAAAATTTAAAATAAAATTTTTGGCTAATTATAAGATCACTGTAAAAGAAAGTTGTGTGCGTGTATCACACCAGATTTTTTCTGTTGGTATACGACTAAATGAAACCTTACCTATTCAAATTTAATTATATTTTTCTACACCTATCCACGAATCAGTAGAAGCGATTCACTCACCGGATGTTTCATGTTCATGGTGGCATTCTAACTTCCACATTTGGCTTGTAGCTCTCACACAGTACTGATTCATACACATAAATCCAGAGGATTATTTCGACAATACTTAAAAAACAGAATAATTGCTAAATTTAGGTCGGGAATATAATAAATATCTAATGCTTTTGTTATGCTAAGCATTCTTTAAATATGCAAAAAATTACAATACGGTTCAACAGCATAGTTTATGAGAAATTTAGTATTTCATTTGTTTTACCTGAAAGCCATAATGAGAAATATAGTGTAATTATTTGAAGAATATTTATTATTTACTATTATTAGTTCGCATTAGCAATTATAAAATTTTATGCCACAAATATAAACACAAAACAGCTGGATATGATTCGAATCACTCATTATATGTTACTAGTACGATTTTCCAGTTGATTACTTCTAAAATGGGTTTCTTTTGTTTTTTTTTCTATTTTTTTATTAACTCCTATTTTAAATAGAAGACCCGGTATATTATTACAGTTTTAAATTCAGCTTAAAATTCTAGAGAAAATTTGTCTCTTGAACTAACGCTCTATTTTATACGGTTTTTGTGGAATTTGTAATTTTTGACAAATGCTTAAAAATTTAAAATCATATTTTTGGATAATTATAAGATCACTGTAAAAGGAAGTTGTGTGCGTGTATCACACCAGATTTTTTCTGTTGATATACGACTAAATGAAACCTTACGTATTCAAATTTAATTATTTTTTTCTACACCTATCCTCGAATCAGTAGAAGCGATTCACTCACCGGATGTTTTATGTTCATGGTGACATTCTAACTTCCACATTTGGCTTGTAGCTCTCACACAGTACTGATTCATACACATAAATCCAGAGGATTATTTCGACAATACTTAAAAAACAGAATAATTGCTAAATTTAGGTCGGGAATATAATAAATATGTAATGCTTTTGTTATGCTAAGCATTCTTTAAATATGCAAAAAATTACAATACGGTTCAACAGCATAGTTTATGAGAAATTTAGTATTTCATTTGTTTTACCTGAAAGCCATAATGAGAAATATAGTGTAATTATTTGAAGAATATTTATTATTTACTATTATTGGTTCGCATCAGCAATTATAAAATTTTATGCCACAAATATAAACACAAAACAGCTGGATATGATTCGAATCACTCATTATATGTTGCTAGTACGATTTTAGTGTTGTCAAGACATAACATACTTTTTACTCGATTAACGTTAGCATTACTTTTATTTTTTTAACTCTAACTTTACAAGTGCAATTTGCTAAGCACTACTTTAATGATCATAATAATAAAATAAAAAGGTAAGAGCTGTAACTGTACACTGTAAACTGGAGATTCGAATTCATGATCCACAAAATGGATTCGCATAATTTTTGATGATTCGGATTCGTGAATCGAATTAATTTTTAGAGCATTCGTTTCAGTTTGGCCTCAAAAGAAATGTCTATGGACATTTTTCCTACTAAGTCTTTTTCTCAAGAAGCTATCAAGGCAGGCCCTTTTAGATTTTTTAAGTGGAGGTAATACTTTTTCGATTTTGGTATAGAGCTTTAAGCAACAATGATTTTGAAATACTTAATTAATATAATCAAGTTAAGAAACAAAGAATTAAGAAAAACTATTACCGAAACGAACGACCAGCGAACACGAATAGAAAGTGGTACCACCCTCAAACGAAGGGGTTGACAAAGCCTCGGCTAGCTCTTTTAACTCTCGGCAGGATCAAGCTAAGAAATGTTTCGGGCTTTTACAATTGCAGAGTAGATTAATAAAAGAATTGGGCGCCATGTCGATATTCACAACAAATAAACAAACCTAGCTAGCAAAATAAATCAACACCTACCTTGTAAGCTTCGCTGCATATTTGCATAAATGTAGTAATGCGAAAAAGACCAACAAATACAAACAGTAACAGTCAAAAGAATATTTAATATTCAAAACAAATAATTCAAGGTTGGTGCCACCCAACTCACACTCACATGTAATTGTATATCGGAACAAAACAGACGAAACAACAATTTAAAAACTTCAATTCGAAGTACCATTTCAGAACTCGCTAGTTATAGTTAAATTACAACTTCAGGCTAACACCTGTGCAATCGCAAATGACATAAGCATATAACGCCAAGGGAGCTAGCTGAGATATAGTATACACGCTATTTCAGCAATTTAGAATTATTTAAATACTTGCACTTTTGCGGTAATAACAATTTAGCCAAAGATTGATTTCACACTCTCAGTTTGAGTTGCTAAGATCTTAGTAAAAACTGACATAAGTTTGGGGCATCATTTGTCGATAAAGAACAGAGCTGATAATGGCATGTAATTACAGTTTAATTAATGATGAAGTCCAGCGATTAGCAGGGAAGTCCTGTTTGTTGCATTTTTTTATGAATCCTCAAAACCAACAGACTGTATGATTCTCAGAATCCTACGGTCGGCGCTCGAAAAACGAACTAGCATTAAAGAGAAGGAAATTTTTAACTACGTACAGGCGCGAATTCGGGAAACTGGTTAGCTCACGGAAGAGCCAACAAGTTAGCTTCGAGATGCTGAATTTAAGCCTTTGTGAGAACCGAAATAGCTACTTGATTTGTGAGCCAATACCAGCGGTTTCTAGCCCAAACTAGCCCATACTAAACGGCCTAAATGTTGAAAAATTAGAAAACGAAATTATGCACGCAAAAGCATTCTTACCGATGATGTTCACGGCCTAATTTCGAAGATGCATCGCAGCGATTTCGATGAGCGATCCAGCGTAAATAACCAAAATTAATACTCAAGGAATAAAATTAGAAGAAACGCTCTTACCAACGCTGGAAGCGCGCCCGCGAACAATGCTACAAGCGGCTTCGCTTGCTTGGAAAACAAGAACGCCTCAAAATCAATACTATACTAGCTATTGAACAGCAAACACTGATCGAAAATCGACGACAAGTTCAGACGCGAAAATGTGCAGGTGTTTATCGCTCCGCACATACGCCTGCTGCGATTAGCTTGAATTCTCTTGCTACACAATATAGCTACAAAGTGGTCCGAAAATCGGTGTTAAATGCATTAACGCGCTTTTGAAATAAAATTGAAACGCGGCGTTACAAAGTACAAATACAAATTGATCTTTAAAAGGGCGATGGAGCTTATTTAAGGTAAATATTGTCAGCACGCAACTTTGTTTAATCCACTAGTTATGTGTTAAAGATGATAATAATACTAACATAACTGGCCACGGTTTAATCATTAAAAACGTTTATATTAAATAAGATAAAGACACTTTTTAATAAAACGATAAATGATATGTCAAAATAAAAGTTAATTGTGTTTTTGTGAACATGTTTGACTTAGTCAAGTAGGTAGCCTTTGAAAGACTAGTAACATTTAATATACTAAAGTAAGGTAATTATGCCGAAGCTTACTGTAAAATGACCTTAAACGTAATGCTTAATAATTATTAATACATGTTAAAAATAATAGTGAATTACAATTAGTTTAAAATAGGGTAATATCTATTTACGACATTAGGCCGCCATCTAAGCATTTATGACCGAGCTAGTACATCACGCTCGAGCCCGTCAGGGCTACACACGTTATCTAACAAGACCATAAATGCGAATACTGCTTGTGT
>OW679196.1:102956780-103118677 GCA_940337035.1 Agriotes lineatus | reverse complement strand
AAGTTCAATCCGGGACATGGCTAGGAAAGAACTTCACTGCAGCAGTCAACAACACACCTGAGGATGTGTTTCTCCTTCCGCTTTTAAGAAATCGTCCATTATTATCGACAGAAAAGATGCTCAATGCATTATATTCCCTTCATATTTTATCGAGTCTTTTCCCCCCCTTTTAAGACGAATCTCGGAGTAACGTACGCCCTCTCGACTAAGCCAGCCGGCAACCTTTTATTACCACCATTCCGGGAGAGCTGTTCTTGTAATAACCTACTATTGTCGTAATCTCGTTTTATCAGGTAATAAAACAGACACAGGTTAATTGTAGTAGTAAATTAATATGAGTAATTTGGTGTGTAAGTGAGTTTGCGGTGTTATATTCTTCCACCCCAACCCGTTTCCTCTACAAAAAGGCTATCTCATATAAGTGCTTCCTTTAACTTTATACGTGCTCACTACAGGGCATCGGGGGATATCTGTAGGTTTTATTAAAACTGATTGTTACATTCAACGACGTCTTGGGAAAGTTGGTGCGTTCGCTCGACTGGTGCTATAGCGATAAAAAATTCTCGCTTTAGCTGGATCCACGATACAGCGCAATGAAAATTGGAATGAGGATTTCGGTGAAATTTGCACCGTGCACTGACCAGCTCGCTTCTTCTAGGTTGATCTACCGCGGTTCCAAGTTTTCACAGGCAGGCATTCCAAAGCCTTCTCTTGTCGAAGCTCGCGGGGCTCTGAACTTTCTTCCCCCTAGCGCTGAGGCCTTTTCAGCTGGAGGAAGGAGGCTTTTACATGGTTGCAGCGCAACTATGCAGGCGCAAAAGAAACGATGCTCGCATTAAATATGGCAAGATGGTGACACGAAAATTATATATAATTAAAACTTAGGAGCAAGCGTTGCAACAGCTTTCATTTATATGTTCTTCTTCAATTCCTAGTTGAGTAGTTCTAAAAATTGATGATTTTATACCGAATGAAATGCGGATGATGTTGCCTACTTGCTCTGTAAAGTTACAGATGAAATAGCTATGGATCCAGAAGTCGAAAGCGATGAAGATGATGATAATATTCCATCAGGAATACCTTCTTTTGCAGGATCTATTATACATATTACCAGCATTTAAAAAGAATCGAATACTATAGACGTGTACGTTTTGCAAGGCATTGCATCATAGCAATATTTCAATTTAGTACACTTTAGTAATGTTATCCAGGTTATGACCGCAAAAACATATTTTTCATGTAATAAATGAACAGAATATGTATAAAAATTTGGTGTGATACACGCACGCAACACTCTTTTAGAGTGATCTTATATTAGTCAAAAAATTTGTTCTTTAATTTAAGCATTTTCAATTTTATTAGTTCTCTATAATACCCTATAAAATAGGAGTTAATAAAAAGAAACTAAAGAAAGAAAACATTTTTAGAGCTCTTTATCTGAAAGATTACCTATCTTACGAAAAACACATTAAAAATGCAATAAAAATTTAACGTTTGAAAAAAATTGTTAAAGCTGTTTTTTAAAAAATCTAAAAAAGCTGAAATTCAGAAGAGTAAACAACTTACTTCCGGTTATGCGATTTTCTTCAAAAGCTTGCTGTTGCATCTAGAAAGTACACAAATCTTATATATGAAGTTTTAAAGCCATACTTCTTTTCGTTTTTGAGATATTCTGTTCACACAGAGACAGACAGACCAATGAACAAAAACATGTTTTTTGGGTTCACGAGACTTATATATAAGTTTACAACTAATATTGATAACCGCGATGATGGCCTAGTGGTAAGAGTGGCAGACTAATAATCACAGCGATCAGCAGTCCCGGGTTCAAAACCCGGGGGAGGCACGAGTTTACGTAGAAAAACGTACAATATCAGTCCTTCTCAGGACTAACCAGGAACACCTGAAGACGGGAGTAGCTCAAAACTCCCGAAACGTTGTGTGATATACACCCTAGACAGTGGAAACAATACATAGATTAATATAAAATTATTAAATTAATAAATTTGGAAGTTAAAAATACATCTCAATAGCGAAGCTTTAGAAGAAAATGAAAATAATGAAAACATATAAAGAACTGCAAGAAATCAGAACGAAAATAAAAATAAAATATTTGACATATTAAAATTTTAGAAAGAGAACGTTAGTTCAGAATACTAAAAATGCAAAAACCCCAAGCAAAACATTGAAATTTAAGAGGTGAACAGAAATTGTGCGACACATGCAATAAAAACAAGAACAGAAGATAGAAATACTGAAAAAGAAGACAAAAAATGTCACTACTGTAGAAAATATAAATAACCTCATTCTGGGCTCTGAAAGAAAGAACAGAACAATAAATTGCATTACATAAACAGAAATAATATGCACCTTGACAATGCTTCTTAACAAAATCCTAATATGTCAAGGTAATCAAAGATAATAAAATTCGCTCTTCGGCGAAATCTGTCGCTTTTCTTTGTAGGTATTCGTTGATTTGTGTAATAGCTACCCAGTAAGCAATCGCGTAAGTACCACGTTATAATCACAAAAAGACACAAACGTCGCACTGCCGGGATTGATATTGAGTGTTCAAATCTCGGTTTAAATCTGAAATCCCCGCGCTCTATCTCATCTGGTAACGGTGTTGGTAAATTGCCGACCCAATTTCACAATAACTAGTTTCTGCCTTTCTTACGATTTCTTTTTAGTCAAAGTAGTCGCACATATGCTGATATCATGTAAATAACATAATATGACCACAGCCATACTACATTAAAAGCATGTGTTCAACATAATACGACAACTGGATGCGTCTCACTGAGCGGTTCATGCCATCAGTGTGCTGAAGAATTAATAAGAGGATTGCATCGTCTCATCTTGTTACATCTTCTTACATTTCCGAATGATATACGGATGGGGCCATAATTATATATAACAGCAATGAGATAACATGAATAACAAACTAGAATGCTTGAGTAAGAAAGAGATGGCCATACGACAAAATTATTTTAGTAGGCATGCTTAGTTGACAAATGTCATAATTAAATTAAGCATCAAGCCTTCTCAAATATTTGCTACTATGTTTATCTCTTTCTTACTCAAGCAATACGAGTTATTTTCTTGTTCATGTTATCTCATTGCTGTTATATATAATTGTGGCCCCATCGGTATATCAACAATACATTGAGATAGTTGACAAATCTAATGAGATGTTATTTGACCTCGTTTACCATTCAACTTTTTTTTACTTTGTAGAATGTTTTTCTGCGAAGAATTATTCGCATTACAGTGATTATTTAAAATTTACTATATTTACAAATAAAAAGATATATAAAGTTAGTTTAGACGTAGCTGTATGAAGATGATGTGCTCAGAACGACCACCCATACCACGTCGATTTCCATAAGAGGTTGACAGCGAAATGAACGAAACTGATGAGAAATGGCGTGGGCGATGCACCTTTGTGCATGAATAAATGTAGGCAATTTGATCAATAAGCAATAAAACCGATATACCTCAGATACAACAATAGTAAAGATCTTCTTTCCAAGTCCTACTAGCATATTGTTATGCTTTTCATTGCTTCGAAATTTCAATGGACATTCGCTTTCTTCATTGTCAAGGATCGTTACTTATCACAAAGAGGTGATTTGCACATGCCGATATTAAAATTTTAATGCTGCTTTGTCCCTTGCGAAAACTGCAATAATAGTAGGACTAAATGCTATTGTTAGCTAAAATTTATGGCTATCGGTTTTAGCATTTTGTCGAATTCCGTTTAGTGGCGTTAATCATTGTGCTAATGGCATGTGAATAATTCCACGGCTAATTTCCAGATTTGATTTCATTTTCTGTTTTCACATAAACGATTTACGGTTAAATAGATTAATAAACTTTGATATACATTCAACGCACCCAATATGAATCCATTTTGCATAAGATTTTTAGAAACTTGTATTTCAATTAAATTAGAATAAACTATTGTAGTTTTTGGTATTACTATAATGAACATTTAAACTAAAGAAGTTTTATTAAAATAAATCCACAATTAACTAAAATTATTAGTTTCGGTTTTTTATTATAATTTAAAAACGTAAAGTAGCAGTTTTTACATTATTAAAATTATTTTTGTGTAGATCTTAAATTTATCATTTTCATACATTGTTCCATTTTCAACATACGAGTACTAATAAATAGTCAAAACAGGTTAAAAGATTCTTACGTATTTTATTAAGTTTGGTACAAATTTGGTCACGTCAATATTAAGTACATCATAACATAACGAAAATGTGCTATAGCAACGTCATAGCTTTTATTATTTTTAGACAGCTGGCTCAAAAATACTGGAGAGTGGGTAGCAGGCATGCAGGGGTCTTATAACGCTGCTTGCTGGTAGTGTTCACTATATTTATAAATATACATATATCGTGCGATTAGTGCGACGATAGTAAAAACTCGTTCCATTTACATGAACTGCTGTGTATAAAGCCTTGTGGAGGGCAATTATTCCAAATAATTATTAATTATTTTATCGATATAACTCCAACCTTAACCTTCGCTATAATCGCTGATTAGTTTGAGCAAATAGAGGTTATGAAGTCAAATCCCTTCATATTCTTATAGAATTTTGAGAGAAGGGAACGTTTGAAATAGCAATGGGCGATTTTCATTGGTGGCATAGGTCGGCGAGCTGTGTAGTTTTCAGTAGGGTTATTCAAAACGCCTCGTTAAATAGGCGAAATGGAGAATCCCCAGGTATCCCATCTTTCGCTGACCGGCATATGCAGTTAGCTCGAACGGCAAATTCCATGGCGTGGAAGAGAGTCAATGGGTTTCTGGATATGGGCAGTCAGCAAAGAAAGTCCGCGACGACTGTTGACACGTTAAGTTACTGTGCTATTTTATTCTTTGCCCTTGCAACACAGTTTCGCCCTTGGCGTGGCTTATACATTGAGTTACTTTGCTTTTTCGCATCTCTGCTGATGAAGCCCCTTATTAAAGTGGGAAACTTTGACCTTTTCTATCTCTCCATTGACATCCTACGGCCCCTAGCTTGTAAGAGGAGGCCCTATTACGGAGACCCTAGAAGTAGTAGCAAACTGGAGCTTTTCACTCACGAAGGCTGATATCCAGAGTGTGAATAGGAGTTGATCCATTGCTGCTTGAAGTGGGGTTGGATTTAATAATAAATGAAGGACTTGAAGTCTTCCCCACAAATTCGTGGGGAAGACTTCAAGTCCTTCATTTATTATTATTATCCAGAGTGTGGTCAAAAAATACCTGGATAGACAAGAAGAAGGGGTCGTATATTCCTGAACAACTGTTCAAAACATAATTTTGCTATGAGTTGCTCAAGTTGAGCATTCAAATAGATTCCAATTTTAAGACTTTTAGGTCCTCTGTCGATCACGTGGATATATACAATATATTTAATAATACAGATGTTGGCCTTAGACACACAATAAGTACAAGTACAAGTGCCCAAAACCGTAAAAGGCGTACAGTCGTCTTCATTAAAGCGATGTGCAGCATTTGTGCTTTGCGAATATAAATTAACTAGAACGCGTTGGCCAGCCAACGTCTGGCCCTACCAGTGTAAAGAAACGGTTAACAATAAAAATGCTTGCTTAAGCTGGTAGCCAGCCGACGTCCGGCCCTGCCAGCGTTAACAGTACAAATGCTTGCTGCGTAGCCACTTGTGCGAGGTCGGCATGTGCGCGCACCACTTGCTAGTATGCAGGCCCTTCATGCTGCGTGTGCCGGCGCCACTCGCGCTTACGATCGGCATGTGCGCGCGCCAGCGCTTACGGTCGGCCGGCATCAGCTCTTATAATATAAGATTACACAAAGTTCAAAGAAGTGTTGTATACAAATATTTTGAAAGTATACATCTGGGTCTACTTAGTTAATGATGTAGTGATCCTTTGTTGAGTAATAATACAACCACCAATAACCTACAACTATCGCAGTACAACAAATTCCTTCTTCAATATTTTATTACTTCACACTGATGCCAGTTGTAAAGATGATGACAAAGTGATGGTTGTAGAAGACAATCTGGCAAGCCATTTCTCATCAAAAGTGATACAAAAAAGCAAAGAAAAACTGGTTTATATGAATCAATTCCTAGAGAATGACACAAATCTGACGCAATTGCTCTATGTAGCCGTGTTCGCACCAATAAAGAAAAAATTACGCGACAAACAATGGAGACAGGTGTTAGCATCAATTCCATTCGTCGGCTGAACCTCTCAAAATTATAGCATCAACAAGTACGTGGATTCAATTGCCGGCCGCTGCTAAATCAGGTAGACAGCGTATTCACAACTAATTAAAATTAAAAAAAAAGCACCAACGAATTTTTTAACTAACGACAGCAATAGCAAAGAACAAAACGAAATGTACATATCAGAGTATTAATTACATAACTAATATAGCATTTAATACAAAATTACAGGCAATTATTTGCAAACTTAAGGTGCACCTCAACAAACTCGGCTTGTGAGAACAATAACTTATGAAACAATTTAAAAAGTTGCAAATATACATTACAACAGTTTAAAACAAATGCAATGGCGACTGACATCGGCTCCCTTGTTGCAAAATCATTGACCGCTGTCAGGTACTCAGCTCGTGAAGCGAACTATACATAGCGGCCGGAGATCCAAATACAGCCTCCGAAATTCTGACGGAAATCGGTAGCAATCGGGTGAAGCACTCATCACCGATTCACTGTTAGCAACATTAAATAGCACTTACTTAAAAAGAATAACCAAACCTACTCCTAATTTCTTTTGGTTAAGCCCCTTCTGCCAGATAAGGGAGGTTAAGTGTTTGCCCGGAGAACGGGAGCGATAGGGCGCCAAACATCGGAAAGTCGGAACTGCAGGGGTTAAACTCAAATCGCGTCAAGACCGACGCACTCAATGCAAGGATCGCTGTTTCGAGAAGCTCCAAATCTACGACTATATAGAGGATCTCTGAATTTGAGGCTACAGCAAGAGGAAAGTCCAAAATTAGAACATGGATGCTTTAAATCACGACAAAAAAAAAGCTTTAAACGACTTACCCCAGATTGACTGCTACGTGTAGATAAGGATCAGGGAGCGCTTTTAATCCGCCAACTAGGCGTGGGAAATATTTCTCAATAAAAATGGCAATGTTGCAAATCCGCCAACGTTCGGTGAGGAAAAAACATAACTTGCATTCCCGCAAAATTCCCTGGACAATTTAAAAAGGCGCTAAACCTTGTCACCTTCACGGCGTCAAAAGCCATGCAGAGAACAAAAGCCAAAATTGATGTCGTTGTCCGGCCGAATTCAAAAAGCAAGTAGGCGGGGTGGGAGAGCAGACATCGGAAACATAACTGCGAAATTGTAGAGACGCAATCTAAACGTAACAAAGGAAAGCAGATATGCTGGTAGTATCCCCGAGGAACTATTTCTGCAAGTCCTGGATAGGTTATAGCACGAAACTAACGACAGTGTAAGCGATAATTTAAAGATGGTTTTAGAGGTACCGGGTTATTCTGACCAAATCCAGATGAAGTTGCTAATTGCAATTCTGTTGAGGTTGGGTACTGCAGAAGTAGGAAAAGTGTTATACAAAATAATCTTGCTGGAATTGCTGAATGAATGTCGTTTAACAGGTAAGAAGCGAAAATCTAAACTTGGCGAAACGATTGCTCTTGGAACTGATGCCCATAAGAGCTGCAAGATGCAGACTTCGCAGTTCAAATAGAAGACGAACCTTCTACGATCGGCCAGTGACCAGAGCCATTCTCAATCTTTGACGCTTGTTCACGACCACGGATTCCACTTCGGAAAAGCAAACGATAAATGAAAGAAAAACATGTGCAGAATTTGTTGCAAACTGGAAAGACTATAGAAGCAAAATTGATTGGACTTAAACGCCGTCAGTGAATCGGTATAGCATGCAAAAAATATAGTAAGGACCCATACTGCACCTGCCAGCAATGCGAACATTTCGAAGATAGTGAATCTATTGATGACAGTGATGCAGACGAAGATTTAGTACCTGGCCAGATCGGTCCAATTTTCTTCTCTTAAGTACAACCTTTTTACCCAAGCCTGACTACCAAAGGATAACCTTTAAATTGTTATATGTATTGTAGTGGCAGCTCAAATATTTTTGTAAAGTGAATTATTTAATTGGAACTTCAATATTATATTCTTATTTATAACGGTAGCGCCTTAAGACTTTTTTCAATGTTAATTCGATTATCTAGTTGCTTATTAAGTGCTTCACGAACACTTTCAATCAAATATGACAAATATAAATTCTATTCACTTCTTAGTGACTCAATATTATATGATAAGTATTTGATTATAGTTAATTACACTTTTCTAAATTTTTTTATTTACTACTGCTTCGATAGGACAAATTAAAAACCCACCTGGACTCGTCTCACTCACACCGCTTCAAAGTCACCTTAAGACAGCACTCTTCCTGACTTCCACAATTCGGATCCACAGATAGTTCACCTATGAAGCACAGCTTATTGACTAACAGCTACCAACTCGTCAAACCTCTGGATATCTGCAAAATGGTCCTTTTCTTTTCACCAATGTTACTGTCACCCCCAACAGCTTCCCTCGTTCCAAATGCTTCACGGTAAGTTTGCTGCTCCCACAGATGAGATCAAATTAATTTTCTACTCCCTTAGCTCCTACTTTAGCCATCTCTGTTGTCAGTAACCAACAGAATCGCCTGCATCCAGTAGTTCCTCCGCCAATTCCTGTATACCGATTTACACGTCCTCATCAGTCCCTCAACAAATCCAATAATCAATGACCTTCCAATCAATGTACCTAACTTTTTATCAATTGTAGTATTAAAATTAAATCAATTCTATTCAAATCTTATTATATTCTTGCTAGTATCTAGTTAAACCATATTCCATATTATTTTAAATAAACAGGGTTAAATTTCCACTTTTTATTACTACCAACATACGAAATTACATGCTGTTTCAATTTGTTATTTTTCAATAATCATAACAAAATTTTTCTAGATGCTATGTTATAATTATTCATGCCCTCTACAAAATAAATTTATTTTAGTTCTACCTACTTCATTATATTATTTTAATAGAAATTATATTTGTCACATGTAACATAAGCTTATCTTTACCTTCTAACTTTCAAAACCACTACAGAATACTCAGGTGCTATACCTTTCAACTTAAATTGCATCAAATTCAAATTCTATTAATGACTTTCATTTCTTTCATTTCTAAGTTGACGTTTTTTTATCTTCCAAATTTTATATTTACATTAATATTCATCCAAAACTGTAACAGTATATTTGAAAGCGTTCTGTTGCATCTATTCAGGTAGGTTAACTTTTTGTTGTTCTTAGTACGCCGTATATAAGGAAAATACTTATTGATAGATAACACCAATTTTAGTTGCAAACAAAGACAAAACTATACATTTTGTTAGACAACGTAGCATGCATTCGCTTGGCATGACAAAAATTAATCTCTCCTTGCACATGGAGCTCTCTCATCTACAGCCCTTTGCGGTAGCCCATAAAAACACTCAGCATTTGTTTAAAACAACTGTTCTGATTGACTTATATAGGCATTCAACACTTAATACCCTGTCTACGATACATGTATTTATTAAACTTACCGTTAATACGAAAACAACTTGTCTAATGTTAAAACTAACTTAATTTTTAGATTCACCATCGAACATCCCGTTTTATGTTAATTTTGCTGAGATAGGTAATGGTGCCTCGTCCAATATGATTTCTGTTTGTCTTGCAGCGTAACCCCCTTATCCACCCAAGCTGATGCCGTAATGTTGTTTACTTAGCCCTTCTGCACATGCATGCATCTGCCCTGCTTTAGGCACCATTCTTGTGCCATGGGTCAAGTCTGCAAAATTTTCCTGAATCAAAATGGGTTTTGACGCGAACCTAACCTTCCGGACTCGATGTGGTCCTGCACAAAACTCAGCTATGGGTTTGTTTGTGGACCACGACGGTGCTACACCAGTTGATAATCTTAACTGTACCTTTCGGAACACAATATAAAATATGTTTTAGTGTGCGGTTCGCTCCTTTTTATTAGGTACACACATATCATTATGCGTAGTGTTCACCGCAGTTGATTTGTTATTGCCATCTTGTAAGGCAATGATCCCTATTCAAATCGTGTTGTTTGTGTGATTGACTCATTAGCCATACAGTTAATTATAGTTAGTTTTGCCAACTATGACATCAGTTTGTGTAAACTACTCTGCAGTTCCTCGATGTTACCTATATGCTGTGACATAAGCTCAACATTGTCCTTTATTTTTGAATTATTTTAATTAGAAGGGATATTCTGAGGAAAGAGCCTTCTTTTCGTGTTTATTTTATTATATGTTACGTTCGTCTTAATGCACTTGCAAAATTAAAATATTTGCCTATTATGCTAATTTGCTAATGCATTTATTATTGTGTCACCGATGCTGTACAGCACCTGCTCGTGTGAAACTTTATATCATAGCAAAATAATGCTGTTATCACTTTCGCAAATTTTAACCTTGCTTATAGATGTTTAATCTCAGGGTTTTTATCAAATAAAATGCTCAATCACTTACCTACGGCACAATCTTAATAGCATGAACAAATATTAACAATGTTAATATGGAACTAATTGCTTGTAAGTAGACAAATAAAAATGAATGTTACATTATGATTGACACAAATGGATTGCTGTGATTAAATTTCAATCAATTACGACTTAATATAAAATCATATAACCTTTTCCGAGTTATAAGTAAGTTACTTGTTTAAGCAGTCCTGCAAAATATTTCTGTCATCATTGATTACAAATAATCAAACAAATAAATTATTATAAATGGACCATTTTTACTTTTCAGTTATTAAACTAAATTTTATCAGAACTTGATTATACAATTATGTTGTTTTAAATTCGACTTTTTATATATTTGTTCGATTGTGTACATAATGTAATAATTATTCGCACTCACATAGAATGTATAGCGTCCTACTGGATTCTCGGGTGCTAGACGCAGACTTGCAGTGCTACTTACCTCGAAGCGGGTACAATTTTCTCGTTGCTGCTCTGCTTTTAAAATCGCTGAATGTGGTACTGCACATGTACGGCATCTAAATTGAGTTGTTTTACATTGCTTGAGCTTATTTTTAATTTTTTTGTGGGCTTGTAAAAATGACAATGCACTACACGGTTTCGGGATGTTCAGCTAATTTTCTACTTTTAGAACTGCTAAATCACGCTTATATTAACTCCACAACTTGTGGCACTAATGGTCGACGATTTTTACTAATTATTATTAAAATAGGCAGAGAGTTATGCCAAAAATATCGGTTTATAATAGATAGATCTTGTTGGAGTTGAAATTTTGCCAACGCTATTTTTCAACGGTTATTTTCAGAGATAGAATTTGTCTCTGTTTGTAAACAAACAATTGACTGAAGGTTGTCATGGAAAGCAACTGTCATAGCAATTAATAAATTCTAAAGCTTGCTGTTGAAACTACTTTTAATTTCCATGGCCAACCCTTATGTAATTTATTTTTTAACACATGGTACAATTCTCTTAACCCTCAACTCTTAACTGATTTGTGTCTTTCCCACAAACCATTTACTTGTTTTCCTCCAAAAGTTTCCTCTATACCATTCTGTCCCTTATCCCCAATACCTTCTGTCCTTCAATTCTCAAAGCCCATACAGCGCTGCCGTATGTGACAATCGTGCAAATAACTGTTTTATACAGTTTTATATTCAGTTCTCTTGATATGTTCTTATTTTTTATTTAAACCCTGTAGACAACGATTGCCTGCTATCAACCTAGCTTATATTTTCTTTTGTATTTCCGGTTTTCTCGTAACACCCTTTCCAGATTAACTATTTCCTTTAGTTGTTTGTATTGTTAGGCTCCTTTTCCTTTGAAATTTCTGTTCAGTCTAAATCACGTATTTTGTTTTTACTTCGCCTATTTGGAGACCCTTATCCCTTGCTGATAATCCTAATTTTTGCACTTCTTCCTGCATTTCCTTTTGGCTTTTTGTCAAAACAGCGATGTCATCAGCAAAGACCGCTCACTGATGTATTTTGTGGTACAATAAACCTGCCGTGATAATTTGGGCAACTATTATAAAGTACGATCAAACATTATTTTCAGCTAGTATGCCTATGAAGTTCTTCGTAATTTATGAGCGCAATTCTGTTTATAATTACATGTCAAACTTGACATTTGTTTTTTAAGTGTCTTATAGCTGCATTTATAAATTAGGAACTATTACGTGGCCATACTAGATTTTTGATCATACTATAGATTTTTCTAAAACAAAGAGTAACAAGATTGTCTCAACTTTACCTCAAACTTGCTGGACAACTTGTCATTTACTTTAATCTTATTCTTTGTTTGCTGTAGAGCCATTTTTAACAAATTTATCGTCTTAGTCCTACTTCTTCGTTGAATACGTCACCTCAACTAACTGTGTAGTATATTTTTTAAGAAAATAAATATACTTACGTATATCTACAGAACAATAAATATTTTCACTATTATTCAAAAGGTTGTTCAATTTTCGTATCTTTAGGCAAAAAAGAGCTCTTTTATATTTTTATGGGGCAACTTGGAGACTGTGCATCAATACGATTCCTGCAAACATTTTCTGAATGACGAAATTGCCCCAAAGACTATTTGTTAGTACAAAAGATACATGTTTTTGGGATGATTAAGGACGCCGTTGGACGACGCAAAGCAACGGAAAAAAAGGTTAACTATATAATATGGTCCAAAAAGAAAGTAGAGCGTTGGGTTTTAGAAGAAAAAGTAAAAATGAAATATGTACAGTTGTAACAAACACGAATATTCTTAATCCTAGTTATTAGAGCACAAGGTCTGATTATTAACGATTTTGAATACCCAGAATGCACAGCATGAGAAGCAATATCAATAATCAATAT
The DNA here is from genome assembly GCA_940337035.1 of Agriotes lineatus. Lineage (NCBI taxonomy): Eukaryota > Metazoa > Arthropoda > Insecta > Coleoptera > Elateridae > Agriotes > Agriotes lineatus. The sequence continues at coordinate 103,105,723 of OW679196.1, read as the reverse complement.
TTCAAGCGGGAACACAAAATCACCTCCCTTATAAACTAACAAATTTCCAAAAATCAGATACCATTGTAATTCAAAAGTAGGCATAAGCAACCTAACATACACCATACTTGTTAAAAATTTGCAAAACAAGAAACAGGAAAATCGGGATCATTCACTAGACACAAGCTATGGAAAACCCAATCTCACCTCCAACACATTGAGCAATTACACGTGCGGGACAGTAGTAACCCAAAACCAAATAAAAAGTTAGAGCAGCCAGTCGCTAGATAAAAATAGTGCACATCCAAACGGCCCCCTAACAACTCATCTTGAAGACGCTCCAACTTTCAAGAACCTCCCAAAGTCGTCCCTTGTCCGCACAAGGTGTCCAATGACACAAAAAAAAGTTTTAACCCAAAGCAGGTCACACAGCTACAGTACCGATAAACTAAAAACCACAAAACCCGGCAAATGAATACAACAACAAAAACACATAATCAACTGTAGCACCAAATGGCAAGTAGAAGCTCAAGAAATTCCACAGAACGGAGTTGTGCAAAAGCGATATAATCCATCGAAACGATAAACGACATGCATATTTAGCTCAAACCGCAAAACAAGAAAGAAATGACAGCTGTTCCCATGGTGACCTTCGCTGCATGGCAATTGGTCAACCAACCACCCTAAATAGATGGAATTAGCAGACAATAACATCCTAATACTAATGCAAGTTTTACACGTAATAAGATGACGATTAACTTTTTCTGAAAGAGCGAGCGTTCAAGAGAACCGTTGGAAAAAATCGCTTCATTCCAACAGGGTGCCCAATAAGTAATCAATAGGGGGCTTACACCATCTCAGCTTGTTTTGTCTACCATTTTCTTCCAAATAATAGTGTTGTGTTTAAAATGTTTAGAATCTTCTTAACTAAAATAAATAAAATAAAAAGCAACTGCATGATTTAAGATGACATGTGTTAGAAGAATACAATTACTATAAGGGTAGTGAATTTATTAAAAAAAAAGGTATTTTATACGAGTAGGAGTTACAAATTGTAGATATTTTATGTCAGAATGATCATACATAGGCATAGTGCAAAAATCTACCGTTTGATATATCAACTGAAATATAATCGCATACCTTAAGTACAATTTTGATATCACTGGACAGAAGAGATAGAAACTAATTTAAATTATTGTAAGACAGAAAACGGTTTTACTATAGGCATGAGCAACAAAATTAGGAAAAATCAACCACGTTAATGAAAAATGTTCTATACAATTTGATATGGTGTTCGATTTTTCCACTGCCGGCTCTAATGGTATACACGCAAAGGTGACAGAATAGCCACATTTCAAATTATAATTGAGAAACATGCAAGTAACTCCGATTTCTATTCATTTATGCAGGCATTTAAAAGTATTCCTTCGTTTTCAGTCCTATTATATAAATGCAATAAAAATTGTTTCCGACGCACCGACTAACACAATCGGTCATAGAGTATATTTCGCTAGAGTTGTGGGTTCTCCTAATTTACTGAGACTTCGCTTTGTCGCCTCCGACGCCGTTCGCTGTAGGAGTTGATGCTGCCACTTTACGCGATTTAGCTGGGGGCTTCACGTAGGATTCAATGTAAAAGTTCGTAAACAGCACTATCATGAATATGTTTTGGGGGACGAAATACCACACGATCCACTTAGGGTAGCCACAACTCGGTTGAAATAGAAGTTGCAGAAAGTATATGGTAATGATGACGAATTGCAACTGAAACGTCAAAAGTAAATGTCAACACAACTGAGCAACCAAACTTTTACTTACTATTTGTATTTGGGTGAGATGCTTTTTCCACCATATATTATTCTTGTATTGTTTATCCCACGCTGTGAAAAGGTAATAACCATACATAATCACATGCACGATGTTGTTTACGAACGCAACGAATAAGCTATGTCCTCCTGCTAAGTATTTCGTGGTTATCCATGTCAGATAACACATGCCTGTATGGTGGTACAGATGCAGGAAAGTAATTTGATTGTTCTTCTTACGAAGAACAAAAAATACCTACAATTATATTTGCAGCTGCAACTTGAAATTAATTGGTTCTTTGTGCTTACCGTGTCCAACAAGTCGATGACTTTCATCATAAAATACATCCAAATATATCTGGTTGCCACACGAGCATTTTCATCGTCAGAATAATCGATTGGTTGACAAAATAGGCTGTAATGGCGGAATATGTGTTCACCATGCTGAAACAAACAATTTGAAATTGTTCCCACGATGAAAATCGCCAAGTATTACCACCCACACCATGTAGAAACAAGCTATTATCTGCAGCGCGTTATATACTATTAACAATCGATCTAAATTGAACGCCGGTCTACTTTCCATCCATTTAGGTCCTATTTTTAACACAAAAAGTAAGTACACCCCCGTTAAGCATATCAGTGGAAATGGTGTGTCCATCAGAAAATACGACTGCACCCGCGAATCTGAAAAGAAGGTATAATCCAACAATTCAAGATTAAAGTTATTATCTTACCGGCCATTTCTTCCAAAGCATATTTGTATCCATCACTTATTCGTTCTAAGATCAACGCCATGTTCCAATTATTCTAAGTGCACTACCCTCTACCACAACCAACCGCGAATCTATGACATTTAAGTTTGGCCAGGACGTCGGGCCTACCATTAATTTTAATTTTTACTGCTTTGATTTTCATTACTGATAGTGAAAAATAATCTTGAATACAATAGATTATTTATGGAGGAATTTATTAATTTGAATAATTTACTTTGTTTACGTATGCGCCATAGACGTAGCACAACGTTTTGTGTCAACGTGGAAGTTTACGCGAAATTTACTTTACCCGAATGCTAATCGTAATTGTCTCTTGCGTTTGCAAACTCATAAGCTATGCAAAATTACTATACACGACACTAATAACAGATGAGTAGCTGATTTTAAGTTTTCAAACGTGGTATTTACATTTCCGCGCAATCAAGGATACACATACAAAACATAGTTTCACTATTTAAGACAAAGCGTTATTTACCTACGTCATCAAAGTCGTTTCATTCTCGTGAATGTATCGGGTATTTAGTTCTAATATTATAGAAACGATAGCAGCTTAGCGAGTACAAACATTTTAGAGTAGGTATGCTACATACTTAGCATCTTCTCGAAGTATAGGTGTTCATGACGTATAGTTGTTCTTCTAAATAGTTAATTAGCACATCACGTCTAAGATTCCGTACTTCGTAACCAAATTTGCCCATACTGTTTTCATCTCGTTGCTGTTTTTCTATCTTTGCGTTAAAGTCGCCAATAACTAGAATGTTAGAAGTCTTGTCGGTTATCATAGCGCGGGTTACTTCTTCATATAATGAGATGGTATGGGGCCCACGATTTGGCTCTGTTTGCAGTGCAAGATAATTGACCGATTCAATAAGCACAGAGTGGGGATGTTTTATGTAATTACAAATTTTAACACTAAAGAAAAACAGTAAATGCATTGATAATGAGATGCGAAAAAGATTAAATTAGTTGGAGAAAGATACGCAAAGGCAAAGCAAATTTCAAAGGGTTTAGATTGGCTTGTGACTAAATTAATATAATTCGAATAAGGTTTGTGCACATGGAAAGCCAGACCAATTTATAAAATGTATTTGACACAAAAGGTTGTTGGCTGCATTATAAAAGTAACGTAGTTTGTTAAGTCAAAAGCAAAAGATAGTGAAGTTAGTAAGCAAAGCAGAAAGGTAAATTAAGCAGGATAATATAATAGAAATATTGCAAAAGAGCAATGCTAGAAGACAACAGAAGAGAAAAAATGACGCGAACATGGTGAACTCAAAAATCAGTGCATTAAAAAAAATAAGGTGTAATAGTGCAAAGCAGAACAATGACATAATAAAAATAGTTATAAGATTAAAGGCAATAATTTAGTTTTAAGAAATTTGTAAATATAATTTAAGTACTCAAATTTATGGTCTTCCATTTGTAACCTTTCGTTACCAAAATTAATTTCCTTTAACATAAGATAATCATAGTAACCTAGCAACCTGATGCTGTTTTGTTAAAAACACAAGGAGAACAATTGAATTAATTTTTATGTGAAGTTTGTTAGATTTGTGCTCCACTTTTAAACACATTTTTATACCATTAAACGAGCATGTTACGAGTAAAAAAAGAATTGCCTTTCATTGTGCCCATCTTAGAGAACAGTTGTGGTTTGGGTTTCGGAGCATAAGGACACGCGACTTGTGTGCTGAAAGTGATACGGGCAACAACCATTATCTCTGACCGTGAGGTCAGCGATATCCCACTAACTTTTACTTACTTATAAGTGTGTGCTATTTATTTACAAACATTGCAATGTCGTTCAGTCAACCCAATAATTTCTACTACCCAACCCAAGTAAGTCAACAACAATTAACACAACAACCAATGTTAAATATGCCACAACAAATGTATACAATTCTCAACCAAGCAACAAAACTTCCTGCATTTCCCTACTCACAACCTGTAATTGTTTTTCAACCAGAAACACAGGCACTTAATTACGTCGAAAATAGGTACTTGAACAATCAACCAGCTTATGAATGGCTAACAGCGGTAACTAAAAAACGCTACAGAAGCCCTAATAGGAATATAAGGCAAGATAAAAAAACCCAAAACTGGTTAGGAGCCTCTACAAGCAACAAATATGACCAGCTTTCGACTGAGATGGATGACGATAAAACAGGAAACGAACAGGACAAATCTACCCCTAAGGTGCCTCAACCCCCGCCAATTTTTATATCTGAAGTCAATAACATTAACCCGTTAACAACACTCCTAAACGCAGTTGCAAAGGACAGGTATACAATTAAAGCTCTGTGCAATGAAAAAGTTAAAATACAAATTGCAACCAGCGAAATTTACTCTGCTATAATTAAGGAACTGATTGAAAGAAACACACCATTTCACACATACAAGCCTAAACAAGAAAAGAATTTTAAAGTAGTTATAAAGAACCTACATCATTCTACTGACACTACTGAATTAAAACAAAGCTTAGAATAACTGGGACATAAAGTGGCGAATGTATGGAACATCAAAAATAATAAATCTAAAAATCCAATCCCAATGTTCATTATTGAACTGAAACAGCAAGAAAACAACAAGTAAATCTAAAATACAAAACTATTAATGCACACTAGCGTAGTAATTGACCCCACCCCCTTATGCTAAGAGGAGAATACCACAATGCACAAACTGTCAGCGCTTTGAACATACAAAAAACTATTGCCAACACATTTCACGATGTGTTAAATGAACGCTATTCCATAACACAACTGAGGTCCCGCGCAAAACAAAAGATGACAATGTAACTTGTGTTAACTGCAAGGGTAACCACCCCGCAAATTACAGAAGTTGCATCATCCACAGCCAGCTACAGAAAAAACTCTACCCGAGGTTGAGAAACGATACCCGAACAGCCAGCCGTAAATCCTACGCCCAAGCTGAAGGACAGCCAGGAATATCGTATGCATCAAAAGCTACCCATAACACGAATGAGACGACGAATCAACAAGGCTGCAAGCACATCAACAAACACATGACATAACAGAGCTAAGTAACATGATGAAAATGCTTCTTACTCAAATGGGGACAATAATGAATCTTCTCAATACACTGATTACAAAACTTTCATAATGCTTCAAACACTTAAAATTGTTGCATGAAACGCCAATGGCCTATGCCAACATGCTCAAGAAGTTAAAATGTTCGTTGAAAACAATAATATTGACATGCTGCTTATCTCTGAATCTCACTTTACTAACCGAAGCTACTTTAAAATTGCTAAATATAATTTATACCACATTAATCACCCGGACGGTACAGCGCACGGTGGAACAGCTCTAATTATACGGAGTAACATTGGACATCATGAAAGGGAAAAATATCAACAGGACCATATCCAGGCCACTACTGTATTAATCGAAGATAACATAGCCCCTTTTTCAGTTTCAGTTATCTACAGCCCTCCTAAACACATAATTAGTAAAGAAGACTATACAAGCTTTTTTAAAACCTTAGGCAACAAATTTCTGCTAGCTGGCGACTTCAATGCTAAGCATGAGCACTGGGGCTCACGTGTTACTAGACCTGATGGAAGAAGACTACTGGCTTCCATAAAACATAATAACCTAAATTATATATCTACTGGTGAGCCAACTGATCGCAGGAGGTGACCTGATCTAATTGTTTTTGGTATTATAAAAAGTTTTAGCACCCATGAATGTGAAATAAAATATTGCCTTGAGCTAGCTGTTCATCATTCAGCCATCTTAATCACCTTATACTCAGATACAATAAACACACACAAACGACCTCTCTTATGCAATAAAAACACTGATTTGGGGGTTTTCCGACTCAGGCTAGACTACCTACTAAATTCTCAAGTTCCGCTCAAAAATGAGTATGACATCGAACGTGCAGCGCTGGAATATACAGAACTAGTACAGCAGGCTGCGTGGGAAGCGATACCTGAATTACCAAAACTCTCTACAAACACAAAATGTCCTATCACAATAAAATAAAAAAGACGACTGCGAGCTCGCTGGCAACTCATCAGATACGATGCAGACAAGAAATCACTAAATAAAGCAACCAAGCAGCTGAAACAACTCTTACTGCAACACAAAAATGATAGCATACAGGAATACCTAGAAAATCTTTCAGCTACGGAAACTAATGATTTCTCATTGGGGAAAGCAGTACGTAATATAAAGAGACCAACATATATCTCCAATCAAAAACGAAGATGGATTTTGGGCTCGTAGCGATTCTGACAAAGCTACTGCCTTTGCGAAACACCTAGCTACTGTCTTCAAGCCTCATCCCTCACAATGTCCTGAAAAAGATAGAGAAATCCTCAATCTACTAGAAGCTCCCTTTCAAATGCATCTACCGCTTAAACCTTTTACAACTAATAAAGTACAGGAAATAGTAGATAACAAAACCAATCCTAGAAAAGCTCCAGGATATGACATAATAACTAGTGAACTAGTAAAACAACTGTCTAAAAAAGCTATTCGCTGTCTTACACAAATCTATAATGCCATTCTAAGAATAGGATATTATTCTAACATATGGAACACAGCCCAAATAGTAATGGTTCCCAAACCAGGTAAAGCCCCTGGAGAAGTCACATCATATAGACCTATTAGTCTTATTCCTATATTATCTAAAATCCTCGAAAAACTATTATTGTTAAGAATTAAGCCGATACTGGATGAGCAAGAACTGATACCAAACCACCAATCTGGTTTCCGTACCCAACATGGGACAATTGAACAAGTTCACCGGGTAGTCAGTAAAATACATAGTGATCCCGAAGGAAATAGATACTGCTCCGCTGTTTTCTTAGATTCCTCGCAAGCCTTTGATAAGGTATGGTATGAAGGGTTATTTATTTTTGTATCAAAATATAAACATCAGAGTGAAACTATCTGCGCTAAGAGGCAAACGAGTCTGAGCAGACAACCTTGCCCAAAAAGCCGAAAAAGCAGAGAAAAACAAAAATATGAAAGAAATGCACAGAAATCTAGCACATAAAATGTATAATAATAACAAATCCATAAGAGAAGTCGGGAAACTAATAACGGAAGAAGCCAAACAGCTAAAAAGATGGTAACAGCATTTTAACAAACTCATAGGTGAAGCAACACACTGAGTCCATAGTAGGCGACCAAGAGGAGGAACTCGTAATAGATATAAACACATCAACAATCAAGGAAATTAAAAAATCCATTATGCAATTGAAAGATGACAATGCAGCACGACCGGATGGTATTTGTGCAGAACTACTAAAAGCAGATGTACATGTCATTTCGTCCCAAATAAAACCTATACTAGAAGTGTGGAACACAGAAATAATACCAGAAGACTGGAAGGAAGCTGCCATAATTAAACTTGCAAAAAAAGAGATTATACAAAGTGCGTCAACTGGTCTAGTACGAGGGGTACACTTAAATTCTTATAAACTAATAGTAAACACCTTTATAGCCTATACACTTCTGCATTCGGTGAAACCAGGACTATATGGCGGAGGATTCATTGTTTCCACTCCTTTAACTTCTAAAAATTCTGCAAAGTAAGTGTTGCTACATGACCAGTTTTAGAAAAAAATGTTGCCACCATTTTCTTACCAACACTTCTTGTTCAACTAACCTGTGTGAGTCTGGGGTCATCTTCAAACACCCACTGAACAGTTTTATTTTTTTTTCAGAGTCAAGACCGTAAATCCAGGTTTCATCTCCTGTAACAATGTTCCAAACAGTATTCGAGGCTCCACGGTTATATTTTCTCAGGAGTTTCTTACACCAATCCAAATTTTGGGTTGTTTCTAATTCTGTCTCTAAGGGTGTGGCCAGTTACGTTCCTTAATATTTTCATTTCTATTGTCCTAACATTTCTCTTTGTTACAGTTACGTGATTATTCCACTCCCTGCGTCGTTTTCTGATCCATCTAACAATATATTGTACGTTGCACGTCTGTCTGATATCGTCGTTTCTAATTCTGTCTCTAAGGGTGTGCCAGTTACGTTCCTTAATATTTTCATTTCTGTTGTCCTAACATATCTCTTTGTTACAGAATTGTCTGCTCTCGTATCTACTGCATACGTCATGACGGGTCGAACTCATGTTTTATATATTTTCACTTTACCTTCTATGGACATTGCTTTGTTTTGCCATACTAGTTCCCGGAGGCAACCTGATATCCTTGCAGCTTTATTGGTTTGCAATTTGACTTCTGCTTTTATGTTTCTATTACTTGACATTTCGATGCCTAGATATTTAAACTCATCACTTGTTCGATCGTTTTCTTCTCAATTGATAATTTATAGCGTCTGGATTCTTTTGATATGACCACAGATTTTGTTTTCTGGATCTATACCTCCATGTTATACGTTTTGGCGGTAGTGTAGAAAGCATACAGTATTCTTTGCAGGTTGTCCTCGTTTTCGGCTACAATCATGGCGTCGTCGGCGTAGCATACTATTTTAATTTCTTGGTTTCCCAGTCTGTAACCGGAGCTTGTGTATTTGACGTTCTGTATGATTTTATCCATGACTAAATAAAAGAGCAATGGACTCAAGGAGCCCCCTTGTCTAATTCCGGTGTCCACGTCTATTTTTTCCGTTAACTGGTTGGTTATACGTATTCTTGTTTTAGTTTGAGTGTTTAATTCATTAATAATTCGTATTATATCCATCGGTATATGTTTTTCTCTTAGGATTGATAGCATATCATTTAATTTCATTCGATCAAAAGCTTTAGCGAGATCGATGAAGCACATATGTGCAGGTTTGTCGTATTCAATGGATTTGTCCACTATTTGACGTACGATGAAGATTGCATTCGTGGTGAATCTGTTGTTTCTGATGTTGTTCTTCACTTATCTGTATGTTGTTAGAGATAACAGATTTAACTATATTAGTAAATAACTTCATACTGGTGTTGAGCAGTGTGATTCCTCTGTAAATTTTAAATTCGTTGCACCAATTATACATTGTAGCTTGAGAAGGAGCTTTATCACCAAAAGCACTTCGAAGCAGCTCGACACTTTGTTGCCGAGTGAGCAACGATTTAAAATCATAATAAATCAACGCCCTGGAATGCTCTCTTGTCAAATTCATTTTTTTTTACTTTACACTAACTTTTATTTTTCCTTTTAACCAAACTAAAAAAGCAAATGTTCTGCTGCAAACGATAGTTTTACTTAAAAAAATATCAAACAATCAGTTGCGATTGTTTTTGTTTCGAACAGCGTTTGAAAAGCATGGAATTCTAGATATTATCAGTGTGACCCTCGAATTACACTCCTGAACAGTGTGAACAAGATCCTCCCCAGGTTATAAGAATAAGGATCTAAATTACGAATATAAGAAGCAGGATTCCGGTAAAATAAGTCCTACATTGACCATATAGATCACCTCAGCATCATACTGGAGCAATCTGTAGAATAGAGAACCCCATTCTACCTAGTATTTATCGACTTTCGGAGAGCCTTTGATTCCCTAAGTCCTTAAGTCACGCAGCACTTCGGAGAATCATCGAGCTAATAAGCGTGCTCCCAAAGATCATAGGAATTATAAAAGCGCTATACCAAACAGCAAAAATCAAAGTGCTCTACAGAAGCAAATATACCCACCAAACACACATTAATTCAGGGATAAAGCAAGGATGCCCCTTGTCACCCTTGCTTTTCAACATTGTTTTAGATTTCACACTAAAGACTGCAACCTTCCACACAAACAGAATAAGATAGGGGTTATAAAAATATCTTAATGATCCTGATTGAGCAGATGATATCTGTTTGTTGTCACGCACCTTCCAAGACAAGCAAAGAAAACTTAACAAAATCGCAGACAAATGCAAATTAATAGGGTTAGATATTAACATAAACAAAACAAAGTCCATACAAATAGGCACCAACAACCACCAGTCATTTGAAGTAAATGGAGAACTTATACAAAAGACGGAAGAATTTTGCTACATAGGCAGCTTTATTAGTAAATATAGAGGTACCAACGTACACATAACACACAGAATAAAGAAAGCTAAACAAGCATTTGGATTGTTAAAAGAAATATGAAACTCCTCACAGCTGACAAGAAAAACGAAACTACATATCTTACATACCATGTCGAGTCGGTCCTACTATAAGAGTTCGAAACGTGGAAAATAATTCAAAGCCAAAAACCAACTACAGATATTTCCCCGCAAGATAATGGGAATAAGGTGGCCAGACAACGTGCCAAATGAAGAACTCTGGCGTACAACAAAACAAAAAGAATTAAAACTGGAAATAAGACAAAGAAATTGGAATTGGATAAGATACACTTTAAGAAGAGAGCCAAACAACATAGCAAAAATGGCACTGAACTGGACCCCCTACGAAGTCGGGCCAGAGAAAGACCCAAAATGACAGGGACGAAAACCACAATGAAAGAGATAGATACCCAAGAGAAGCCGTGGCAGGAAATCAAGATAACGTCACAGAACATAACCATATGGAGACTATTCATTGTTGTAGCCGGGCAGTTCTGTGGTGGATTTGTTTCTCTAGCCTAGTTGGCGAATGTATTGCGATAGATAAATATTAAATTGTTAGGGCCTATACACAATATTTTGTTTGAACTAAAATGCTCAGGCAGATTAAAAGTAAGCTGTATTTATTTAAATGCCTAAATGAATGGTTATATGCCCGTTTTTATATTTTATCTACCTGCAAATAACGGTAAATAAACGCTAGCTCACAAGTAAAGCAATCACTCTATTATCTCGGTTAGGTTCCTTAGTTGATTGTGTAATTGTCCAAATTATTTGAGTACGGTTTTGTCTACCGTCTTAGTTCCAATACGCAGAAGCAAAATATTTGAAAGTCAGTCAAATGTTACACAAAATGGATTTCGTATGCAAGATTGCGTGGTTAACGTTCAAAACAAAGTGAAATTATCAAAGTTCGTACAGGTATTTATTTGAATTTTCGCGCTTTGGCGTTTTTAATTATCTTTTGTTGTCAGGCAGTTGATTGTCGATGACGTCAAAGGGACGCTGCTGGCGGAAATTAGCAATTGTTTCAGACGGGTCCGGTTTCACCATCGCATAACCTCAAATAATGGAATCCGCTTGTTTTGCGAGCTGCACCTCCTCTATAGCCGCGAAAATGCTTGGTTCTTCTTAAGTAATGTCGCCTTTATCAGACACGTAATTTTCAAGGGCCTAATGTTTATAATTTTAGCCAAATTTGGTACCTGATACTTCTCCGAACTCCTCGTGTCGCTGTAGTGACGCCGTTGTGATGCTGGAGTTTCTACGGCCCCGCTTGATGTGAAACCTCTTGGAGACGTTGTTACAGGGCTGCTCTACGTCCTGGAATCTTCCCCTCTAGGCTGCGATGATTTTCTTGGCTACACGCAGTGATCGAAGATTTGAGCTGAACGGCTGCTAACTTCTGGGAAGGGCCCCTTTCTGGAACTTTCTAAATTTTTGTGACGGAAACTCTTGCAAACGATATCACATCAACTGGGATGTGCACTAATTAAAACGGTATACTTTTTAAGTTGAAAAATGCTCATTTATTATACAAAAATGTGATTTAAAGTCGAGCGCAATTTACAACGTCATTTACTATAATTTATGCATTTGTTCTCCCTAAATCCGTTATAAACAAATGCTAATATATTAATATAAACGGAAATTAACCAAGTTCAAATCAATTACATCTTAAAATAAATCTGCTTATGAACTATTATATTTACAAATCTAAAATATTATCTACATTGTTAATTATTAAAATGTGTTGCGCCACCACACGTTTTATTAATTACTTTTCTTTGTTCACACGGGTAATTGCACTGATTAATTTATTTAGAGTTCACTTCCTGCACAGTTGTTTTTCGATGTCCATCTGTTTGCATTTCACTCGTTTTTTCTCCTGCCTTGCTATTTGCTTTTCCCCTTGCTTTATAATGTCTTGTCTGCTTCTCACAATTGCTATTTTATGCCTTTTTGTCTGCCTTCTAATTGCCCTTTGCAACGTATAATTAGTTTATTCTGGCTTAAACCTTTTTTAAAACCCTCACAAAATTTCACTGTCTAAATTAATTGAATTCTACGCCTCATTGTCTTGCACATAGCAAACCCATTCGTAATTAATAATTTATTTTGGTTCGGCTATTACTTTCGCACAAACCTATTATTTAAATTGATCTGACATTCAACTTAGATCCCTGTGAGAAATGAGCTTTGCCTTTTGCGTTCCCTATTCAATTACTGCTCTATTACTGGCAACTCTTTACCAATGCATTTATTCTGTGACATTCAAGTTTTAGCTTTGTAGTTATATAAAACACCTCAACTCTGTGCTTGTTGAAATGTCAATTAAATTGTCAACGCTATCAGAGTTGAGTTGTAGGGCTTAAGACCATTCCAGTATATGCGCTCCACCTATCATTTAACGGCATGTTGACGAAATTTATCTGGAGTAAGACCTTTCGAAACTGTTTTCGCCAATTCTTAACGAAAGCATCCATAAGTCTATCGGTTCAGCATTGGCCGTGAAAGGCCATTATCGCGACCGAGTGCATCGAGCTTGACCTGGTTCGCCATGTTATCACCTATATTCCAACCTTCGGTTGTGTGTGGACCTTCGCTTATCTGGATCATCATATAGCGTGCAGAAGGAGCTCAGAGGTAGCTAAGATCAGGTTTATTTTTGTTTTTTTTTAAGTGAAATATGTACTACTGATTAATGATATTTCGGACGTTGGCTGCTATTGTACAGCTCGCTTCACGAACTGCGTATTTGATTAAATGGTTTTCTAACCAAGGTATTTAGGTTAATCGCAAATTCCCTTAACTTTAATCTGTTGTGGATCATGTTTGTACCTTTGTTAGGACTGTTGTGTAAGCCTTTTATTTGAAATTTGTACTACTGATTAACTTTAGACTGGCCAATAATTATTTGAAATTTGTACTGAAATTATACTGCTATATTAGCAATTTGGTGTCATTATTTGTTACTGCTACCTGTGTGTGATTTGAGCTTCTCTTTCAGGAAATTATGTCCTATGTGAGTTTGCGAATTCTCAGTTGAATGCCTGGATACACTTTTCGCTAATTGGTAAAGATAAAGTAGTCATAGTTTATTTTCTCTTGACAGAATTAACCGACGAATCATTTGATGCTAACACGGTTGCAAAAGACTATGGTGATCATCGCTTCTTAAATGACAGAACACTCTCCGATAAAATGGTTGTTTCACAGATTGTAGAGTGAGTATGCTATATTTGACAAAATCTGACAAAATGCATCTTTGGCAAGGCGAAGGTCAACTTTCTTGGGTACAGCCCAAAAACCACTACAAAATTGCGGAGCTTTCTGGGAATGATAAATTTTCGTCGCCGATCGAGTATTGCAAAACTTTTGGCTCCACTACGAATCTACTTGCAGAGTCACAAGGTAAGGGGAAACGAAGAGGGACCCGTGCACTTATAAGTCTTTTTTTAAACCAGTGGGGCAGCAGTACATTAGTTCGGCGATGGGGTCGAAAGGACCACAGAAAAACCTAGTGTCAATCACTAAAAGCGTAAAAAGCTTTGTGTAATGTCTTCAATCGCCCAATCCTCCATTCCTCTGGTTGAAAAGCATTAGAGGAAGGGTACAAACCTAGATAGAAACAGAATGTTGTTGCTATAAGTATCTTGAATATCTAAAATTTTTCTAAAATATTTTAGGGTATTTTATATACTTTGTCAGCCGTTGAAAGCTCTAACAATTACACCAACCTAAACCAAAGACCATCATAACACCCATCAAAGCAAACTAGATAGCGAATTGTGAATATCCGTAAATGGCCTCGTGCCTATTGCGTTCAACGAGGTCAGCTAACTAACTTCCGACAGTAGGGAGTAGGTTATCGTTAAGCTGAGTATAACAAAATACAGGCGCTACCAATTTATATAATCAATAATTGTTGAATATTATTGAGTACCTACAAGAAAGATTAAACTCCAAAGTTAGCCCTCAAAAATGTACCTTTATTATACCCAAAATCCTTAATAAGCCATATTCTATTACAGAAATAACAAAAGCCAAATTCAGTGCAATTACAGTTTATTTTAATATGTACGTATATGTAGGTAAATAAAATATGTGTTGCTGTATTTATAATAGGAATTGGAAACCGTGGCTTGAAAATAAATAAGTTCACTTTCGAAAAAATAAGAAAGATGCTGAGAAAACATTTATAGCAATTGATAACACAGGTCTGCGACCAAATTTTTTTCTTTAAAATAATGGGTGATTCTTATGTATTTTGGTGCGCTGAGTTCGGAAATGCCCTCAGTTTTTTCCCAGCACGTAAGCATTTTCCGCAAAATGCATTTTTCTGCGGGATTGCCTACCTTAAGGCGTATATTTATGAATATGCCGAAAAAAGTTGTTTTTCCTATTCGGCTTCATAGTTTTATATTAGAAACTATGAAATATGATAAAAATTAGTATATTTAACAGTATTAGTCAGCGTATGAATCATGGAAACCCATTACCTTAATAGTATGCAATTAAGGTTTATGGCTTTTCTTCGGTGTTTTCAGATTCCAATGTTACTGTAATAAATGTTTTTGTTATTAAAAGTACATAAATAAATAGAAGAAATTTTTTCTGGTAATTAGCGTAATTGTGGTGAACATTATTGACAAATGAAACCTAGATTTTCCCATTGCCCTCGTAGTCCTTCGATTTGTTCATTTCAATTTAAATATTCTTAAAGTGTCTTTCAAAATGTCTTCAAGAACTTGTGTTAATAATCCTGATAGTTTCTGTTACATTTGTGGCGAACTTGGATTAAAAAAACAATCTCGAAGTATTACGGAGTTTATTAAAAAAGTGTACTTTGTCTATTTTGGTGTGAAGATCGGAGATCAAGAAAAATCTTGGGCCCCTCATGGAGTGTGTTCAGGCTGTGTTGAAGGACTTCGCATGTGGTCTAAAGGAAAGGTGAAATCTTTTCGTTTTGGGGTGCCTATGATTTGGAGAGAGCCGAGAAACCACGGCGATGACTGCTACTTTTGTTCTTGCAACATACAAGGGTACAATGCCAAAAATAAAAAAGATATATGTTACCCAAACATGCAATCTGCACTTCGGCCTGTGCCTCATGGACCCCGTATTCCAGTACCAGTGCCCCCACACAATTTTGACGATTTGCCAGAGTCATCAGAGAGCGAGTCAGAGCAGTTGGATGATGAGTTTCAAGTCGAAGACTGTGGACCCCAACAGTTTTCACAAGAAGAATTAAACGACCTCGTTCGTGATTTAGGGCTTTCTAAAGAGTCTGCTGAATTACTGGGCTCTAGACTTCAAGAAAAGAACTTGTTGAGATCTGGAACTTCATTCTCTTGGGGGTCGGTTAACATAGCACCACCAACTATTCCAAATGATCTCGAAATCAAGCGCTTGATTCTTTATATCTAGCGCAACCTAGCGCCACAAATTATTACGCTAGCGCCATTACAGTTTCGGATATTGTTACTGGTCTTTTCGGGAGGTGCTAAGTTAACGCTAGCACCACCAATTAACGATAGGCTTCTGAAAACCTAGCGCTAGATTCTCTACACCTAGCGCCACCTGGCGCCACAAATTTTACACCTAGCGCTTTTCCCATTGGAATTGTACGGCATAAAATTGATCGTTAACATAGCACCACCAACTATTCCAAATGATCTCCAAATCAAGCGCTTGATTCTTTATATCTTGCGTAACCTAGCGCCACAAATTATTACGCTAGCGCCATTGCGGTTTCGGATATTTTTACTGGTCTTTTCGGGGGTTGCTAAGTTAACGCTAGCTCCACCAATTAACGATAGGCTTCTGAAAACCTAGCGCTAGATTCTCTACACCTAGCGCAATCTGGCGCCACAAATTTTACACCTAACGCTTTTCCCATTTGAATTGTACGGCATAAAATTGATGGTTAACATAGCACCACTAACTATTCCAAATGATCTCCAAATCAAGCGCTTGATTCTTTATATCTTGCGCAACCTAGCGCCACAAATTATTACGCTACCGCCATTGCAGTTTCGGATATTTTTACTGGTTTTTTCGGGGGGTGCTAAGTTAACGCTAGCACCCCCCGAAAAGATCAGTAAAAATATCTGAAACTGCAATGGCGCTAGCGTAATAATTTGTGGCGCCAGATTGCGCTAGATATAGAGAATCTAGCGCTAGGTTTTCAGAAGCCTATCGTTAATTGGTGGTGCTAGCGTTAACTTAGCACCCCCCGGAAAGACCAGTAAAAATATCTGAAACTGCAATGGCGCTAGCGTAATAATTTGTGGCGCCAGATTGCGCTAGATGTAGAGAATCTAGCGATAAGTTTTCAGAAGCCTATCGTTAATTGGTGGTGCTACCGTTAACTTAGTACCTCCCGAAAAGACCAGTAAAAATATCCGAAACTGCAATGGCGCTAGCGTAATAATTTGTGGCGCCAGATTGCGCTAGGTGTAGAAAATCTAGCGCTAGGATTTCAGAAACCTATCGTTAATTGGTGGTGCTAGCGTTAACTTAGCAACCCCAGAAAAGACCAGTAAAAATATCCGAAACCGCAATGGCGTTAGCGTAATAATTTGTGGCGCTAGGTTGCGCTAGATATAAAGAATCAAGCGCTTGATTTGGAGATCATTTGGAATAGTTGGTGGTGCTATGTTAACGATCAATTTTATGCCGTACAATTCCAATGGGAAAAGCGCTAGGTGTAAAATTTGTGGCGCCAGGTGGCGCTAGGTGTAGAGAATCTAGCGCTAGGTTTTCAGAAGCCTATCGTTAATTGGTGGTGCTAGCGTTAACTTAGCACCCCCCGAAAAGACCAGTAAAAATATCCGAAACTGTAATGGCGCTAACGTAATAATTTGTGGCGCTAGGTTGCGCTAGATATAAAGAATCAAGCGCTTGATTTGGAGATCATTTGGAATAGTTGGTGGTGCTATGTTAACGGTCAATTCTCTTGGTACAGAAGCAGAGAAAAACAATTTGAGTCAAATTTTTCTCAAGATGGCGAACTTGTATATTGTTCTGATGTTTCCAAGTTGATGTCAATGTTTAACATTCAACATGTGTCAGATGAATGGAGGCTTTTTATTGACTCGTCAAAAAGAAGTTTATAAGCAGTTTTGCTACACAACGGCAATAAATACGCTTCTGTACCCGTGGGGCACTCTGTGCATCTAAAAGAAAAGTATGACAACATGGCTTTTATCCTTGATAAATTGAAATATAAGGAGTTTGGATGGCCTATCTGTGGTGATCTCAAAGTCATCTCTATGGTGCTTGGACAACAAGGTAGCTATACGAAATTCCCCTGTTTCCTATGTGAGTGGGATAGCCGGGCAAAAGCACAGCACTGGAGCCAAAAAGTGTGGCCAACGAGAACTTTGAAGGTTGGAGAAAAAAATGTTCACTTTGAGTCTTTGGTTAATCCCAAAAAAGTGCTTTTACCCCCACTTCACATCAAGCTTGGACTGATGAAGCAGTTTGTCAAGGCATTGCCAAAAGAAGGCGAAACGTTCAAATACCTTGAAAAGAAATTCCCGGGACTGTCTGAGGCAAAGTTAAAGGAGGGTGTTTTTGTTGGTCCGGACATTCGGAAACTAATGAAAGACAATCAGTTTGAAAAGGTGATGAAAAAAGCTGAGAAAGAGGCGTGGATATCATTTAAAGAAGTTGTGACTAAGTTTCTGGGGAACAATAAGGACCCGGATTATGAAGAAATTGTAAATAAAATGTTGAAATGTTTTAAAACCTTGGGGTGCTCCATGAGCTTGAAACTTCACTTTTTGAACTCCCATTTGAGTTATTTCCCAGAAAACCTTGGTGCCGTAAGTGAAGAGCAGGGCGAGAGGTTCCACCAAGACATCAAAGAAATGGAACGGAGGTACCAAGGACGATGGGATGTGAATATGGTGGGAGACTACTGTTGGATGCTTCATAGAGAACTTCCAGACATCCCACACAAACGGAAAAGCTCAAAACGGAGTTTTGGGGGAAAAAGATGTAGATATTATAAAGAATTATAAATCCTTATTGTATATACTACATATTATTTTTATCAAATTGTATTTAAAAATGTAACTAAACCACTAGTAATATATTTTTTTTTAATTTCAAAATGCATTTTACCTATATGTACTGCGGGTTTTGCATAACTTTCTTTTTCATTTTGCGGAAAATCCCTACGTGCTGGAGAAAAACTGAGGTCATATTTGGACTCAGCGCACCAAAATACATACGATTCACCCATTACGGTGAAAAAAAATCAAAAAATTTCAATTTGCAGGCCTGTGTAATAGCTATTTATGATACAAGTACATAACGCCTTGCTTTAGTGGCCACGCCTATTTAAATGGATGAGCGACCTTTAGGAGATGAGTGCGTATAATGGGGCAAGATCACTATATAGCATTATGTACTTGTAGCATACAAAGTTTTATGTTCGACTGCTAAAAATGAAAAAAATCAAGTTTTTAAATTTTAAGTCTGCTATTTGACAGAAAAAATTTACGTTACAGTGCCTTGATAGATATTCACAGATTTTTCACGATGAATACTTTCGACAACAAAAAATCTGTTAAAAATATTC
The DNA here is from genome assembly GCA_940337035.1 of Agriotes lineatus. Classification (NCBI taxonomy): domain Eukaryota; kingdom Metazoa; phylum Arthropoda; class Insecta; order Coleoptera; family Elateridae; genus Agriotes; species Agriotes lineatus. The sequence continues at coordinate 103,086,545 of OW679196.1, read as the reverse complement.
GTTACCATAGTACTTTATCGCTGATTCTTTATTTACAAACACTGTTCAAATATAGCATGTTATGTGTACAGTTATTGTAACATTTACTTGACAGGATTAAACCTTTTATTATTATTACCTGTGTACCACAATAAAAATTTGATATGGTAATTATACCCGTAATGAAGCAACGATTCCTTATATTTCAAAAATTGGTGTGTGTGCGGAGAGGCAAGTAGACACAGCGAAAGTTAGAGACCTGGCACTTATTTTAGACAAGTTTTTGCGATTCCTTGACACCGTGAAGCTTGACATAACAGGCAACAGGTCCATCTACCACAACACAGATCCAACACCAGAACCATTCACATTGAATGCAGATTTAGGCCAAATAACGGGATCGCCAGCCTACAGCAGTGGCTTGCGCTTGGGCAGTGGCGTAGCCCACGGTAGACGAACATGTTTTCTTTACGTCAAACAAATTACTTCGCGTTTCTTGACAACATTTGTTAATGGCTCCTACTGAGAAGCAAAATTCTTAGTAATTAACGCAAGAAGTTAGTCCTTTGATATTTTCTTGTAAAACCCTATGAACCCACGAAATAAATACAAAGTTGTTGCTTGTAATTAGTAAATTCAGATTTTTTTATTAAATTTGAGGTTTATGAACCCTGGCATACAAAATGTCACTTATGAAGTGTCGTAACGTAAATAATTTATGCTTGTGATACATTAAGTAACGAAACTTCGTCCAACATTTTTCTTAAGCAATTACAGTTAAATAAGGCGAATATAGCCCATATTTTATATATAACAGCAAGACTCTCCAGAATTTGTACTTTTTATTCAGTTACTATTGGTAGAGTTTTGTTAGTTATTGGTTGAGTAGTAAGTAAACAAGGAAAAAGAAGAGATATTTACAACAGTGTGTGTGTAAACAGTGTCCGGTACCGAAGAAATACTTTAAATAAAAATAAAATTAGCTACGCGACGTGACGACATGGCGTTTACAAGTGTAAGTGTAGCGTTTTATTAATTAAATTATGAGGCACAGCTTTACACTATACAATCAACGTCAGGAAATGTCTTGATAGAAATTATCAGATGAAGTAGATGGGACGAGGTGGCCAGCCTGATCACCGGATATTACTCCCCCTGATTTCTTTCTTTGGGGCTACGTTAAAGAAAAATAGAATTAGAGCTGCTTTTCAATCCATTTCGTCTCAAATGTTTCGAGTGAAACTACTTTTTTAATACATAAAGCACATAACCGGAATAAGCGAAAATATTTGATGAACTTACATTATCAAACCAATGCGAGTCTATATTTTTTATTGGCAAAATATTTATTTAAATATGAATAAGTGGCTTATCTTAGAATCTAGGCTTACTGTAATAAGGAAGTAAAGCTCGAAGTCGCAAGTGGAAACTCCCATTCAGCAACCAAATCCAAATTCAGCAGGCCGAATCTACAACTAAACAAACAAATCCAAACCACATAATCCGAAGCTACAAAGAGGAGGTCAAAAATACCAAATAACATAAGCAGAAAAGTCACAAAATCACCAATAAAATAAACCCTCCATAAAAACAATCAACCAAAACCACTATAATAAAGATGTAATTAGCTCACAGGTGTGTTCTGCATTCTAAAAGCTTAGTAGGGATAAAAAATGTTGCTTCAACGTGCCTATTTCAGTCCTACGTAAAATAATGGGAAGAAGTTGACTCAATAAATATCTAAAGAATAGAATACAATTACAGCACAAATTTGCCGACATGGATATTTACATATAAACGTCGCTGAATTCATTTAGCTACACCGTGTTACGTATCCCGAAACTATTAACAAACATAAATCGGAAACAATAATGAATACCCTGTTACGCCCATTTTGTCATTTTCACATATAATAGTTGAAATAATTACTCAGATTTGGCAACTTACATTTATTTCGTAAAATTACAATAATTTTTATTGAATGGTTAGGCAACCCTACTAGCATCAGTTTCAAATTCAAACAAGGTACAGTTTCGTGTTTATCAGCGTGGCACATACATCTGCACTCTTATAGTTTTTCTTCATTTTTCGAATTTTGGAAAATTTGATAACCTCAGATTGTGGTCTGCTTTGGCCAATTTTCATTCTTTTCCATCCCTGATTCTATCGTGTGAAGTGCTGCCCTGGGTACCTTTTGCCTAGTTCAGCTTTGATTATTGCTGTCCTCATCATTTTGAAGGGATATGTGAGGCAGGTGACCCTCTGGAATGCCATGGGAGCCTTTGTGTGTTGCTGCCAGGCGTTCGCTACCCTTTTTTGCGGCTTTGTTGGGCCTCCTCCCCGACCGAACTGGCCGTAAAGCTGTTTGTCACCACTCGCAGGTTAGTTTCGGCTTCTTTTTTTCAGCGCGGTTGTGTACCTAGAAATTTGTATTTTTAGTTTTTTATTCTACGTCATGGAAATGAGTTTTATTATTTGGTTTGGTTCTGTTCATGCATTTGGTTGTCTGGATCATGCGGTGTCCCACGTTTCGGCTGATCGCCTGTCCCTGCAACCTAGATTTGCTGCTCGTGCATCGTAACATCTAGCGAGGCTCATCTGCGACCTGTGGCGAGACCGTCCCCTTTGGCCAGCGTACCTGGATTGTCCCATTTCTACAGCAGTTCGGCCCCCACTTGCCTTGTAAATCTGAGGTGTAGTAGCGTTTTAGTTTATATTGTACGTTTTTGTTGGAATCGATTTGTTAAACCTTTGAATTTGCCATTTTGTAGCGTACCTGTGCATATCAACTTTTGGATGTCTATTTGAGCTTTTAGATAGCGAATTAATTAGTTTACTTACCTCTGTGTTGTAGTATGCTTAACGTGGCGTATTGCATTAGCTTCGCTCTTTGTTCAAGTTTGCTATTCTAAGTGTCAAAATTAGCTGAGCTGTGGTGGCTAAATTGCTGCCTACGGGACTTTTGTGGAAATTATCTAGCCTCCCGTTTTTGAATTTTGATAGTCTAGTTTAGAGTTTAGAATGCCCGCAAGCAGTACTTAGAACTTCAGGGAACACTTTGTGACTTTCCTTTAGGAACTAGCAACCCCCTGTGAGATCTCATAATCTGCTCTAACCGCCCCGTCTAAATTTTGTGATCCGTAAAGTTAATTTATTAAGCCAACCATCGGGGTTAAATGTTGGCATTGCACCTTTTACTTGCGCCATTCGCACCCTTAGTTTTGCACTCCGCTTCATGGGGATTTGTTGCTTATTTAAAGCCTCCTTAGATTATGTTTGCAGGTTAATGTAGTCATGCCTCGTGTCGTGTTGATCCCCGCTTCACGGTGAACGTCACTGGTTACATGTTTAGACATGCTGTAGCGTATATTTGATTGATTTAAGTTTTGAACATTATTGAGGTAATTACGAGTTACTTAGCGCCCTTCAGGCTGATGAAGTTGTGGTGGGTTTCTTAGGTCAATTGTGATGTTTTGGTAATCTTTGGTTGTGATATCGTTATTGGTGATATATTTTGGTAATTATTGTGTTTAGACTTATATTTGCCTGCCTTGATATATATCTATTGCTGTATGTGTGTGTTGCTGGCGCTATAGTACTAAACATTTAATAAAAGCTGTAATAAGTTATTGGTCTTTGCTAATTTGTTTGATCTGCTGGATTTATCCCATACCTTGTGGAGGTCCGACTCAAGGATTAGTCAACGTCGAGGACCTGGCGCCATCTCCCAGTGTATTCTTTTTTAGCGTAGCTGGAACTCCGACCCTTCTCGGCGAGTTAGCCCAATTAGGCCGACATTTAACAGCCGGCAAAATACCTAATATAACTTTCGCCAACAGGTAAGGACAAACCCTTTATCCTTCGTCTCAACTCATTACAGAAACACAAGTCCCACAAAAATCACTGCCAGTTGCTGCTTATCTAGTTTGTTCAAATTGTTTTTTCTCTAAGAGACGAAAACAAAAATAAATAAGCAAATGCCGCCACAATGTGAGCAATGACAATCGAACTCTTGAGAGATACTAAAAGTTGCTACTAAGCACAGTTAAGGCAACTTTTATTAGACGTGAGGCATAGCCGACTCTTTGCACGTCAAATATCCGACCTTCACAAGTCAAAGTCAACAGATAGGTAACTATCTTTTCATAAGGCCTACAAAACTCGATGAGCAAACACAGTGAGTAAAAACCACCTCGGTGGGGCAGTGGATGGGGTGCCAGGCTTGTAATAAGCAAGTTCCTGATCAACACCAATTTGATATTTTGTTTTAAAATTTTTAAGATTTACCTAACACATTTTTTATAGCTATTTGTATTACCAGAGAGGAAAATGTATCATTCCCTCCCGCGGATGTAGTTTAATTCTCCAGCGTTAGCAAGAACAGCACCTAATCGATTGTAATCATGTAAGGGAGGAAATGACTATCTCTTATATTCAGCTGCATTCAAAAATATTTAAATATGAAAATCAGGAGACTAGCTGATTTATTATTAATCACATTGCCCCCCGTCTCTAATGGCAACGTCAGAAATACAATGCTGCACCCTGTATATTTAGGTAAGTTACATATTTTCGCCATTCAGCCTCATGTTATGCGTATTTAATAGTAGATTGTTCTACAAGTTAAGAAAAGTGTGAGTTTTTCAACATTTAATTTCCTAGCGAACGATGCAAAGCGAGTGGATTAATTTTACACGAATATGGAAAAATCTAATAGATTTCTTGTTACAGAACCATCTGTTTGTAATGAATAGCTTCTTTGAAAAGAAGATACAAAATAAATGGACCTGGAAGAGCCCGGATGGCCGATATAAAAATGAAATTGACTTGATAATCAGTAACCAAAAATATATAGTACATGATGTATCCGTACTGAATATGATCTCAGTGGGAAGTGACCACCGTTTAGTTAGGGCAAAAGTCAGCATAAATACCCAAATAGAAAGATTAAAGTTAGTAAACAGCAGAAAATATAAAGTCATAGACTTAAATATACTGAAATCAGAAAGTGAAAAATATCAAACTGAACTAAACAAGGAACTAAGTAAAATAAAAGAAGAAACAAATACAGTAGAAGAGATGAACAAACAGATCAACCAAGCCATCCATGCAGCCATAGCAAAAATTGAAATACCAAAGAAAATGAAAGAAGGTAGACTAAGCGATAGCACTAAAAAACTAATGATGAAAAGAAGCAAATTGAGATCGGAACAAAAATGGGATACTCCAGAATACTCAGAACTGGAAAAGCAAATTAAGAAAGCTGTAAGGAAAGACAATCAAGAGTATCGAGAAAAACAGGTAAATAAAATAATTGAAGAACATGGTAACATGAAGGTCTTACGAAGGAACATGGAAATAGGAAAAAGGAAAATAATAAAAATAAAAAAACCAGACGGAGAAATAACCACAGATAAGCAAGAGATTTTAAATGTAATTGAAAATTTTTACACAGAACTGTACAAAACAAATGCACCACCAAGGAAAAGCACAGACCCAAGGAAAAGAGAAATTATGAATGTAGGTTCGGAGGACATCCCGGATATAACCATACAAGAAGTAAAATATGCTTTGAAACAAATGAAGACGCGGAAGTCTCCAGGAGACGATCGAATAATAAGCGAATATCTAAAAAACGGTGGAGACCAGCTACTGAGTAAAATTAGTAACTTATTAAATACCTGTTTATCTAAAAGTGACATTCCCGACGACTGGAGCAACGCGGAGGTTATCCTAATACCTAAAAAAGGAGACAAACAGGAGCTGAAAAATTACAGGCCCATTAGCCTCCTCTCACATACATATAAATTACTCAGTCGGATAATTACAAATAGATTGACAAATAAACTCGACAGCTATCAACCAATCGAACAGGCTGGCTTCAGGAAAGGGTATGGCACCAATGACCATCTCCAAACTATCAAATTAATAATAGAAAAATGCCACGAATACAAACTGCCACTAGTGCTAGCCTTTATCGATTATGAAAAAGCATTCGACACTATAGAGCACAAACCAATACTAGATGCCTTAGACGACTGTCGTATTGATTCTCGTTACTCAAAATTAATTCAGAGCATTTATCAGAAGGCAACCCTTCAAGTGAAAATGGATAATAAAACAAATAAAATTAAAATTGAAAGGGGTGTGAGACAAGGGGACGTTTTATCCCCAAAATTATTCACTCTGGGCTTAGAAAACGTTTTCAAAGAAATGAATTGGCGAGACAAGGGAATCAGTATTGATGGAGAAAATTTCACCAACCTCAGATACGCGGACGATATAGTGTTATTTGCTGAAAGCATGGAAGAGTTAGAGGACACGATAAAACAGCTAAACAAGGAATCAAAGAAGATTGGTTTGAAAATGAATACTCTCAAAACAAAGATCATGTCTAACGTTCCTTCAGACAGAGAAATTGAGCTAGACGGGGAAATTTTAGAAACGACAACCGCGTATATATATCTCGGTCACACAATACTTATGGGAAAAGAGAACCAGGAAGGGGAGATATATAGAAGAATAAAGTTAGCATGGGCAGCTTTTGGGAAGCTCAGCTATGTCCTGAAGTCATCAAAGTTCCCCATAAGATCAAGAGCTAGAATATATGACGCATGTGTACTACCTGTCTTAACCTACGGGATTGAGACGGCGACTTTCACAAAAAGAAACATAAATAAGCTGAAGGTGGCGCAAAGGAGTATGGAAAGAAGAATGTTGGGCATAAAGTTGAGAGACAAAGTAAAAAACACTGAAATCCGGAAGAGAACAGGGATAACAGACGTGGGACAACGAGCGGCAAAGTTGAAGTGGAGCTGGGCCGGTCACATCGTGCGACAAGAACGAGAAAGATGGGCAGGTAAAATTCTAGACTGGCGACCAAGGACGAGTAAAAGAGGCGTAGGACGACCGCCCCTAAGATGGAGCGATGATATTGTGCATGTGGCAGGGAAAAGATGGAGACAACTTGCTAGAGATCGAGATAAATGGAAAACAAAAGGGGAGGACTATATCCAGAAATGGATGAACGTCTGATCGAAGAAGAAGAAGAAGAAGAAGATGGAAAAATCACTTTTTTAATACCATTACAAAATCTAGCCAAAATAAACTTCGACATTTCTTCATATTCGAAAAAAACTATTTTTTTTTAAATTGGCAATAAAGAACGTCGAAATCGTCATTAAAATACTAGAAATCGGCAGTGAAGTAATCCATTGTTTTACGACTTCTTGTAGGCGGCTGGACGAAAGGTAAACGTCAACCGACGGCAACATAACCTACAAAAGTTGGTTAAAATGTTGTAATTTCGCGATGTACCTCTCGATACTGGACGTTCCTTTTTATCCCTCATGTGGTTTAATTGCTTTGACCCTACGGGCCTCGCCAACTAAACCCACATTCGTGATAAAAAGCTCAACTTCAGTGATTAACCTAGGTGAAAATTAATATAAAAATTTTAAAATAATAAAATTAAACTTCCAAGTCCATATACCTTCTTACTGAAGGGACTTTGTACGAAGGTATAATCGGTTTATTATAACCTAAGGAATCTATGGCCAATCGGTGTCTCATTCTTTTTGGGACACCCTGTATAATTGTTATCCATGACTTTATTTATTTACTAACATCTTACATCAAAACAAACTACACACATTTGGTGTCGGTGAACGGTGCATGTTGCTACACGATTTAATTGTGTGATGAAGTATGTAGGTTACTGTATAGTTAACAAAACAAAAATTAATCATTTTTAGATTACGATTACGTATCGACACAACACTTGCAACTTGCAAGAAAGTTCTACTAAATACAACTATATGACAATAATTTCTATTGAAAGTAATTGAAAAAGTAATTGATGTTGTACAATTGGTAATTGAATTACTATTTCATGTGAGTAATTGGAGTCTCTAGTAATTCAATTACTTCATTGGGCGGTAATTGGTAATTAGTAATTAATTCCTTTTTTAAAGTAATTTGCCCAGCTCTGATGGGAGCCAATTCGCCCCTGTCCGGTTTTTGCTTGTTCTAATTTTCACCTTCTTAATGATGTCTTTCCGTTCCTAACAGTTTTGGGTTTAATTTTTCCAATCTACCTTCGCTTTCAGTGCTTTAAAATCTCTTTCGATGTTGTCGACGTATCCTTGCCGTAGTGATTGTGATTGAAATATTACATTAACAACTCGAGTAGCATCCATTCTCATTACAATATAATTAATATTGAAAAACTGCATTGCAAGCACTAGTTTTAATGCACTAAATAGACGGAAGGCATAAAAGGTTTTGTATACCGTTTTTAGCATTGTACACATTAGATAGAAATACAATATTGCCGCTGTAAGTTTCTTGTATATTTAAAAATAATTGAAGACTATTCAATTCACCTGTCATGTGTCAAAAAGTGACCAATGAAAATCCAGAATTCTGACGTTTCTTGACCAATCAAATAAATATCAGTGGATATATCTTCCTAGAAGGTATTCAAGTGACTATTTTTAACAAATGCGATTTTTATTAGAAAATGTCAATATTAGTGTTCTGTTACTATAGAAATTGCGTAGTTTGTTGCTAGATTTACTGAAAACTAATTTGAAAAGGTAGTTTGGTTCATTAAATAGTCCCTCGAATAGCATTCTTAGTCAAAGTTAAGTAGATTATTTTTGCAGTGGTATCACTACTCATGTCCATTGCGCTTGGGATTAGGACTCGTGCTAGCGCACTCGTCCTAATCATACCAAAGCGCAATGGACATTCGTGACACCACTGCAAAAATAGTCGACATAACTTTGGCTACTCATGGTATTATAAGTGACTATTCAATTCACCTGTCATCAGTCAACAAGTGACCAATGAAAATCCAGAATTCTGACGTCTCTTGACCAATCAAAAAAATATCAGTGGATATATCTTCCTAGAAGGTATTCAAGTGACTATTTTTAGCAAATGCGATTTTTATTAGAAAAAGTTAATATTAGTGTTCTGTTACTATAGAAATTACGTAGTTTGTTGCTAGATTTACTGAAAACTAATTTGAAAAAGTAGTTTGGTTCATTAAATAGTCCCTCGAATACCATTCTTAGTCAAAGTTAAGTAGAATATTTTTGCGGTGGTATCACTACTCATGTCCATTGCGCTTGGGATTAGGACTCGTGCTAGCGCACTCGTCCTAATCGTACCAAAGCGCAATGGACATTCGTGACACCACCGCAAAAATAGTCGACATAACTTTGACTACTCATGGTATTATAAGTGAATATTTTTGGTTTATTCACTTTCTGGAATCTGTATATTCAATAAATTAGATATTTATTTGTGAATAGGAAGGTGATCAATCACGCTAATAGTGGAGGTGGCTTGATACGAAGCAATAAAACTCAGTAGTCTTCTCCACGTTAGTTCTAATATTTTATGCTAGAGCACGGTTGCATTTTTGTTAGGTTTTATCCATATTCTTTAATTTTTAGATAAATCAAATGCTCGTACTAATGCCTCCATTTCCTTAACTTTCTAAAACTCCAAGCAATACCGTCCTGCAATAATCTGGGGCTTCAGGAAGCAACGATGCTATAGGACGAGCAGTTATCTTCTTCAGAGAATGTGGATAATGCTTCCATACAACGAGTGCTAATGAACTTACATCATATTCATGACTTCTACCAAGTCATCATTCATTTGATATTTTTTAACGTATTACAATTGCAAAAGAGAATAGAAATTATAATTTCAGATTGCAACCCAACCATCTTTATATAAACGAAGTGCAGTTGCAATATGTATTTAGTTGTGTTGCTTCTCTTTCGGGCGATGCAGAGAAGCTTTTTTTTCAAAAGTGCTCGCATATAATGAGTGTTTTGAATTGCAGGACAAAATGGCTTCCCTAATACATACGATGGTGGAAAATTACACTGAAGCTCTTAAGTCGAATAATAGAGGCATGTCTGCTAGCTTACTTAAACGTTTCAAGATAAATTTTGATCTTTCCAGGCGGCGTTGTAAATTCGTGGCTTTTCATGAGCTCTCCCTTCCCAGTGATAGGAATTTTACTATTCTACTTATATTTCGTGCTGAAACTAGGCCCCGAGTGGATGAAAAATAGGCCGCCGTACAAACTCACCAAAGTTCTGATAGCATACAACGCCTACCAAGTACTTTTCAGCATATGTTTCTGCGCACATGTTATGGGGTTCGTCAATGAAATCCATCTGGTAATCCAAAACTGTAATAATTACGTTGTAAGATCATCAGATGAAATAAGCGTAAGCAGCATCCTTAAATCCTAAAAATCCAACTTTACAGCCATTTTGCAGTTGTACAGTCTGACCTGGTGGTACTTCTTCTCCAAGCTTGTGGAGCTGCTGGACACGGTTTTCTTCGTACTTAGGAAGAAACAGTCGCAGATAACGTTCCTCCACGTGTATCACCATTCCATTATGATGTTCGGTTCCTGGGCCTACGTGAAGTATTTACCTGGTAAGTTGCTGTTTTCTGCGCTTGCGGTTATTTTATTAAATTTAAATATGTACTTTAGAAGAGCTAGGCAGCATCCTAGGTTTCCTAAACACCGCAGTGCATTCAATAATGTACTTCTATTACTTATTAGCAGCATTGGGGCCATCATACCAAAAGTATCTGTGGTGGAAAAAGTATATGACCTGGATCCAACTGGTAAGCTTTGATTTTTGCGACACTGAAGGTTATTAAACACTGCTATTTCAGACGCAATTTTGCTTAATGCTAGGGTATTTGCTGTATATTATCGCAATGGACTGCAAAATGCCGAAGGTTGTGACTTTCTTCTTTGTTGGTAACGTCGTCACCTTCCTTTACCTCTTTGTGGACTTTTATGGAAAAGAATACAGTGAGAAGACGACGAACAAATTTTTGGAACAGAATGAAAAACTTCACAAAGTCGAATAACTGCCAATAGCGTTAATAAGTAAATTGGGTGTTGTGCCTCTTAAACGTTATTTAGATAATCCTGCATCAATTTTCGTCATATGACCAAAAGCTAGAAACCGGAAAGCTTCATCAAAGAAAATTAAAGAAAATTTGTTATAATGCTGTACATTTTCTAAAATAACTTTTATATTAATTAAAATTGATCTCGTCTATTGCTACCTTTTAATAGTAATTAAATTGTACGTCACCAATTCTATGAAATTGTGATAACGTATCTGAGAATAGTTCTTTAAGTGTTTGCAGGTTTAACATGCTGATTATTTTAAAACTTATATTTTTTACAATTGCCGGGGCGGGGAGATGGTTAATAATAGATAATTCTGTGGCAAAAAGACATAAGGGTATAAGTCGACTTATCTCATTTTTTATTTTATTGATTCTACGTGTCCAGAGCTATATCAGGCATCTAAATACAAGAGGATATAAGTCTACATACCATAACCACATTGTTACAGCAAGTTTTCTAAATGGGTATGTAGACTTATTCCCTGAAAATTCACAAAAAATTGATAAACAACAAATTTAGTCATTGGCAAATAGATACAAGTGTACTAATACCCCGAGTCAAAGCTTTTTTTAAAGTTATCTGCAACGCCAGAACGGCATATGTTAACTTATACTTACCCTTTTGCCATTTCATAACTTTCCGTTTTTGTTGAAAAGAAATAACTTATGTACATTTATACTACGAGTGCATTTCCATGCAGGTGCAATAGCCTGTTTTAGCGGTCCAGTTTTCCAGTGTTATTATTAGTTATAAACGGGGCTGCGCGCGCTATTGCGCGGTCTATCCTATTCAATTTACCACCATTTTTAGGCCTATTACGTAGGGCCTTCCCGTTCTGTTACACACTTGTTACACAATCTCAGAAAACAACATTTCGCATGAAAGGAAGCAGAGGGTTCTTTTGTGGAGGAAGAAATAGGGAAATATCCGGCCTCTAAACCAAGAAAAACGTTCACGTGGTGAAGTGGAAGTTCAATGCTTTCACCTAACCGTTGAAAGGCTCCAAGAGGAGCCATCGCACTACTAATTGTCGACATGATCTAAAAAAACCACGTCAAAAAAGTCCCTTACGATCAGCACGCCATCGTATGTGCCTCGAGATGCCAAATTTGAAAAACCGCTGCTAAACATTTCGCCAGTTTCGCCAATTTTCTAGATCAGTTCGATTCTCGATCTTACATCGATTTTTCGATTCTTAATCTCATCGCTTCTGCCGAGTTATTGGTGTCACCGGTTTCATGCCAACAGAAGGCGAAAAAGGAACAATGGTTGGCATCTCGAGACAACATGGATGACAGCAGATCACACGAAATACTTACACCACACAAATATCACAAAAAAAATACACACCACGAACTAACGTGTTGACAGGTACACAGTACAGTGTGGTCAATATTGGTCCTGTTTCTGATTGGTTGTTTTAAAATCCGCCATTAAGAGTCGTTTCAGTGTCCTATTGAATATTTTTAGCAGTGTACGCATATTTAGTTACAAAAAGTTACTAATGTCAAAATAAGACATTGACATTTTATAAATTATCTAAAGTAGCTCAGTTACTGAACACGGCCTAAGCATCAAAATAAATATTGTATCATCATTGAATTACACTTGTGTTATTTTATACACAAAAATAAAGTAAGTACGAATGCAAAATAAATTTTAACCAAGCAATAATTTTGACTTTAGTAATATTTTGTTACTAAATGTCACTGACACAGTTAAAAAAATGCACATGAAAATCCTGTCACAGTGTAACAAATGGAGTGAATGCGGTACAGACGACTCCTGCAGTTTACACAGGTCACGGCCTTCTAGAACGCTACGTCAATAGTATCCAACACAGTAATTGTTAATATCCTTAAAAGTAGTTAATTACAACATTATGTCAGATGGGAAGTAAATGTCACACCCTTAACCTATATGTTTTAGTAATTTTTTGTAAGTACATTCCTAGACAAAGATAACTTTTGGACGTACACTCATGAAATTTTGGAAATCAAAGGCCACTTTGTGTTTTTATGTTTACTGAACAGACTATATTTGTAGTCATATTTCAGTAATATTTCAGACGTTTTCAACTGAAAACCATTATTGTTAGTTTCACTATCACCGTTTTAAAACAGTTTTTTTGATAAAACCGGAGTTATTTGTAGATAAACACCCGTGCAAGTTTTAATTGATGTTAACCATCTAAAGATGATCTGTTATCATTTGAAGAGAGAATAATTGCTTAAAATGGAGCCCTCGGGGATGCGCCCCTCTCCAAGAAAGCTCACGGGGTTCCGTCCCTCTCTAATGGGGCCTTCGGGCATCCGCCCCTCTCCAAGGGGACTCACGGGGCGCCGCCTCTCTCCAAGGGGGCCCTTGGGGCTCCGCCCCTCTCCAAGGGGACATCGGGTTTCCGCCCCTCTCCAAGGGGGCCCTTGGGGCTCCGTACCTCTCCAAGGGGGCCCTTGGGGCTCCGCCCCTATCCAAGGGGGCCCTTGGGGCTTCGTACCTCTCCAAGGGGCCATCGCGGCTCCGCCACTCTCCAAGAGGGCCCTCGGAGCTCCGCCCCTATCCAAGGGGGCCCTTGGGGCTCCGCCCCTCTCCAAGGGGGCCCTTGGGGCCCCGCCTCTCTCCAAAGGGGCCATCGGGGCTCCTCTCCTCTCCAAGGAACCCCCCAAAGCTCCGCCCCTTTTCAAGGGAGCCCTCAGGGCTCCACCCCTCTCCAAGGAGGTCTTCGGGGCTCTGCCCCTCTCCAAGGGGCGCTCGGGGCTCCGCCCCGGTCACGAAATCGAGGCGATGGCGAAATGAATGCAAACGCAAATGGGGGACATCGCGTCTGTAATTGTCGTGACACACACGTTTGGATCGTTCTCCTTTATTTATATGATTATAGTGTAGTTTAACGAATAAGTGCCATGTGCCAAAATTGATACACGCTCTCGTGCCTACAAAGTTTTGCAGAAGTGCTGTAACAAGAACTTAACCGGTAAGTTTACACATAACCTCACATTATTCGAACTCAAAACCACATATTCTTGTTTAGTTTATGTTTACATATGCTGTTTTGTCATAGTAATTATTTATCAAAAAATACATATTCCGGGAAATTTCAAAAAGCTATATGTCAACTTATACCCTTTTGCTATTTCATAAAATGAATAAAAGAAAATGCGATAAGGTATAAGTTCCGTATTTATTTATTTTCTAGTAGAAATAGTTTTAGAATCAATAGCAAAGCAAGCTGAAGTCAATAAATCGACTTGATTCTTTTGATTACTAGCGAAAAGAATTAAATGTTGTTCTCAAATCTCCAGCAAAATAGTTCTTTGATGTTCCTGTAAAATGATCATTTTTGACTTATACCCTTTTGCCTTTTCACCACAGAATTACAAAGAGAGTAAAAAGCCATTTCGCTGCCGACCTCAATCTAAATGTAGTAATGCTAGCAACAACAAACACTAACAGTAAAAATCAAAATAATATTTAATATCCAGGACAAACAAATCAAGGTTGACGTCACCCAACTTACACACACATGTAATTGTATATCGGGACAAACCGACAAAACAACATATTCGCACTTTTGCGGTAATCACAATTGAGCCAAATATTGATTTGACAAGCTCAGTTTGAGTTGATAAGAACTGACAGTTTTCCGCATCATGCCTTTGTCGATAAAAAAACAGAGCGCGAAATGGCATGTACTTACAGTTTAATTAATGAGCAAGTCCAGCGATCGGCAGGGAAGTCCTGTTTGTTGCATTTTTTATTAAGACTGAAAGCCAACTGGCTGTATGATTCTTAGAATCCCAAGGTCGACGCTCAAAAAAATAACTAGCATCAAAGGAAAGAAAATGTCTGGCCACATAAGGTGCCAATTCGGGAAACTGATTAGCTCCAGGAAGAGCCAAAACGTTAGCCCGGGATGCTGAATTGAAGCCTTCGTGACAGCCTAAATAGCTGCTTGATTTATCAATACTAGCGGTTTCTAGCCCATACTAGACAGCCTAAATATTTGAAAATCAGAAAACGAAATTATGCACGCAAAAGCATTCTTACCGATGATATTCACGGCCGAATTTCAAAGATGCATCGCAGCTATTTCGATGAGTAGAAGCGCAGAGCAATCCACTCTAAATTACCAAAATTAATACTCAAAGAATAAAATTAGAAGAAAAGTTCTTACCAACGTTGGACAGGCGCCTGAGAACAATAACACAAGCGGCTTTGCTTGCTTGGGAAATCAATACTATACCAGCTAGTGCACTGTTTTCAGAGCCAACGCGGATCGAGAATCGACGACAAGTTCAGGCGCGAAAATGTGCGGGCGTTTATCGCTCCATACACGCGCCTGCTGCGATTAGCTTGAATTCTCTTGCTACGCAATATAGCTACAAGGTGGTCCGAAAATCAGTGTAAAATGAATTAACGCGCTTTTGAAATAAAAATGAAACGGGGCGTTACAACACCCGATATATCTTTATGGATATTCACTAAAGAAAATCCTTGTGTTCCGTTGGTATAACTGCATCGTCTAATTTGAATGTGACAGTATTGCTACACAGTAGTACTGTAATTAGAAGTAGCATACTGTCAGTATAATTATGCTTGTCTACAACTAAATTTACTCTTCGTCTCATCGTTTAATAGTAGGTGATGGTACGGGTACTGGAATCGATCTTTATTTGTTCCATATTATGTTCTACTGGCAGCCAGCTTCTTAAACCTCTTTATTTCTTCGACGATGGTACACAGCAAACTACTTTCGCTTTAAAAAATATCCAATAAAGTTTATTTTTTGCCTTTGAATTCTTCTTGCGGTTACATTAGTTCTGCTTATAATCTTATAACGTCTTTATTAGTTGTTCCCCTCATCCAACATCTTTTTAAGGTTCTTCTAGAAAACTTGTAATTTTCTCTTACTAGCTTTCTCTATAGTTCACGTCTCGTACGATAATGTAATCTGCTACACCAGGAAGTTTTATAAATTAAATAAATAGTCAACTATGCTTTACAAACATATAACACTGTAGTTCAGAAATTGTCTGTCGGTGCACCAAAGTTCCTGAGTAGAATGAGCTTAATTGTCACAATAAGCCACTCGTTCGAGACGATCCAAACCAGAATTTTTACAGCTGTTGGTGTTGTAACGTTTCGCTCGTCTTTTAAATACGAGTTAATTATAATGCAATATGATGCGCTTTTAACATTTCTCATTTCAACGGCACGAAAGTTTCAGCCGCCCGAAACGGTAAACTTCACCGTTATGCGCCAAAGCAACGGGGAAGCGTTAGTGCGCATTTCCACTCTCACCTTGATGCCAGAGAGGGAAAACAACCATGACTATAAATGTAAAATTTCCCGAGCAAGGGAACGATTTTTTCACCCAGCTTGCCAGTAACTTTTTATTTGAGATTACAGGCCGCGACCCTACATTTCGAATAATAGGAATCGTTCATCCTGCGAATGGTTCCTCAGTTGTTACTAAATACCGTAAAACCCCCCGTATTTTCTGCGCTAAGTTAGTGCTCGCCTGAGATTCAGATAATAACTGGTTCAACTGCATAAAGCGGTTACAAACCAAGTAAAGCTCCCACGTACCTGGTATTAAAATTAACTCTCAGAGGCCGCTATCCGAAGTGGTCGCAAACTTCATTGATTTTTGTACAGACAGTCTCAGGCGAATGTATGTTCCATGAGACTGTTGCATAAGTTTCCTTAAATAGTCAGAAAACTACGTACCTGGAGGAAGTCTCAGCAGAATTAGCGTGCATGTCCTGAATTTTTGTTAACCTGGTCACACGCGGTTGCGCAGATAGCAGCCCAAAATAATTTGACCCCTTGCACAAGGTCTGTGGTTATTAGCTCGACTTATCATAGCTGGACACTGATGGACACATGCACTTCGAACATACATGTGGTAATGGTGTAGGATATTTATTTGATGGCTGTAATTAAACAAACCACAATGATTTAAGTTTTATTTACTTCGCGGCAGTTGAGAGTTGAGATAATCGATTTCTAAATTCACAGGACTCCAACGCTAGCAAAATACCCTATGGGCCGGTTGCAGAAAGCAATGTTAAGTCTGGTGTTAGCTAACATCGCGTCAAAGTGAACAAAAACGAATCAAATCTCAAATGCTTATGGTAACTAATACATTAGTAAACAAAATTTGATGCGATTTTGTTCACTTTGACGCGATGTTAGCTAACACCAGACTTAACATTGCTTTCTGCAACCGGCCCAATTGGTTTCAGTGACCACCAAACAGTTGAGACCAGACGAGCATACCTGCAACTGGCGTGTCCTATCTTCCCGCTCGGAGACCGAATAGAATTATGTTAACTTAATTTACATTGTAGTGTATACTTAGGAGTCACATATTTATTTATTTTTCGTTTGAAATGTAACTGTATATAGTCGACAATAAATATTATTTACGTTGAAATATTTTCTTTAAATCAGTCAAGGTAATATATATATATATATATATATATATATATATATATATATAACAAACCTGGTCCATCTAGAGCTGCCAATTAATTGGGCACTATTAATGAAATACACCAGGAAGCATTACAGTGTAAATCTGAAAACCACATAACATTTCCCATAAAGCAACAAATAAAAATCAAAAACTGATATAAACCAATGTTAATTTACACTATATACATATTCAGCGCCAAAAGGAACATATATCTTACACAAAAAATATTCGAGAGGCACAAGGTAAAGACCATATAAAATCTTAAAAAGTCAAAAGTTTTTTTGTTGTCGTACTTGTAGTGATTGTGACGTTGAATTTATTCTAAGTTTTACTAGTAAATGTAAAATTGTTTATACATGTTCATAGCTCTATTGACAAAATGGAATTCAAATAAGCTGAATCAATAGCAAATTCAGTACGTCTTTGTTAGGGACAGTCGTAAAAGAGAGCGTTGTCTTCTACTTTCAGCGCAAGCTGTATACTGCGCGTACGCATATATGCCGCATTTTTTGGCTTGTGCCAACTCGGCAGAATTTCGAGAAGCAGCGCAACGCACATGTTGTATCTCGGCTCCTGTGAGAGTGTTTTCGTTACCTAATAGAGCGAGATGATCTACGAGTGCGAACGAGCCCGCAAGCTTGAAGTCACTCTTTCCACTGTTAAAAATGCTGCTTCGGCGGCGAGCAAATGTTATCAGACACTTTTTGTGCTAGTAGACGGAAGCGCTCCCTTTCTGCGGTAACAGCGCGAGGCGGCGTGGCGTGGTCTGGCGGCACTCATGCCCGAGACCCTTGACTGTGGAGGTTGCGAGGTGTTGCTTGTGTAGCCTGATGACTCCAGGCGTTTTTCGAAGTCGGGCGTTAGTACCTTTTCACCGTCTGTGCGAATAATTTTAACGGAGGATGACTCATCCCTACGTCTATTTCGACGTTTTCTGCCAAGTCGTCCGTATACACCGTCGCTCTATCGAGGAATCTATTATACACCAATATCGCAGACGTACCGATTTCCCTTCAGCAAGTGCCGCTTTGAAACGATCCTCTTTCGCAACGAGATACCGCCTTCTCCCGCATCGATAGCTTTGGCAGCTTCCCGGCCGACGGCCCGCCCGACGAGGGAACCCAGGAAAAGTTAAGGTAACGTTTTGATCTGTACGAACAGCATGTTAAAGTTATCGATTCGCGGAGCGTGAGAATACCGCCGTGCATGTTAACCCAGTGCTGGTTGTTAAACTCATTTCTGAACTGCAGCGCACTACGAATTTGCAGCACAGTGGCGTTCTTAAGTAGAACTGTTCTAAACCCCTACGTTTGGTGTTGCATCTGTTTAAATTAGATTTGTTTGTATCTCACATTGTGGTCTAGCATGCGAAAGCTGCCCTTTGGGCAAACCCGCGCGCAGCCTATAACTGTACACTATGCATGGCGATGTAATGTATAAATAGCGCCCCACTGGTGAAATCACTAGTCAATTAATGTTGTAGGGCTCAGCCCCTTTCCTTTGTTAAAACACCAGCGCTCCCTGCTGATAAGCAGCGTGCTTGGGATTATGTTATGCGTCACCATTTATTAACCATTATTATTTATGACTATTAAGATGCGCCCATTTCTGTAAAACTTCATGAATATATTTTTCTTTGTGCTGTGTTTCGATCTACATATCTATAATAGTCCCGACGCACTGGTCGCCGTCTGCAGGGAGCTCCAAAGCTACACACCCTCCAGCCCCGTCTGGCTCTTCGCGATTTTGTCAGACGTGGGGATCACCCCTATACCCGAAACCCGTAGCGCCCTCTTATTTATCGACACCCTGTATATGTCTTTACGTTTGTCTTTAAGGCGTCCTGTTCCAAAAACCTCGCCCATCTCCCTGAGCGTATTCAGTCGTGGCTATTAGCCTGTCCACGAGATCTTCAAATTTAGCTCAACAATACAATACGATACAACACAACAAGGTATAGTGTATATTTGGAGCTACGAAAGGGATCGCAAAGGTGGTAGCTGAAAATGCGAAAATTGTACGCCGGCGACCACAAGCAAACCACAGTACGTTCTGGTACTAAGTTCTGTAATGAAACTGTCTCAAACCTGCAGGGTTGAAGTCTGTGAGCATTTTCCCAGTGGTCAGTGTGAATTCGTAATAGGAAAAGGTCTCAGAATACCTCGAAGAAAAGTATTTTGCAACGTAGCTTAACAGCATAACCAACCCGCTTGCAAATTTTGTCTCCAGGTATTTCTCGTGATGATGACGTCAGAGCCGCAAAAGGATAATTCACTAAGCGAGGTGGTAAGAAGCCTAAAATATCACTATACATCAAGAGACTATAAAAGCGAAAGCAAAGCGGCATACCAAGGTTGGAGGTCGAACGGAGGTTAGTCTTGTTTCTAAAACATGTTTGAATCCTAACATATCTAGTTACATAGCTTCTACAGCCATTCCTTACCCTTCTGTCAGAAACATTTTACCATCTCTGGGTCTATGTTATCGTCTCCACTCGCTTCTTCTATTGTAAATTTTCCTACGGCCTCTTTTACTTCTTTTCTTTCTATTTTTTTAAATTGTGCTTCTTTATCCAATCCGTTTGTATAATATTCTCCCCATATATTACCATAGTTTCTGTTGGTTTTAGTTGCAGTTTGTTATTTGTATATACATATATACTTAAACAACACGAGCCACCAAAGGGCATGGCCATCACGCGGGTTTTTGCCCGAATTCACAAGGTGCAAGGCACATACGCCAGATAATACTGGGTGTTCATCTACAAATACTACGCGATCTAAGCCGAAATTCTAGTTAAGAAGAATAGTTAATTAATTACCCAGCAACGGACATCTCATATGATTTGATATCTACTTACTACTATATTTCATTATAATTGTTATAAATATCACAATTTGACAGCTTACTTAAACACATTTTACTGATTGGAGCTTTGGGGTACATTGTTTCTTATCTCTTATATTCAGTTACAAATTGTTTCTCATTCATGTGAGAAGTTTCTTATGTGACAGTACATGCGTTATTATATGTTTGTTTGTATACTAGTTTGCTACTAGCTTAACATGAGTCGGGTAGGCACGTTTTTATGGCGTAGGCTGGTAGCACTAACGACGCCTGGCAGTACTAATGTATATTGTTCCGTATCAGTCTGACACAAACTGACGTAACACCTAACCCAAAATTTGACTAGACTGAAAGTGCCACCAACAATACACTTCGGTACTGCCAAACTTATGGCACGAATCACAGCATCTTGAAAGCAAATAATTTGGGACAATTCTTTAATAATAAAAATGGTTTTCGTTTTGGTCAGCAGACAAAAAATGTTATAAGACACACAAGCAGTATTCGCATTTTTGGTCTTGTTAGATAACGTGTGTCGCCCTGACGGGCTGGAGCGTGATGTACTAGCTCGGTCATAGATGCTTAGATGCCGGCCTAATGTCGTAAATAGCTATTACCTTAGTTTAAACATATTGTAATTCACTATTAATTTTAACATGTATTAATAATTATTAAGCATTACGTTTAAGGTCATTTTACAGTAAGTTTCGGCATAATTACCTTACGTTAGCATTTTAAATGTTACTAGTCTTTCAAATGCCACCTACTTGACTAAGTCAAACATGTTCACAAAAAACCATTTAACTTTTACTTTGACATATCATTTATCGTTTTATTAAAAAGTTTCCTTATCTTATTTAATATAAACGTTTTTAATGATTAAACCATGGCCAGTTATGTTAGTATTATTATTATCTTTAACACATAACTAGTGGATTAAACAAAGTTGCTTGCTGACAATATTTACCTTAAATAAGCTCCATCGCCCTTTTAAAGATCAATTTGTATTTGTACTTTGTAACGCCGCGTTTCAATTTTATTTCAAAAGCGCGTTAATGCATTTAACACCAATTTTCGGACCACTTTGTAGCTATATTGTGTAGCAAGAGAATTCAAGCTAATCGCAGCAGGCGTATGTGCGGAGCGATAAACACCTGCACCTTTTCGCGTCTGAACTTGTCGTCGATTTTCGATCCGTGTTTGCTGTGAAAACAGTTCAATAGCTAGTATAGTATTGATTTTGAGGCGTTCTTGTTTTCCAAGCAAGCGAAGCCGCTTGTAGCATTGTTCGCGGGCGCGCTTCCAGCGTTGGTAAGAGCGCTTCTTCTAATTTTATTCCTTGAGTATTAATTTTGGTTATTTACGCTGGATTGCTCGAAGCTTTCGCTCATCGAAATCGCTGCGATGCATCTTCGAAATTAGGCCGTGAACATCATCGGTAAGAATGCTTTTGCGTGCATAATTTCATTTTCAAATTTTTCAACATTTAGGCCGTTTAGTATGGGCTAGTTTGGGCTAGAAACTGCTGGTATTGGCTCACAAACCAAGTAGCTATTTGGGTTCTCACAAAGGCTTAAATTCAGCATCCCGGGGCTAACTTGTTGGATCTTCCTTGAGCTGACCAGTTTCCCGAATTCGCGCCTGTACGTAGTTAAGGATTTCCTTCTCTTTAATGCTAGTTCGTTTTTCTGAGAATCATGCAGTCTGTTGGTTCTGAGTGTTCATAGAAAAATGCAACAAACAGGACTTTCCTGCTAATCGCTGGACTTCATCATTAATTAAACTGTAAGTACATGCCATTATCAGCTCTGTTATTTATCGACAAATGATGCCTCAAACTTATGTCAGTTTTTACTAAGATCTTAGCAACTCAAACTGAGAGTGTCAAATCAATCTTTGGTTAAATTGTTATTACCGCAAAAGTGCAAGTATTTAAATAATTCTAAATTGCTGAAATAGCGTGTATACTATATCTCAGCTAGCGCCCTTGGCGTTATATGTTTATGTCATTTGCGATTGCACAGGTGTTAGCCTGAAGTTGTAATTTAACTATAACTAGCGAGTTCTGAAATGGTACTTCGAATTGAAGTTTTTAAATTGTTGTTTCGTCTGTTTTGTTCCGATATACAATTACATGTGAGTGTAAGTTGGGTGACGCCAACCTGGAATTATTTGGTTTGAATATTAAATATTCTTTTGACTGTTACTGTTGGTATTTGTTGGTCTTTTTCGCATTACTACATTTAGATTGAAATATGCAGCGAAGCTTACAAGGTAGGAATTGATTTATTTTGCTAGCTAAGATTGTTTATTTGTTGTGAATATCGACATGGCGCCCAATTCTTTTATTATTCTACTCTGCAATTGTAAAAACCCGAAACATTTCTTAGCTTGATCCTGCCGAGAGTTAAAAGAGCTAGCCGAGACCTTGTCAACCCCTTCGTTTGAGGGTGGTACCACTTTCTATTCGTGTTCGCTGGTAGTTCGTTTCGGTAATATTTTTTCTTAATTCTTTGTTTCTTAACTTGATTATATTAATTAAGTATTTCAAAATCATTGTTACTTAAAGCTCTATACCAAAATCGAAAAAGTATTACCTGCACTTAAAAAATCTAAAAGGGCCTGCCCTGATAGCTTCTTGATAAAAATACTTAGTAGGAAAAATGTCCATAGACATTTCTTTTGAGGCCAAACTGAAACGAATGCTCTAAAAATTAATTCGATTCACGAATCCGAATCATCAAAAATGATGCGAATCCATTTTGCGGATCATGAATTCGAATCTCCAGTTTACAGTGTACAGTTACAGCTCTTACCTTTTTATTTTATTATTATGATCATTAGAGTAGTGCTTAGCAAATTGCACTTGTAAAGTTAGAGTTAAAAAAATAAAAGTAATGCTAACGTTAATCGAGTAAAAAGTATGTTATTTCTTGACAACACTAAAATCGTACTAGTAACATATAATGAGTGATTCGAATCATATCCAGCTGTTTTGTGTTTATATTTGTGGCATAAAATTTTATAATTGCTGATGCGAACTAATAATAGTAAATAATAAATATTCTTAAAATAATTACACTATATTTCTCATTATGGCTTTCAGGTAAAACAAATGAAATACTAAATTTCTCATAAACTATGCTGTTGAACCGTATTGTAATTTTTTGCATATTTAAAGAATGCTTAGCATAACAAAAGCATTAGATATTTATTATATTCCCGACCTAAATTTAGCAATTATTCTGTTTTTTAAGTATTGTCGAAATAATCCTCTGGATTTATGTGTATGAATCAGTACTGTGTGAGAGCTACAAGCCAAATGTGGAAGTTAGAATGTCACCATGAACATGAAACATCCGGTGAGTGAATCGCTTCTACTGATTCGAGGATAGGTGTAGAAAAATATAATTAAATTTGAATAGGTAAGGTTTCATTTAGTCGTATACCAACAGAAAAAATCTGGTGTGATACACGCACACAACTTCATTTTACGGTGATCTTATAATTAGCCAAAAATATGATTTTAAATTTTTAAGCATTTGTCAAAAATTACAAATTCTACAAAAACGGTACAAAATAGAGCGTTAGTTCAAGAGACAAATTTTCTCTAGAATTTTAAGCTGAATTTAAAACTGTAATAATATACCCGGTGTTCTATTTAAAATAGGAGTTAATAAAAAAAAATAGAAAAAAAAACAAAAGAAACCCATTTTAGAAGTATTCAACTGGAAAATCACCTATCTCACATCAGTACACATTAAAAATGTAATAAAAATGTGAAGTTTAAAAAAAAATCGTTATAGCAGTTTTTGAAAAAATTGAAAAAAAACTAAAAAATTACAAGAGTATACACCTACTTCCGGTTCTGAGATTTTCTTCAAAAGATTGCTGTCGCATCTACATAGTACACAAAACTTATATATGAAGTTTCAACGCCATACCTCTTTTCGTTTTGGAGATATTCTGTTCACAGACACACAGACACACACACAGACAAACCAATAAAAAAATGTTTTTTTGGTTCAGGAGACTATGAAACGTGAAGATCTGTTGAAAACTCAATTTCGAATTTTTGGGGTGAATCCAATACTTCCTTTATTGTAAAAGGAAGTAAAAATAATATTCTGCAGATTCTTTAGTATTTAGTAGGTGGTAACTAATTTCAAATTTATACCTGGTAAAAGCTTAATTTTTCTATTGAAAGGTGAAATACTTTCAAATTATTAAACCCAAGTTTATCACAATAACCCCTTAAGTATTTAAAATATGGACACCAATGGCTAGCTGCACGTTACATGTGATTATTTCAGTTTGCCCGTAAACAGGCATTTAATAATCCGTATTCCATTATCTTAATTTCTTACAGACAAAGGTTTTGTCAGTACCCATACTCCATTCAATCTATCGCATAATGAGAAATGGCGACTTTCGAACACACTTTCTAATGTTAATCGGCACTTGGCCCAGTGCTCTAAAAGATTGGACGTTTTTAGGCGCAACGGACTTGATATACCATCTGGTATGCAGCATAACGAGTTCCTTGGCAAAAATAAAAGTCGAAAAACGGAACATGTCATGACTACAATGAAAGGCCCGCGGATTTCTTGCGGCCTCTAAGTATAACGAACGATTATAGTGAATGTAATAATGTATAGACAGCACGCTGAATTTCATATTTGTTGTTTAGAGCAGTTATGCTCCAATAGTCAGCATGGGACTGACGCATGGAACGATCATGCATATTGATGGGGAATTAATAGAATTGTCTGTGTTTGCTCCATTTCTGATTATTCGGTGCTATTATACTGGCAATGTTAAAAATAAACTTCACAACTACTATTATTGACACAAAAAATTAACCTTTCATCAAGTTGCGTTTGCTAAGTCATGAATTCTGAAACATAGTAAAACGTTGTCTTATTTCAGATCTAAGCGGCGTGTATTCTCTCTCCATTTTTGTCTTTTTCTAGCGTAATTAGATTAGTAAAAAGTAATAAATTATTTTCCTCACATTTATATTAATTAATCGAGGCACCCAATTTGAGGAAGATACTTGGTATTAATATTTGGGAACACCAAACGATTATACTACTACCAGCTTTGTTTAGCATCTACTATTATATAAACAAAATAATAATTCAACATACTACTATACAGTACCTAAATACATATGATGATTAAATATGAAAATAAATTGAAATTACCTTTTTACTTGTTTTCTTTTTGTTCAAAGGATAACTATTTAAATTGACGCTCTCTATTAGTAAGCAACACCTGTGTATACCTATCGCATTACTACATAAAACACGTGATTGTTAATATTTTAAAACGCCCGCTCCTTAAGATATATTCAGTCTTCGAAACCTGTTAATCCAGTGCTTTCAATGTGGTATAGCCGTTATCATATTATGTTATAGACTCGCGCCGTATGTATGACGAAAGGTAAAAGAAGTTGCTTTAAAATCTAGTCGGCGATTTATAAATACTGTTAGGGTACAGTACGAATGGGGCAGAGGGCACCCATAAAATTGCACTTTAAATACAGATGACAAGGAATAGAAATTTGCATACGTACGCATCTTTCAATGTGACCTCAAGCACGGTAATCCACCATTGCTCAGCCATACCATCCTGACGGGGTAGTTACGCAACCGCCCAGCATCTATTACAAGTAGCCCGTATGTAAATCGGTAAACACATAGAAAAAAAGGGATCGATCTCGCCTAGAAGCTTCCAAATTCTTAGCATTAATATTTCACCCAGACTGGCGAATTAATCATCGTGATAGCTTACGCTATCCTTTGAATTTGTTACATAGAATTCGTTTACAACGCGTATCACAATCACTACACTACAGAGTAGTAGCACCAGTACATACCAACTTAGGTTTAGGTCTCTGCTAACGACATACTACAAGAAATTAGTTATAAGTACGTATAAATGTATAACAATGTAAATAAATCCTAAGACACTTTAAGGAGAACATAACCAAGACTATACACAGATGGTTTCAGTGAGACATGGGCGAGGCTTTACTCTGAAGGCGTAGGTGTTTATATCCAAAGTCAATTCGGTTAAGCCGTGTAAGGCGTTTAAAATTGTTTTTGGGAGCCACTGAGTTTATTACTCTCGCATAAAAATGTTTGCGGCTTCCCGAACCCAGAAGCAAACTCCCCAGGCGTCATGAGCATTCTAGAAATATTTTCTGGACGCATTCACTTTACCTTAAACTGCTTGGTTATTATATCGTTTATAAAAGTATCTGTATATTTGCTTCACAGAACAAATATCGCCGGAAGCCAAAGCTAACCCGTTACCGAGCTATTCCCAAGGGGAAGGAGGATTTCATATTGGTGGCGTCTTGGTATTACATGCTTATATGCTGTGATAAAATATTTTAATTCGACTGCTCACAATTCGGGAAACGTTTTAAAAGAGGTGTTAGCTTTTCCATAAGAGGAAGAGTTCAAAATTTGTGTCCGTTAGGTGCACACTTTTTAAGACCCACACACGCAAACAGTATAGGTTCTAATTACTAATTCAAAGAGGCATACATATTCAATCTACTAGGAAAGGCTATACATATGCAGAAACAGTGAAGAGGTAATTTTAGTGTAATGGACAAAGCTGATCTCCAGATCGAATCTGAAACTTTGAATCCCAACTACAGGAAGTTAATTTAGGCTACTTCAACGTTCTATCCTAGGCTGATAAATACTAGCACACCTGGGAGGTAATTTGATGGTGTCGAGAAAAACCTAGAGCCTACAGGAAGATCTTGGGTGATGCGCGCTAAAACAATAAAAATCTAGCCTCGAAGTCCGACGGTAACTCAATGAATGATAAACGAACCTCCAAGATCTTAACCACCCTGGATGCCTTAATTATCAGTTAGCAAGCCTAAATCTTACCTTTGAAGCTATGGGTCTAGTTAGGCTCACCAGCTACCAACACGTGTGAAAAGTGCGTGAGTTCTCCGTAAGCTTTCCTTCCGGCCCAAAACGAAAATAATTGGCCCAGTCTACGCCAATGGCGCAAGCCGAACGTAAAATACCCAGTCCACCAGCAGTCTTCCTGCTCCAAGATGAGGTCGTGACGAGCTGCCTATGCCGGTCCTGCGCAAAGACATTCCTACTCACGGGGTGCATTCATTGGAGTGCGCTTGAAATCGTATAAGGGAGGTGAGAAGTTATGATGTTTACATCCATGCAGCGTAAGATACTCGACGTTTACTAACTTTCTTACTTTCCACTCACGCTATCTTCACAAGCATTATGTAGCTTTATGAAAGCTTTCATATAGCTCTGAGTTGGTCGAGTGGTAGAACTCGAAAAAGTTTAGTGCTCTGTTTAACATTGTCATGAATTGAAGTGTTGTAGTGTTGATTATGAAATTTAAAATTATTATGAAGTTCATTGGTTTCTGACCCCCGCCGCTCGGTCAGAGTTCGGGGCAAGAAGTTTAACGCAAAATACCCCTTTTCTGGCATGAAACCAGTGGCGATGACATCCGTATTTCAAATCTACATACCATCGTTGTCTGTGATGCTGCATGTTTGTATTAGTTCTAGAATATATTCACATATAATCTCATAAGAGCATTAATTCTTTCCGGAAATTTTTTTGAGTGCGTTCCAACAACGTCGTATTAATTTGAACGAGCGGGACGCGAGGGCAAATTAGGACGTTGTTGAATGCACGAAAAACAATTTCCGGATATGAATTAATGCTCGAATGGAGATTCGGTAAGAAAATCGTAACGACACAAACCCTAAAAAGAAATAATATCTACCTATAAAAAATTTCCAAGAAATTTTGTTGTTGTCTTGGATACGGCTCGTGAACTAATTTTTCTATTGGTCATTAATGAGTGTCGTACGATTTTCATATAAATAACTTTCTTGTACTTGATTGTTACTAAAGGCATTTCTAACGCATCAAATGCATTTTAGTAGTCTACATTGCTATTCAAAGTGTCATATTGCATTGTTTGGCTTTTTTTATTATACTCGCATTGTTGTCAGATGGTTCAATGTGCTATACCGTTGCCTGAAGAGTGCTCTTTCACTGGGCTGATAGATATCTAATTTGTAAAAAAAAGTATAATACTGATATTAGACTGCTCGACCTGTACAGTTAAGGCATTTAAAACGGACCTGTTATCTTACTTGCCTGGAGGCTTTATTTTCATGTTTAAAGTTATAGCCACTTTTTATTTATATGTTTTCACTGTTAATCAGTCATACATGTTGAAAAACAACAATCGGAGCTGGTTCTGTATGTTCATTAATTAACTTCGCGCTTATAGCGCTCAATATAAATCCTGGAGCGACCGTAGCAGGCCCACCTTAGTTGGAAGCGGAATTACCTACTATTGGTTGAGGTAGCAAACATTGAGTAAATAATTTACTGTCTATATGCTTTGAGTGCAGCAAGCCAGCGTTTGCACTTCAAGTAAATGCCGTTTATACCGTGTACGAAGTAAGCATAGAAATTTGGAAAGCTCGTATATTTGTGACGTGGCGTTAGCTATCATTGCCGCACCAGAGCGACAAGACTTCGCCGCAGCATTGAGTGTGGAAATTCTTATGGTCCACTTTTTTTGTAAATTTGAAAAGGGCAATGTTCACATTTACTCGATAAGAGTTCGGGTACAGCTGTGTGAAGATCGTTCCTATGAAACTGAACTTAGTACAGTCATGATCACAGTGACGTTTGGAAATAATTTGTAAGTTATTCACATCTCACTTGCCAATAAAAACTTCAGATTCACACAGCTAAAAACGTTGTCCTAGTTTTTTTTTGTAGCAAAGTACATACGAGCAGTCCTAATCTGTATCACAGGTATGTTGTTCTAAAATCTAACCGTATTGTTTTTACCTTTCGTTGTAATTTTATGTGAGTTTTAAACTCAATATAATTGTGTAACCAAATTGGCATTCATTGTGGATGTCGCTTAAAGTCAATTTACCCTGAAAACACTATAACTTTTTATTTCTGGCAGATACTAACATTTATCAACCACGACTAAGGTATTAAAACGGTTTTGTGTCCACGGAACCAGTAAAATAAACGTCATGTTGCGATTATTAATTTCTTGCTGCATTATATATAAGTACAAAACGTTTTTTTTTGTTTCAATTTATGTTGCATACACAAGAGTCCCAAAAGAAAAAACCTAAGACATTTAAGTCTGCACTTTTTGAGGGCCGAGGTATTGGACCATAACGCCGATCCACCTCTCAGGAAAGTTTTGGTTTAATAATCCTCTTATTGAATCGCCAACTCCATCCAACTGAGGTCACATGTTTCTCCTGACAACTAACGGTACTTCCTCCAATAATCCCGGTTGTGTTGTTTAAGAAACCGACATAATTTTCTGCATTTAATGGTAGAGGCAAAATGTATGGGGTTATTAGTCTATTTCCGACCATTTCAGCACATATATCACACTAAATCTAAACTGGTGATTAGTTTGGTGGAAGACATGGGGTTTTCTTAGGTCAGTGGTGCATATGTGCATATTGAACATTCTGTTACGAGTAAATGTTGCTTCTTCCGTCCATAAAATGTTTGCAGTGAAAGCCGGGTTGACTCCTGGTTACCGTATTAACCATCTGCAAAATGTAAGATATTTTTTCTTAACACTCGACGTACAGAAATAGGACTAATATCAAGTCTTGGAGCTATAGAGCGGGTACTTTGGTTCTTCTTCAAATACATTTAAGATATTCTCTTCCATTTTGAGAACTGACCAATAATAACTCAATAGCCAACAGGTTAACAACAAATTGGTACGAAATTTTTTGCTTGCTTTTTGACATAGAAGTGCATTATGTAAATATTCTCTGTACACTTTAACACACCCTGTATACTTTCTACTCTCATAAAGTAACTTAAGCTGTGACGTTACTCCCCCTCCTGCCTTTTTTCAATAGTAAAGCTTTTAAGCCGAACTTTGCAAAATGAGATAAACGTTTCCCACTGTGTCACACAAAAATTCAAAATGAGGGACATGCGTCGTAAAACACTTTTTTATTATTCAATTGTTTTTCCGGAAATAAAAACTATTAATATTAAAACATTTCCGAAATTGCCCATCCAAGTGATTAAATGGTGTCATATCAAATTAAATTGTGCGAATTGTGTTACTAAATCAACAAAGAGTTTTAAACCACAAGTTCGCTTCTTCAAAGACTGGTTTGCATAGCTTCCCTCTCTATTATGTTTATATTGAAGACACTTTCACCTGATCATATGTTACTGTTGAAATGCTGCATAATTGCACAGGGAACGTCTGCAGCAGCGCTACTCGTATTGGTATTAAATAGGGCGTAAATAACTATCTAAAACTGTTGCAAAATATTGGCAACCACATATTATATACATTTTAATTTATTCTGTAGCAAGCAGATTTATCTTTAAAAATTGAACGATTAAAGCATTTACGCATGCAAGTAGCGCGTCATATTTGAAATATCCAATCATAAATTACTACTGCAGTTAGGAAGCTGATATTATAGAATACTCAGGCTCCAAAATTGTCAAATTTTGCCCACCTAAATGATAAAAGACTCAACCTTAAACTTGAACTTCCCAATTTCTAATTGTTCTTCCTACATCCAAGAGGTGCATTTTGATTATGACGTAGCAGTTATTTAGTTCCGGTGTTATAAAAAACCAACAGACATAGTCATCCCACGTTGGAATATGCTAATCGAGAGCATAATTTACAGAGGCCTTTGAATGCGTACGCTAAGGTTACGCCAGTTACACAATGATTTGAAATTATATTGGTTCATCGGCCTACAAATTGCGACTACGTTTTTTTTTTTTTTTTGAATCAGTAGGACGAATATTATTTTTTTCGGTCATAACTTCCAGCATATCATCTTTATCTAAAGATAATTTCACAAATCAGCTGACCATTCGGAAAATAATGGCAATAAAACAAACTTAATTTTTGTGATAAATGTATTTCTTATCGTTTTAATTTATAAATAACAATAACTAATTAAATCGATCATGAAGGCAATATGTACATGACAAAGTACTGCAATTCCTACTGAAACTTGCACATCAGTCGCTCGAACAATGCTCCTAATTAGTCGCCAGCAGATTAAGTAGAACAACCTAAATTAATAATGTCTTGATTCGGAGAAGACACAAACAACAGCCTAAAAACAAATGACAAAATGTATGGGAACTGTCAAGGTTAGAATGTCTGCGGCAGCAACGGGGTCATTTCGTTTTCAGCTTTCCATTTTTCACGTTGTTGTTTTCGCTGGCTTCCAACGCCTTCCTTGGTGGGTTCAGGTAGGTCTTGTTATAGAAGCTGCCGAAGAGGTAGAAGAAGAACATCGCCTGCGTCCCCAGCAGGAACACGATAAACTTGGGGTAGTCGCACTGTCGGAACAGCACTTGGAAGTTGTGGATGCAGATGAGGCAGAACTGTACCTGGAAGTATTTTTCTAAATCAGTAAGCTGATTGAGAATTTCATCGGATTAGATAGAAATCAGTACAGAATAAATACACTGAAATAATAATCTACCTAGGCTAGAAGAAAAAGACTTAGAGCACTAATAATTTATTTTTCAATATAGTCACCACCCAACTCTACACAATTTTCTGGGAATTGCAATATACCCTTAGAATGGATACATTTTTCTTGTTCAGCACAATAGGTGCTACCAGCCCGCTGAGGTTCTTCGTCAGAAGAAAACAAGCGATCTCACAGGTTCTCTTTAAGTTTCTGAATCAATAATAGTCACGGCGGGTATTATTAGGGTTAGTTGCTGGATGATCTAGATCAAGGAATCCACATTTTTAATTAAAGCTTAAACAAATTTCGGCGCTGTATAGAACTGACGGTGATTATTTTACCGTTCTCCCTAAATTTATTTCTTCAAAATTATATATTATTGGAACAGAGTGTTGACTGCTTATGGCAAAATTGACCGTCATGTACTGGACACTTTTTTAATAGTTAATCTTCTGAATTATCATTTATCTTAAAAGACCCATTAATTAAACACAAATCTGTAGTAGACGATAATAGCTACAGGAATTGCAATCCCATAGGTCCACTTTAGCCAGAAGTAACGATAATTAGATGCCGTTTCCACCTTGCTGTTGGTTTAAAAAAGTACAGCACTTGAGTGTAGTCACAGAATACCAAAATGGGAAAAGCGAAGTCTGTAAATTGTTATATTAGATGCTGCGTTTACCAGTTTTGGATCCCGAAACAGTTTATGACTGCTTTACGTTTGATATGCGGTTGATGCAAAAGTCATTCAATAGATGAAGTTTGGACCCGTGTAAATTATATTTAAACATTAAACGATCATTTTAAAATGTGCAAGTTGCCTTCTTAGCCGCAACAGACGCCCATCCTTCGCTGGGTATGCTCTAGGTGATTTGTTACAGCCTCACGATGCCTGCGACTGCGTAGCAAGTACCCGCGCAAGGGAGCCTCCACTTCTATTCCCCAAAAAGATCATCAAAGTAGATAAATGCCCAAGCGGGTATAAAAGGACAATACCCGGCCTATCCAACTTTTCACTCCACCCTTGAGTCCAGCTTCATTCGGAGAAGCGGCTTCATCCCGAGAAGTAAGCTTCAGCCTGAGAGTTTTTAGTCCAACTTTATCCTGAGAAGTAGATCAAGCCCCCGAAACTCCATGCCTAGCGCTAGATCCTTTATTTCCTACGTTTATGCGCGTTTAATAATCAGATGACAGACATTCTCCGAAACCGTCCCCAGATCCCTGTTGATCTACGTCGACGCGGTCACTTATACTTCAACGGAAAACAATTCACAAATCCTACAGGGCACCGAAGCATTCTACAGAGGAACGTTGTTAAGTCATTTTGCTGTTTTAGATGCTTAATTGCATTTCACGCCTTTAGGGCAATTTGTTGCTAGGTTAAAACCATTTTCAATCTTTGAGCACAAGTACAATCTCATCTTCCGCACTTTTGATTCAGGTCATTTTGGTATTTTAAATAGCCACCTAGGCTTTAGGGCAGCGTGCCAGTACGCTAAACCCTTTTAGTTCTTTATTTGGCTCCATCGCCTAATTCCAGAATCATGATTTCGCACATATTTGGCCCCAAACGTAGCATTTCTCGTCGGTTGGAGCCCCCCTCTGATGGCGCTTTGGCAGCCGAGCGTATCGCTCGCAAGAATTCCGAATCTTCTAGAAAACACGCCGTTGTGGCGTGATATCATGACGCCGGCATTAATTTGTTTCATTTTATCGCCTTGCGATTGGCTGCCGAGGTTTAGTCACGTGGGGACACGACCAAGGTGACCTGTGCCAGCGCTTCCTTTGGGCATTCAGCCGAGAGCCGTCGATCAAACAAGAGGTCGGATAGTGTGTGTGCGTTCGTGCGGCGCTTCCGCCCTTGGCGGGGGCGTCAGCCTTTTTCCCGTCGAGTGCTGTTTCAGCAATTACGTGACAAACGTTTTCGCCTTAAGTGGCAGTTGACCTCAGCCCGTTGCAGAGAACGCTTGTGTGGTGGTTGTGAGTGTGAGTTTCGAATTGTCTTCGGCGTAGCGTGGGTGTTTTTGAGCCCAGTTCCTGCTTCCGTAAGTAAGGGGTCGTGCCCCCTTCATCTCGACCTACGAGGATCTGTCCCGCAGAACGAAAGTGGCCCATTTTTCGTCGTCCCGTCGTACGCGTCCTGACGCGTCCCACGTCGCCATTGTGGCGGACGTGCACTCATCCCTATAGCCGTCGAACATCGAAGGTACCTGCCACCTAAGACTGCAGCCTGTCGCAACTCAACTGTACCAGGCTCCCCAACCGCCTACATTATTAAGGTATGTGTCTTAGAACTGATTACCGCTGTGAACGCGAGCGAGCCGTCACATCTCTGGTGCCTACAGGCACTGTCGTCATAACTGTCCATGTCGCGAGTGCTAATTTGATCGTTGCTGTTCGCTGCATAAGGCGTCGCGCCAGCATATTTTTACATTCATTCAGAATCGCAGACTGTCCATGTCGCGAGTGCTAATTTGATCTTTGCTGTTCGCTGCATAAGGCGTCGCGCCAGCATATTTGTACTCATTACTGCTCATTACTGTTCATTACTGTTCATTACTGTTTAACATCTGTCGCTAGGTTTAAAGCGCGCGCCAGCTGGTGTCCTTAGTTATAATCTAGTTATAGATATAGGGCGACGCACTCTGCTGCCCCATTGTAACCCGTTAGGCAATACATGATTTGTTAGCTAAGGGAACTATTGTTTTGTTTCGACTTGTGCATGTTCTGTTTCAGATAAGCGCCCCCTTCATTGTACTGATTATTGTGCGACGGAACGAGGGAGCTTTGAGCGTACAGGTGGGTAAGACAGCTGCGTAGTCGCGGTCGGATTGACACCTAATTACAATCCTTGCATAAGGCAATCCCGAAATTGTTATTCGACCTTGCATTTCTTGAGTAATCCTATCGGCGGAGTATTTTGCGTGCTTCGCTCCCGTCTAACCGTCCAGGCCCGGTTAGCCGGGTTAAGACAGGCTTGGTGGCGCCCTCACAATTTCGACATACCCTATATATATATTATGCCACAACACGCTTGCCCAGAACGTATCGTGTGACTCACGCCCGACTCCCTGAGCGTTCCAGCCGTGGCCTATTAGCCTATTTCGAACCGATTTCAGGGCAAGTGTGCCAGTTTTTCAGGACTGACTCCGTGGTGCGATGCTCACCTTGGGTGGGTGTCGTAAAGTTCTTTTAATACCGTAACAACGTCAGCCGCCCCAGAACCTTTGGTGCTAGTCACCGCGTAGCCAACGAATTTTGATTCTCAATTCCTCTGCTGCAAGCCGGAAATATAATTTAAAGCTTAACTTACATGATGAAAGGTTCTCAGATAGTTGTGTAATATCACAAGCACAAATACCATCAGAGCACCGGCCGATTGAAATCCTTGCTTGTTAAACACCTCGATAAAATTGACCGCCATTATTTTATACAATTTTAGTTACAACGAAATAGCCCACTGAGACCGCACCAACTGCTGTACAAACCAACGTCCCGACCAGACGCTGTTGGCCCTAAGAGTAAATATGTATTCGACCACAATCTTTATTTATGCACGTTTGATTGTAAATATTTGTTTGAGAAATACATTTTTAGGTTAAAATTATGTGCTGTGTATTGATTGCCAATAAACTAACTTATTTTCATTCACAGTCTAATTAACGAAGTAATCTAGAATCCTGGATTCTGAGCTACACAGAAAATGTCTTTGTAACCGGAAGAAATAAATTCAAATACAGTCGGGTATTTTAAGATCCCTAAATATTTTTTTGAGACTTGATTTTATGTTAGCGCTTTCTACTTTCGTAGACCTTCCCCATGCAAATTTGGGCGAGGTAATTTTCCGCCATCAATTCATTTTTATGAAGTTTTTGGCATGACAATATCTTGGAAATTTGGTCTTATTAGTTGGGTGAATTACAGTACCCCTCTAGTTGCCTCAAGGTGTGTTAGTATTTCGAAGGTAATACTTGGCTGCTCAAAAACGAAGACCCAATTCTTATTCCTCCTCTATCGCCCCTTTTTCTCTCCTTCCCTGTTTGTTGCATCTATGCTTTTGCCATACATACGAGGCTTTCGAGATTCGTCATGATATCTGCCGAAATCCATGTGAAGCAGCTTCACGTTGCTGTTCTTTCCGCCGGAAAAGTTAAATCCTTCACTCGGGCAGCTTCCTATGGGATTTTTAAGCACAAGCGCAGCGATTAAAGGTTTGTCAATTGTTCCAATGCATGGTTTATTGAATCGCGCCCACGTGGAGAGTGCTCATCTTAGAACTTAAAGTTTTGATTGGAATTTTTGACATTTGCTTTGTCTGCGCTCTTTTGTTTGTTAAGAATAGTAAACGGTTAATTTTACTGGTATATGTGCGCCGTACGGCGATTATGCGAAGAATGTATTTATTTCTTGATGGCATATTTGGCATTTTATCTACCAGGCAAAGCAGTTAATTTTCGGGATTAAGTGGAGAATTCAAAAATAAACAAAACCTTATCTCTATATCTACGCCGATTTTCAATTGTTTATTCTCATACATTGAAGTATGGACAAACAAGCAGACCGTTGTTACATACTATTGGCAGAATTATTTTGTTAGTGAAAAAGGGCTTAATATTGAATTTTGATTTAAATTAAAAGTAAAAATTGAAAAAAACGGGCATTACGGAAGTATTTGTTCGGTTTCAAGCTGACCACAACTATTTTCTATGAGGACGTTCGATAACGGCTAGAACGTTAGAAAATATTGCAATTGTAAGGAAACTGACAAGACTGGCGAATTAATTTCAAAATTATGTCTGAAGAGCTTCACAGATAGACATTTAGACTGATCTTAACTGAGAACTTGAAGGAAAAAGTGTGTGCTGTATTCGTGCCTCATCACTTTTTTTATGGAAAAAGGAAAATGCCGAATGTACGCGTGTCTAGGTCTTGTCAAAGCCGCCGACTTTGTTTATATCAATTATTGCTGCCGATGGGACTCACTGCTTTAAATAATACGCCAAAACAAAGCGACAAAGTGCGGAATATAAAAGTAAAAATTTTCCAAAGCGAAAGAAATTAAAATTGGCAAAATATAAATCGAGACCATGTTGCTAACATTTTTCGATGGAGAGGGTATTATTCATAAATAATTTTCACCAGATGGTCCGACTGCTAGTGGTTAATTTATCTACAAGTACTTAGAAAATTATTAGAAAGGATTCTAAACGTGTGGAGAGAAATCTATGGGAATTTGTTCAATGGTCTCTTTTGCATGATAACACACTATTTCATAAGACTCCCATTATCTAGATTTTCCGGTAAAAAATATGCTTAATCATCCTCCATATTCCCCAGATATCCTTATATATCTTTAGTTGAAAATAAAAGGTTGATACTTTAACGATGTCTTTCATACTGAAAGGACCGTGACGAGTGAATTAAAGAATATTCTTAAAAAAGAGTATCAAAAGTATATTTTAAATCTGTATAAACGTGGAAACAAGCGTATAACTTCAGAAAGTTACTATTTTAAAGGAGAAAGCTAATGAACGTCTATTTTATATACTCTCACTTTCGGAAATTAATTGTTTTATTTAGTATATCAACGTCTATTCGGGAAACCTCGTCGTACGTGATTATACTATTGGAATAGCTTTTCACTCCAACTATAGTTCGTCTTGCTTCGCTCAATAGATTCTGTGCGCTCTTATCAAATTAGATCTTTTACTTGCACGGTTGCCATATACTATGCATGCATCAAACCTGCCTTAATAATTTGAATTCCGGATTCATTTTGCATGTTCAGTGTTACAGCATGGGAGCTCAATTTTCCAATAACAATAAAATCAGGGTATTCCACTTAGTGCGTTCGTATTCTAAAAACATAAATTCGTTGGAATATAACTTTGTTGAAATATTTTATTACTGCTTATGTAATAATATAATGAAAATGATAGTGTAATTAGCATTACTGTTCAAACAGATTGGACATTACATTCCGCCCACAACTTCCCCATCTGACGTTTCTACCCAGGTTTTGTAAATTTTAAAAATTAACTTCCCTATTCAAGATGATCCACCTTAAACAATCGTATTAATATGTACTATACAGAACTAGGGTTTCCAAGTCCCGGACAAAAGTGCTTTCGGGACTTACGCGCTAAATTTCAAGTCCCGGGACTAGTCCCGAAAATCCCGAAAATCCCGAAAATGGTCCCGAAAGAGAAATAGTTTTCAGGTGAAATTTCGAATGAAATTTCCAAAGCAAAACAAGTGTTTTAAGTTAAATAAAGTATTTCTGTGCTGATAATTTGCGTTGGGGCTCGTCTTCAACTTCATTGCTTTCTTCTGGTACTAAAAATGTCTGTCGCTCTTCATCTTTCTTTTTGTTTGAACTGCAAAGTGCGTGTGTAATCCTTTCGTCAAGCTGCCTCTGATTATGAAAATTTTCTAGGAACCAACTTTACATTTCGCCAATTGTTTATCTTCAATATATAAAACTGTTACCATAGTGACTTCAAATCGTTATTTTTTTAAATGTAGAATGAAGGTAGGTTGCGAATCGGAATTCATTCTAATTGTAACGCTTTATCAGACAAATAACGAACACACTTAAAACCCAAAAATATAAATTATTCAGCTTCTTCGCACATATCTAAACCCAACAAAAAAACAGAGAAATGCATAAATAAAAGAAGATATGCAAATGTGGCTGAAACAACACACAGGTTTAATTCTAACCTATCGAAAACAGTACCTCTCCTGCCTACGCAAAACGCAAATAATGCAGAATGTGCAAGACGCATGAGTAATACGCCGGACTCCGGTGAATACCCGTCCTAATTCTCTAATATCGAGTATACGCACGCATGTTGACATAGTCCCGGGACTTCGCCTGGGCTGGCTGTGGTCCCGGGACTCGATTTTGTGGCAGAATCCCAGGACTGTCCCGGGACCGGATCCCGGGACTGGAAACCCTATACAGAACTTAACAAAGTATACAATAAATATAAACAATGAAATAAGTAGAATCAAGTGCCAATGCGCACCAGTGCGTTCTTTTAAAAGTTAGTTGGTTATACAGGGTGTTTAAAAATTGCACTAAACAAATATAAGGGCATTATTTTGCATAAAAAAAATAAGAGGAAAGCCCTCATAAACATATGTCCTAAAATAATTCATTTCAAAGATATCCTTGATCAAAGAATTAAAGATAGCAATTCATTTTTCAAAAGTGCCAACGCATGTTTTTGTGGGCGTTATTCTGTAGTAAAAGTAGAGAGATAATAAGCATGCGTTCTAAAATAAATTATTTCAAGTTTTTTTTTTAAGTAAAATTTATAGTAACTGTTCGAAGTAATATAGCTGACAGTTGTAAGTAAAACATGCAGATAATGAAAAGCAAATATCAGCCTACTAAATCTAAACGTTTTAAAAACGAATTTGCTATTTTTAATTCTTTAATCAAGGATATCTTTGAAATGAATTATTTTAGGTTATATGTTTATTAGAGTTTTTCTTTTATTTTTTGATGCAGAATAACGCCCTAATATTTGTTCCAATTGTTGCAATTTTGAAACACCCTGTATTTTTGAATGAGTGGCAGAAGTTATTTCCGAATTTGTTTTAGTTAGAATAAGTGACTCATTGAGGAGGTAACGTCTTGCTGTATTAAATAAAACAGGAACCATAGTCATTTGTATTTTTCCATAAATCATAGTAACTGAAATAGTTATTGTAAACAAGCACTTCAAGACAAATAAACTGCCCTATAAGGCTATCCTTGGCTATTATTAAGTAATGTTGCAGAAATGCTCTTTAATTAACATATCATCCTTGTTTACCTTCAACTGATGTGTTCTAAAACTTACAAACACCTGACAGAAATGTTTGTTGTCCAGCTTAACCTAAGCTTATAATTTTTTAATTTTTCGAAATTTTCCCTAAGATTCAATAATTCACGGAAAATTCAACAGCCAAGAATGTGTTCAAATTAGAAACTAATCCAACGCTGGAAACTACAGCTCGTTAAATTCATAATTAATTTACCATTTGCATGCCGGTTAAATGTCTTTTCCACCACAGGTATTTCTGGTATTGCGGCCCGAGCGACGCGAGCAAGTAGTAACTGTACATGATGATGTGGATGAACGAGTTGATCATTCCGAGCAGCGTTCCATGTCCACCTGCAACAATTCCCTTCTAAGTTCTAAGCTGCAGCTACGCTTTTCGTGAAAGTTCCTACCTGGTAAAAATCGGGCCCCGATCCAAGCGCAGACGGGCATCATGGAATGGTGGTAAAGGTGCAGGAACGACACTTGGTTCGTTTTCTTTCGTAAAACAAAGAATACCTGTTGGGAAACTGCATTAGTATGCAACCGGTAGATCCTTGACGCTCAACACTAGGAAGCGATACTTACTGTGTCTAGCAGTTCCGTGATTTTGCAGAAAAAGTACCACCACACCGCGCTTGCCATCTGAAATTAAGCATTAATTTATGAGTAACTGGACTGGTGATTGCAGATAAAGTCAAATGTAAGTTATATCAGCGCAGCGCTTGCGAAATGCTCATTGCAAAACAGCAGGAAAAATTAATGGGGATACCACAAGAAATAATTTAACCATGAAGTTCTTTTTTATTTTCCTTCCGTCTAGATTGTAAACGTAAAAGATCTTATTCTTTCTTTCAGGATTAGTCTGTCACAGGGCATCGTAGGGGTGAAAAACAAAAGTTTTTATGTGATTTCTAATACATAACAAATTTAAAACTGTTTTAGTTTGTTCAAAATTGACGTTATATTAAAACATATATTCATGACAAAAGTACCAGGCTGGTTCAATTAAACCACGTTTATAGTGAGAAAATTATGATTGGTAACCTGAACGACAAAATAAGTAAATCCTGGTTGTTTATTAAAGTGCTTTGTTTTATATGTATAATTTATTCTGTAATTAATTCTATCAACTTTTAAAACAGAATATCAATGTGCTGCAACCAAACTTTTAGCTGCCGAGAAGCTTCTCCTAAAAACTCATACGAAAATGCTTTTTGTTGATGGAGACGCTTTCTATTCAAAAACTGTAGTTCTAGAAAGGTAAAAAGATGTATTACAAGGTAGTGAATACACAAAAGACATGACACGTTCTGTACAGGCCCATGTTGTATAAACTGCAAACACTGTTAAGTGTGTGGAAAAAATTTTGCTTGAATATAGGCGTAGTAAAGTAGGAGATTTTGACAGCCTCCTGAATATTAGCATTGGAACTCGCCATTAGTAAAGAACTCATCATTGAGATGACGCTGATGAGCAGTTTCTGTCCAAGAATGGTTTCTCCATCAAGCTACAGAATTTCTTAAGTAATATTGATCTATAACTTAGTGACGATTTAGGGATTGTGCTCTAATAGCAATAGATTTGTTAACATAACCTCTTAATATAATATTTTGCAAATCTGTACTAAAATGAAAAATGTTCAGTTGTCATGGTTAATGCCACAAAGACACGTATGTGAACATAACCTAGATGATCTAACAATTTGTATTTATCACAGAATTCAAAAATTTTTTATGCAATATATTGCAAAAATGAGTGTTTTTTGCTCTAGACTCATGGAACTTGCCACTTTCATAAACAACTGTTTTCTAATTTCGACATATAAAGTGTTGCTTTTCAGAACTGACCGAAGTTTAGAAACGTCACACTTTTCGTACCCAATTATGAACTGAAAATATACCGCAACTGCTAATGAAAAGTACATTAATTGACGTGGCAAAAAAGCAAAAGCGCACTACTTGGTCTCCAATTCATTGGACATTTTTTGACATGACCAATTATAATTTCATCATTTTAAGCTATTAAGGAACAATTTTCTCAAATTTGAAAAAATTACATGTTAGGAAAAGTTCGACTTTTCCATTCAATTTACATAAAATTTTAGTTAGGATGTGACATACTATTCCACACCTCTTACAATAGTTAGAAAATTAATAGTTCTTAACTGTTTCAAAAACAGTAAAGATGAAGGTACTAACGTTTATTGATGAAAAAAACTAGCTGTAGAAAAATTATTGATTGGGAAACTCGGTTATTCCATCACTCAACATTTGTCTTGAGCTGGATTTACCTTCATTTCCATACTTGGTAGACAAATAACTATTGTGCAACTTGTATGACTTCTGAGACTTCCCTAATACTCATTCCGCAATATCCCACACTTTACACAAAATGTTCAATAATTTAGACATTTTACCATAACAATTCCCAGTCATAAAAGGAAGTTTAAGTAAATAAACTATTCATTTCCTGAAATAATTAATTCTATCAGGTTAATTGCCCATTTGGACAATTGTTATTAAAATGAATTTATACAGGGTCCGGTAATGATCTGAAGATGGAAGATATTTCTAAATATGCAAGAGTTATATAAAATTTTCTTAGTATATAAAGTTGTCGGTAGGAAGGTGTACAGGTGAGCGAAACTCCATGTTTCAGCTCTATTATAAGAAAATGAAAAACGACTAAATCTGAAAAGAGGTTCTTAATGGGATTGAGTAAGGTCCATTTTAAGCCAAATTTTCATATTTTTACATATTTCGAAACAGAAGTAATGACGTCATCGAATTTGTTTTTCCCAGAAACATACCTATATTTTAGCATATTTAAAAAGAGCTAATTTTTCTGACACATGAACAGATGCGGCTTTGCTATTTGTTTCCAAAGGCTACTTGTTTAAATCGTGACAATTGCGAATTTTTGATAATATTTTTTTTACAAATTTGCTTATAATTTTAGAACGGAGAAGATAGCAAATTTTTTTTTACAAAATGGTGTCAGAAAATGAGCTCTTTTTAAATATGCCAAAATATAAGTATGTTTCTGGAAAAAATAAATTCGATGACGTCATTATTTCAGTTTCCAGATATGGAAAAATATGCAACTATAGCTTAAAATGGACCTTACTCAAACCCATTTAAGAACCTCTTTTCATATTTTTTCTATCGTTTTTCCTTTTCTTATAATAAAGCTGAGACATCGAGTTTCGCTCACCCTGTACATTACGAAAATATGTT
This sequence comes from Agriotes lineatus, assembly GCA_940337035.1. NCBI lineage: Eukaryota > Metazoa > Arthropoda > Insecta > Coleoptera > Elateridae > Agriotes > Agriotes lineatus. The sequence continues at coordinate 103,043,671 of OW679196.1, read as the reverse complement.
TGCTTTTACAGCATGGTTCAAAAAAGTGTGGCGCACCACATTTTCTTTTTTTTTAATAGCTTAATAGTTTTGCACCGAAATAGTAATGCTTTTAATGCATAGTTGTACTATTCCAATAACAACATTTGTATTTCAAAGCAATGTGTTTCAACTGAAACAAGAATGAAGACAAAGTACTTTCTAACATGGTCTATTTTTGTCAAAAATGTTTTCCGAGTGTTGCAAACCACTTTTTTAATAACATTTATAAAAATATTAAATTAAATGTACATTTTATTAACTGTTTTCAGTACTTTAACAGCCACATTAAAAAACCAAAGTAAATAATAGCTATTTTATTTATGATACAAGTTGCTAAATTGAAGTCTTTTAGACATGCGACTTGGTTTGTCAAACGAACGAGACCGAAAGTCGAGTCTTTGAAGCGCGTATCATTTTATGTACTTTGCATAAAAATAATCAGAAACTTTGAATTTTGACATTTCATAAATGTGACAATCTGTCATAAAGGATGCTGTTCCAACGTTTTTCATATGAAAAGTATAATGCAAAAACCAACCTTAGCTGGCCCCATTAAAGCACTGCTTTCAGTGCTTTAATAGTCACATTAAAACACCAACGTAGATAACAGTTATTTATGTATTAGGGGCATAATCAATAGATTTTAGCACGAGGAAATGTTTAGAGCGCGACGCGAAGCGGAGAGCTTTAAATTTCCCTACTGATGATAATCAATATCATCCATTAAAGTGACTTCTACCAATTTGGAGTGTCATACCGAATATGATCCAAATGGATCCATGCATTTTATTGTGATAAGCAAAATTCAAACTTGCCTTGAAAGCTTGAACACGCTGTATTTCTGAAACTATGATCAAAAGCAGAATCGCTACAGGAGCTTTCGGCTTCGTTTTATCCTACAATATTCCTTCAGAAACCACACGTTCGGCTTAAGAAATACCCTGTTTATATCATCCCACCCATCATTTCTTAATGCATAATTTGAAAATGACATGGCCACTGAAAGTGGATGGATTAAATATACCACATACGGCCAGTAAATCATAACCAACTTCAAATGGTTTTACTAATGATCACCCTAACCATAACAAACCTTGACATAATGTAAAAAAATGCTGGAAATAATTGCCAGACGCAAAATCTGTTGAAAAACATGTTGTGGTCAAACAAAATCTGTATTAGCTCAACGTATTTACTTAGCTACTACTGAAGACATAAAACAAACTTTACACAAATTTATTTTTATGTTGTTTTAACAACTTAGAAAGAAAATAGAATTGCAAAAATAACACTAGTCGGTGTATCCAGGTTGATATCTATTTGTATTAGAATGGGTATAGAAAATTATTATGTCAAACTATTTTGTCGAAATACTGATTTTTTTATAATACTACACAATAACGTTCATATTTCAAAATTTAAAACTAAAAATTACTACAGACACAACTATTCTTTGTTTTAAATTTAGTCCTTTATAGATATCAAATTTGTTAGTCAAACACTTTGAACATTTTTTAAATACCACTACCAATAATTTTATTAAAATAAATTAGACGAAAAGATTTAGTTAATACTGAAGGCATAAAGTAAATTTGATGTCAAGTTGGTCACTTCTTTTGCTTAATCATTTAAATCAGCGGTTCTGAACCCTTTTTCTCGTGGCCCCTTAACACTCTGCCATAAGTGTAGCCCCCTGAAAGTCTTTCTCATTATGTATTCACTCCTTTTCGGCAGAACTATCAGTAGGCCAACGGTTCTTAACCTTTTTGATGGGTGACCCTAAATTCAGAAATTATTATTGAAGCCCCCGGTTCTAACTGTTTTATACATGCAGTCAGTATTGCATTGCAATATTGAGAGAGAAAATTGCAGACAACACTAAATACTGCTTTGAATAAGGCATTTCGAGCAGATATATGTCGATCTATAAGCTAGGAAAATTTGTTAACACTTTTCCACCATAATTTGATCTAACTTGTTTCTCTTGCAATACGCTTTTTTAATGAAAGGCTGACCATGCCAAAAATACCAAAATTATTTTAATTAGAATAAAACCACCTATCCGGTGGTCTTAAAAACTAGTAATAACAATATTGATGTGCAAAAGATATTTAGTGGTCACTCTGATGTTAGATGTTTGAACAAATACGAGAGGTGTTTAGAGTATATTGCAATTCGGACATTGAAACGATTAATAGCAATTAAATTCATTTATTATTTCTTGACGTAGTCCCCACATTTCCTTCAGCGACGCAATCCCCGAAAAAAATCCTTTTGTCCTGCAAACCACGCTTCCATCTCCTTTTGAAGACACTCGTTGATCGAAATCCGGGGCCCCGAAATCTATATTTCGACGTTTCAGTAAAAATCGCTAGGAGCCAAGTCCAGGCTGTAAGGTGAATGGTTAAGTTGTTCGAACCAACAGTCCTTCAGGGCAGCCTGTGCAACTCTGGCGTTGTGGACTGGAGCATTGTCAAGCAGTGGGAAAATCCCCTTGGGCAGTTTTCTACGTCTCTTTTCTTTAATTACGCTGCGAATTTTTTTCAAAAATTATGTATAATACTCTGCATTAATTGTAGTTTTGTGTTGAATATAATCGATTAAAAGCAGCCCTTGGAAATTCTAAAACAACAGACGGCATATTCTTCCCAGCAGAGGCCTGTGTCTTCAAGTTTTTCAAAGCTGGGGATTCCGCATGCTTCCATTACATTGACTCTTGCTTCATTTTGGGATCCTAGTGGTGAAGCCAAAGTTCATCTCCAGACACATGTCGAGCCATAAAGTCATCTGGATTGGAATTAAAGAGGTGGAGGAGCTCGCGTGATGCTTCCATTCTGCAGTGCTTACCCAAAAAAAAAAAAAAAATTCTGACTGATGGATGATGTTGTAAACACTCCATTTGAAACACCAATCTCTTGGGGAATTTCTGATGCCTTTGTATCCTCCTCACTTTGGATTATCTTCAAGGCTCTGGCGGCCGTGTTTGAATTCTTTAAACTGCCCAATAGCCGTAGCATATGAAGGCTCTTCCGATCTGTACACTTTGGATAAGCGATAAAAAATTTCCTTTGCATTTACACCCTCTTTACACCGACACTTAATGATGCTTCGATACTTGAACTTCTTTAAACTACACTCATCCATATTTCACAACTTTCAGAAGGAAAACAAAAACACATAGGACAACCAATTTTTGAATTCTAGAGTAACCAGATTTAATGTCTCAAATAAAATTTGCACGAAAATCTAAACTTTGCTAGTTACAACCAAATTGCAACACACTTTTGAACGCCCCTCGTATCATTTATACGTGGTATGCGAAAATAATTTCTAAGTAACACGAGGAAATTGCAACTAAAGGTATGAGTAATTTTAGAAGAGAAAAGCTTTTTTGCTGTTTTATCAAGTTTTTCGGAGACCTTTCGCGATTCACCTAAAAAACCCTCGCAACCCAGACTTGGGCAACGGCGCGATATTAAAAACCGCTGAGCTAGGCCATAGTCAGTTCCATTTCTTATAGGAAGCAGTTTTTAGAAATAAAATCGTTTGCAATCAACTTTTTTCAACATTTTCACTTCTATTTAGAATAAAGTTATAGTAAAGCTTTTCGATTGCTTTCCAAAAATAACACAACTTCTGTTAACATTTTGGCTAAACAATCTTCTTTGTTAAGCTCGAGTTGAATTTATATTAAATAGTTTTGTCAAAGTGATGCATTTCCCTTTATTTAACATTTTAGCTAACAAACTACTTACCCTTATAGCCTGTGGATTATTCGACCAATCGACGGGCTGGCATGTGAAGCTGTAGCCATTAAACCACCCTCCTTGGAAAGCCTGAAAAGATATTATTTATAATCTTTATAGCACCATAACTATAGAGGAGAAATAGTATATTACAGCCCGAGATGGGAAGTGTTTCATTACTGTCGAGAGATTAGTTAGCTGATTGAGACGCGAAGCTTCGAAATCAGCTATTATCTCGAGACTAAGGAAACTTCCTGTCGAGGTTTGTATACTATTTTATTTACAACCATATATGTAATGTACTTCCCGCACTCGAGTGCGGGAAGTGAGTGCGGGAAGTAGCGGGCGGTAATGTACGACTTCCCGCACTCAAATGAGGTCAGTAATGTTAACATTACATATTATATGGTTGTACATAAAAATATATAAATTATAAATAAATGCGCATCAACAGAGTACGTTGCAGCAAAGCAATACTTGAAATTACAAGGTATATTAAAAATATAATGAAGAAAATTAGTTGAAAAATTGAGATAGCCTAAATTCCAGAAAAAACCAAATTTTAACCTACTATATTAACTGGATATACAGGGTCCGGCAAAGATGTGTGGATTTAAACGTTTTGCTTCCAAAACAGTAATCGTTATATTAAATTATCTAGGATTTGAAGGTAAAGAGAAGTAAGTATGGCTCACTACATTTTTTGGAACCTACCCTGTATAATAAAAAGTATTTCAGTAATGTGCACGAGCTTTATACCTAAAACTTTTATATAAGCTAATTTTATGCACCTCTCACACTTTTAGAAACATCTTCCACCTCCGCATCACTCCCGGATCCTGTATATTGACATTTTAGTGAGAGTTGCTTTCACGAAATGTGCATTGGCATTTGATTCCTGAAAACACTTAACATTCTGTTTTCATAGTGATGTTAGTGCACAGCCTCGTATTGCAGCAATCGATTTAATGTTGTTTTTGTAAAATGATACCATAATATTTTTGTGATATTTTTTTATATGCTAATTTGGATTCAATATCGAAATTTACTGATTTGAATATAAACTATCCAGTTTTAATACAATATGACATATGCTACATCAATAGGAAAGAAATATGTTTATAAGAGTTTACATTTAAAGCAACATGTAAAACACCTGCAACGAAACGTTAAAATAAAATTTATTGGGAAATCGACCTCAATTATGCGATAAGCTAAACTAAGCTTTAAGTTTCTAAACAATTTCAATTTTGTTAAACGAAAGGTAAACTCAGGTGTGGGAAAGGAAGTGAACAAGTGGATCCGGCCCACCTTGGAATCTATAAAACCAGGAGCTGGCTCACCCTAGAATCTAGCCCAAAACAAAAAAAATTAAATGAAAATAATACTGAAATAACAATTTCTATGGGTAGGTAACTTAAAAAAAAAATAAATTTTGAAATATTTTAAATTTTTGCATGGAATTTCTATCTGCCACACAAGCAGGAGTATATTTCAGCCAACGAAAGCCGGGAGAGCCCCATGTTCACCGTGCTTAAAACTTTGGTTTCTCCGACTTCCTAAATTAGAATGGGGGGAGGGGGGGGGGTAGAAATGGTGTCGAACAGTGTGTAGCATTTTTGGAGCGAATCTTTAGAGTTGTCATTTTTAAAATGACTGCTTGAAAAGTAACTCCTATCGACATATTAATTAAAGTGTAGAATATAGACGATCAAGTATTCAATCGCCCCATGAAACTATAAAAAATATTTAACAAGTTTCATACCCAGGCACCGAGAGTTTATAGTTCTTTCTTCAATAGTTTAAAACAATTTAAAAGGTTTTATAAATGTTTAGATAAAATTGATATCCAAAGGACCAAACGCGTGCCGGAACGCGATGCATAATGGCGAATAGGGGGTCAGCTATCAGCTGTCATTGAATGGCATTTGTATTTACTGGTTCTGATATCTCTGACGTTTTATTTTAATATTCTAAAATCAGTATTTGTCAGTGTTACTTTGATTTCTTCACTTTTGTAATTTGGTAAGTTGTAAGGAATTTTTTTTAATTACCCTAATTATTGAGTCAAGAAGCCTTAAGTGACAGCTGACAGCTGATACCCTGTTTCTGATAATGCATCGCGGCAGGCGATTTGGTGCTTTGCATTTCATCTAGCAATTTAATAAACCCGTTTCAAAATATGAAAAAAAACTGTAGTTTTCGTTCCTGGGTATGAAAGTTCTTTAAAAAAATTATAACTTTATGGGGTGATGGCAAACTTGATCTTCGTTACAGTACACCTTAATGCATATTAGGTTAAGTGGAAGAGCAACATATGTTGAACTTCGCCTTTTTTCTTGTAGTTACTACTATATGAGAAAATAAAGTCATTTATTATTATTATTATTATTATTATTATTATTATATGTCGATAATGGCTACTTTTAGAGCACTAATTTTTCTTCGTCTGCTGTCATGATACAGTACTTTGTTGCTATTAAACATCGTTATTAATATTTTTTAATTCCTCAAACAATACTTATTTGCTTCCTTGAAATTCTGTCTTCATAGACGCTGTTACTCGATTATTTCAAAATCAAAATAAAAACAAATGTCAATTTTAACATGAAGGCGTACAATGGCAGCAATGTTCTGTTCCAGTTGATTCTTGATAGAGTTATAGAGGTTGGCGATTTGTCGTCTCTAAGCTGGTGTTTCTTGTCAATATCGTACACGTATTCAAAACTCTTATCCTTATTTTACCCTAATCAGAGTAATGGAGGTAATTTCCAAAATTAAAATTAAATTATCTAGTGGTTATCAGGCAAACCAGTAATTTACTATTTAAAACAAAATTTTCAAAACCTAAGTAAAAATGACCAAGAAAATATCACTCGAAACTAAATTTTACATTAAAAAGTGCAGCGACCCAAGCTTATGTGCAATATTTGGGGTACTAATTAAACAAGGGTTCCCTCCTAGGTACCTATCATTTTGTGATATTTTTTAAGGTTTGATAAACAACAATCAATATTATTCTAAAACAAGGACAAAACAAATTGAATACATCTTTTTCAGGCAAACGTAATAAATCAGACACTGCTTTGGATTACACATTTAGAAAGAATTGGCAATATAATTTTAAAACTCTATACGGACACAAAACTTTATATCGTTGCTTGCAAACTTATATTGTTGAGAAAAAAATCAGTAAAAATGTAACACCTGTGTAGCTCGGTGAAGCATGAATTTTTATCATAAGAACTAACTCTACTAAAATTCGCAATGAATGAAAAATCTATACAGTTCTAAATGTCCGCTGTCAGGCTTTTTTCTGACTTACTAGTAAACTAAAAAAACAATGACTGTGACAATCTCAAGACTATGAACATTAATTTAAAAATGTATTAGTTCCTGCTTTGGCTGTGTGGTTATGGATAATGTACCGTATCACCGCGTGTGGATAGTTAAATCACTAACAGTTTCTTGTAAGAAAAGCCAAATTCAAGAGAAGAAATTTGAGAAAAAAAGTTGTGGGATTTAATAAAATCATTTGGCTGTGACAAACACATGCTACGTAATCGAGTGGAGATTGGGTGTGAGGTCAGTATAGTCCCATGAAATGATATGGGGGTTGTGTATTACATACTAAAATAAGCATACAAATTCACAACATTCGTCAGAAAACAGGGTAGCAAATGTATGGCTTGCAGCTCTTTCGAAATATATCGCAAACATATATCATTTTTTAACTATTCAGAAAACAACTTATTTCGGCTGACTGAAGAAACACATGAGAACTCTTACAGAATCATAAAATGAGGTGGAATAAATTTGATTCTTTTAATATTGGTTTCGATTGAGGCTGTTCCAGCAAGTTTGTAAATTATTAAAAAATATATGTTTGATATATGGAATAGTTACTGAGACAAATACAAAACACTAGAAAAAGCGATATTTTCGTAATCATGATAAAGTGTTTTCCGAAATAGAAGATGTCTAAGTTGAAGAAAAGGGACCCAATGTTTTTCTGACTATCGTAAGGAAGAATAAGGAAAGGCTTTAAGAGAGCAAGGTAATTCAGTTAGACAATCCTATCAAAAGAAAAACTATATTTAGCAAAAGGCATGGAAAAGCAGGGTATTTCAACGTGTGAACTACTCCAAAGGAGAATCTTCTCCTGAAACCATTTATATGATACCTAATTAACTTCACAGTGATTATATGATGAAAGGAAAAATCAGGCATTGGTGGAAGAGTCATAAGTATGTTTAAATTGTCCACGCCTGCTATTGTAATTGTAACGTGTTTTACATTTTATTTAAACATATTGTATTTAGATATTTGCATATTTTATAGAATTCAATCCAAAATGTTCTCAAAAGGTCAAATCTAATAACGTATTTAGTTTTTCCAATGTTCTCAAAGTTAGAATAAAGTATAACTATTCGCTACATTTTATGCCAGTATCCACCATATTATATTATTGAATTGCTTTTTAAGAGGTCTCCGGTATGTTATTGCTTAAATAAAACACATTTACAAAAGTTTCTTAATATAGTACTTCAAAGTTTCAAAGGTTCGATTTTAGTTTACTACTTTAGTTTCAAAGCCTATCATAGATCATGTATATCTGGTACATAAGATATCAAACATGACCGACTTACTATTTATTAAATACTTGTATACTCTGTCCTGTATCCGGTGTGACGTCAGCACAAGTAGGCCAAATTGGTCTATGATTGAGTTTACTCCACTTAGAGCCTCGAGATAAAAGGTTCGACAAACTCAAGCATTGGACAATTCGACTTACTTTGCAGAAGGCAAGGTAAAGGTTCAAGATAATTTCAATGCCCCCAACTGGGGGCGGGCTACTATAGGGACTTTGCGCCCCTTTTCAGCCAGGGGTGGAGAATGGAAGAAAGGTCAGGAAAGGTGGAGAAATACTGCCCCAGTATTTACCTCAGAGAAAGTACTCTGTTGACTCAGGAAAACCACCTAAAAACCTGAATCAGAGCAGACGGTAGCGAGTATCGAACCCATGATATCCCGAATGCTAAGAGACGTGCTAACCACTAAAACTTGTGCTGATGTCACGCCGAAGCACTTAGACCTTTATACTTTGAATAGGGCACAAGAGGAGTATGGATTATGTGTGTATGTAAAAATTTCTACACTGCAACATATCTTTTACATCAAATCTAAGATGACATAACCTATATTACAAAGTTGAACTCACACAAGAAGGTCTTCTTATCTTTCTAGATTTAAAGCATTAAGAATAAATTTCTATACAGGATGCGTTCAATTTAATATAATTTTCTGGGACTACAGCTAATTTTATATCTACTAAATGGGTTGAAATTTGCTTCTGGTTAACATATTCAATTATGTGCAACTTAGATTTTAGATATTCGTTCTTCTAACTGGTGGATTAGTAACGCAGCATTCCAGTGCTTGAATTTTAACAACCCTTTTCATAGCATTAATGGTAGGGGCACCAGAAAGCGTCGTGGCCGATAAAGGAGGTAGTTGAAGCCAATGCAGTGTGTTTTACTTCTCACTTTCACATCCGTGTATCTTGCTTATTTATGTTCTGATTTATTTTAAAGTCAGTTATTCTACCCTTTAAATAACTTATTTTTGCAATTCTTAAGTCATTTTACCTTAAACCAATAGCCAGCTGCGAGCAAAAATAAATGAAAGACATTAAAAAATCATAGCAGAACTGGTTTCTTGGAAAAAAGTTGTATCAAAAAATTATTTTTATCATTATGGCGACTTCCTACAATATATGCTTCACTTCTCGCATTCACACCTCTGTATTTTCTCGATGTATTTTCTAATTGATTTCAAATGTTGGTCAACAAAAACTTTTTTAAATGCGTTTTTTTCAATAAAATTAAGCCTGCTATGATTGCTCGCTTCTATTGTTGATTGTAGTAGACTACTGGTTTGAATTAACATTATTTTGAAAATATGAGAACAACCCTTTTAAAGAATAGTATAATTGATCAAATTTAAAACCGATCAGAAAATAAATAAACAAGGTACATAGGTGTGAAAGTAAGAAGCGAGTCGTTTATTGAAGAAAATCGTAATAAAGAAAATAATTTTTTCATGAAAATTTGGATTTGGCTACTTTTGTGATCCGGTGCAACTTTTCTAATAAGTTTTTGGATAAAACTAGTCCTACTATAAATTTTCAATTATTCCCACTTATTTTGATTGCAGTAGGCTAGTTATTTGCAATAAAATTGTTCAAATATTTTAAAAATAACTATTTTAAAGGGTAATCTAACTTACCAAATTTTGAACTCGATCAGAAAATAAATAAGGAGTACCCGGGGGTGTGAACTTTCACATTGAATTACTAAACGATACGTTAATGGTAATTGCAAGTTATCCAAAAATATGCCACAAATAAATTAAAGATGAGTATTAGTAACCTGCTTTATTAAAATTGTAAGTTCTAAATTTATAAGGGCTATTAAACTGGCAGATTTTTACAGAACTTCTACTATAAGTTCATTCCACGTTATAAAATATTTTATGGAATTTGAATTTTAATGAAATATCATAACCTTACTTTATTACTGGTAGTCCTGGTTGGACATATACGTACGTCGAAATTACTACAAACTTTGATAGTTTCTTAAGAGTTTACTCTGAGTATCGGAAGAAATTTAAACAAGGATAATAAAAAAATGATCAGTCTCGTAGGGGATACCTCAGACATCCAACAGAATTCCTCAGATCTTTATAGCTACAGGGACACCGAGGTGGTAGTTGTTTTACATAACTGTTGCACTGAATATTTGTTTACTGAGAAGGGCATGCGACACGGGTATGGTGTCTCATCCACACTGTATACATAAAGAAATACAGAAATACAAAGATAAGGAGGTTATAATCACTATTAAACGGAGAAAGCTCCTATATTTTGGTCATGTCATGAGGAACGATAAATACCACATATTGCAATTGATACTGCAGGGCAAGGTAGAGGGAAGAAGAGGGCCAGGCAGGAGAAGACATTCATGGTTGTACAACTTGAGAAAATGGTTAGGTCAAACTTCCATAGAACTATTTAGAAAAGCCACCGATAGAGTCAAAATTGTCATGTTAATCGCCAACGTCCGAAACGGATAAGGCACGATGAGAAGAAGATATACATTGATGATCCCTATATAAATGGAAAATCACTCGTCTCACATGAATATATACAGGAAATGTGACATATCTCCTTCTCTTCTCTGTACGAATCTAATGGCCACTGCAACTTGTTCTATGGTGCTTTCCTATTCTCGAGCTTCTGTGATGAGGGTGTCCATGTTCTTCCCGATTGGGGAATTCGTTCTACCCATCGTGTTGGTAAACCACCTCTTTTTTTGGATTCCTTTACTTTTCCTGGGATTATAAGTTTTTACACACTAATAGAGTCTCGCATTGCATGTCCAAAATAGCGCATTGTCCGTAGTTATATATCATCTGTTAGTCAGCGTTTAATACATAATTCTTGTACTATGTAGTTGTTTCTTCTATGTTTCTTCAATTTCATTATTCGGCTCTTAATTGCATAAAAGTCTATTACTGATTGATACAGTTTTTCCATAAGTAGTACTACCACACCGCTGTAATTCGATTGGTTATATCCGTTGTATACCTTAAAATTTCCCCTGAACCAATGATGTCCATCCGGTATTCCCATTTCTCTTTCTATTATGGCAAGTTTTCTAGGGTGTGTGATCAGCCCTCTTATGTTCCATATGCCTATTCTGGTCTCTTCGTTGAAAATCGGTTAGTTATTGGAAAATTGCTAATTATTTGCTGATGATCGAGTGATAATCCAAAATAACCAGGATAGTGTTCAGCTTGCTTGTCTTCAACTTTATATAATAAACTAGAAATTCCAACCAATTGTAGCACATCACAAAACGAAAGCCAAGGCATTCCATGGGAAACACCATTAGGAGAAAAATTAGTTGAAATGACAAACCTAATAAAGCAGTCAACCATTTTAACCATGTGACGTTGGATATGACATAAATAGGAATGTTGATATTAAAATGCAAAAAGTACATCGGATGCGCGGAACTATTTAAAGAACTTTTCGTAATTAAAACAGTTACATTACATTATATGTTTCAGAAACGTTAATAAACCAGAAAAACCTGATAACAATACAAGATTATTTGAACTTATGCAATGGGGCTACACTCTTAAATATAATAGATAAGAATAAAAACTAAAAGTATGAATATCATGGAATAGACATAGAGGTAAAGAAATAAGATATGCAAAAAAGGTTTAAATAAACCATAAATGTCGCACAACAGAAGAACTACAGAAGAAACACGACTTGTTCCAAAATAGATGACAGAATTGAACGGAAAGGAATAGCACACCATACTCATCGACAAAAATAATAAACAGTACCAGATATAAAGGAAATAAAAATCGCGTGGGACAATACTCTATATACAGGGTGAGTTTTTTTTCATTATCACTATAGGGATCTCGGAAACCGTGAAAGATAGAAGGTTGGTTAAATGGAGAAAGAATTGCAGTTTTATGAGTTTATTTGAGATGTGCTTTTGTTTCTTTGAAAAAATCCAAGGCCTACTAGATACAAGCAAAATATTAAAATTACTTAATTTATTAAAGTCGGTCTAGCGCCGTTATTTTTGAAAATAGAAAAAAAATAAGAAGAATAAAAGTTTTAGCTATTTTTACGGTGTTTATCTTACACTTATAAGTTTTCTTCTGGCTTTCATAGTTTTTGAGTTATAACATTAAGTTACATTTTTTAAATAGCAATCATAGTTGGCTTAGACATTTCTAAAAAAAGCATATCTCGTTTGCTAAATTGAGAAAGAATTGCAGTTTTATGAGCTTATTCAAAGTGTGCGTTTGTTTCTTTTAAAAAATCCAAGGCCTACTAGATATAAGCAAAATATTAAAATTACTTAATCTTTTAAAGCCTGTTTAGCGCCGTTATTATTGAAAATAGAAAAAATAATAAGAATATAAGTTTTAGCTATTTTTAGGGTGTTTATCTTACACTTATTAATTTCCTTCTAGCTTTCATAGTTTTTGTTTTCGTCATTTTCTTATTACGAAAATTATTATAAAAGAATTATTTGTCAAAATAGGCATAACAAACCTTATGTCATTTTAAGCGGAAAAGTGAGCTCTTTTTTAGAAATGTCTAAGCCAACTATGATTGCTATTTAAAAAAATGTAACTTAATGTTATAACTCAAAAACTATGAAAGCTAGAAGAAAACTAATAAATGTAAGATAAACACCGTAAAAATAGCTAAAACTTTTATTCTTATTATTTTTTTTCTATTTTCAATAATAACGGCGCTAGACCGACTTTAAGAAATTAAGTAATTTTAATATTTTGCTTGTATCTAGTAGGCCTTGGATTTTTTCAAAGAAACAAAAGCACATCTCAAATAAACTCATAAAACTGCAATTCTTTCTCAATTTAACCAACCTTCTATCTTTCACGGTTTCCTAGATCCTTATAGTGATAATGAAAAAAAAACTCACCCTGTATATATAAAGAAAAGTCACAACCCTGACTAATCAACGCAGAGCCGAAACCACTGGTACTAGAAACTTGAAATTTGTGTGGAAGGTTCAATTTGTTACGTAAGGTAGTGATAAGAAGAGATTTTTTGAAATTCGACCCCTAAGGGGGTGAAAAGGGGTAAATGTGTTTTCACGAATTTCTCAATTCTCTTAGGCCCGATGATGTATCGCCTTTGTGTTTACTTGCAAAGATTGTCAATGTAAATACCTAGAAACGTATTTCAGGATTTTGCTCTAATCAACCCCTAAAGGTTCAAATCTGGATTCGGGGTGAATTATTAAACCTTTCATATCTTCTGTGTTTGTTGAGTTAGAACATTCGTTGTAAGCATATAGATGTCTTTTTAAAATATTTAGAAAGGGGTTTAAGGGATTTTGAAACAATTGCCCGTGGGGGGTGAAAACGGGTAAACTGTGTTTCTTACGAATTTCACAATATCTCTTAGACCCGATAAGATATCGCCTTTGTGTTTACTTGCAAAGATTGTCAATACAAATACCTAGAAACCCTTTTCAGGATTTTGCCTTAATCAACCCCTAAAGGTTCAAATCTGGATTCGGGGTGAATTATTAAACCCTTCATATCTTCTGTGTTTGTTGAGTTAGAACATTCTTTGTTAGCATATAGATGTCTTTTTAAACTATTTAGAAAGGGGTTTAAGGGATTTTGAAACAATTGCCCCTAAGGGGGTCAAAAGGGGTAAATTGTGTTTTCTAGAATTCCACAATAGCTCGTAGTCCCGATAAGATATGGACTTGGTGTTTGCTTGCATAGGTATCCAATACAAATGTTTATAACACATTTCAGGATTTTGCCCGAATCAACCCTTAAAGGTACGAATCTGCATTCGGTGTGAATTATAGAACCGCTTGTATCGCCTGTGTTTGTAGATTTAGAGCATTATTTTTTGGCATATAGATGTGTTTTTAAAATCTTTAGAAAAGGGTTTCAAAACTTTTTATATATTCCACCCCTAAAGCGGTAAAAGAGGAAAATTGAAAAAAGGTAGGGGGTTAAAGAATTTTTCGAAGTTCCACCCTTAAAGAGTAAACTGTGTTTTCACGAATTTTTCAATATCTCTTAGAATAAAATAGGAGGAGTTCTAAAACTCGGGCATGTAAGATTTAGAAGAAGAAACAAACATTTGTAGACCGTACGAAGAACGGGCAACTTGCTAGTTAAGGTATATAAGTTAACTCTTCTCAGATAACAGACAACAAATATAAGACAAAGGCAACTATGGAGGAATAGAACACCCGCCGATATTAAAAGATGAAGTATGGAGAAATCCACTTTTGTAGCTCTACCTGAAAAGTTAGCCAGATATTGTATATAAGCACTTACATTTTTACAATAAACTAAGTTTTAAGTTCTAGAAATAAATCCGGAGTGGAAAACCTGGTAGTAATAAAACATTGAAATTTGCAATAGAGTTAAACTTAAATTCGAAGTTCCTGAAACTTTAATAAATCAGAAACGAAATTAACAGAACACTAAAGCACTAATTAATATTCAGAAGTTCACAAATGTAAATACTTAATATTCAAGGAGACCATTTCCAATTTCCAAATATTTCAGTGGCAGCTAATAATTAGCAATTCCTGGAGCCGCCATTTTTGTGAATTCCAAGGCATACACAGAGCCAATTTAACATTAAAATCAAATTTGCGACACGTCAGCTGCATGCCATTTCTATTGTCAACGGTCGAAGTCGACCAAGTTGCCGTTCGCGTCAGCTGTAATTAAGTAAATCTTGCACTTGAAATACTTGAAAATGGAAATCTAAAGGACAATAGGGAAATCGTCCTTGTACCTCGTATACTAAGAAAACGCTCATGGCAACTTGTATTGCGTTGTAGAGTATAATCGCGTTTTTCAGGTCGTACGGCTTTCTGTCTTTCATGTATCTGGGCCCTGCGGAAATGCAGAAGTAGAGGTAGGTGGCGATTATGGTCAGCAGGGGCCCCGGCGAACTTATCAAAAGCCAATCCGATGTTCTTGGATCTGGAAAGAGAAAGAAGAGCTGTTAGAAACCGCTGGAATAGCGTGCCTCGCGACTAATTGAGATTTTACACAACTATGTTAGGCAAGTATTTAATAAACAATTTTATTAAGTTTCACCCTTTCGCTAATGCTATTGTTAAGAAAGTGCTGTCGCAAGTTTAAAACATGATTCAGTGGATGCTTTCGATGAACTTGTCATTGCGTTGCACAGTGCTAGCTTTCTTATTAAAATAGCTGTATAAAATTACAAAACTATCTAAACAATTTTAAGTGATCGTCCATATAGAGGAGTGAATTTAAAACATTTGCTGTTATTTAACTTTGACGACTTAATAATTAATGCAAATTGCATTACGGCAACTTGCATTCATTTTATAGTTATAATAGTTCTATGATTAAACCAGATCTGTGCAACCTTGATAGTATTTAAAAATAGTATATTGTTTTATTGAGATTAAAAGTGGGCTTTTATTTGACAAACAACTGTTTGCATTTGCGAGGCAAAGCGTAGCGTAAACGAGCGAAATCAAAAATTGCGAGTCAAACAGAGACATTTTTAATACAAATAACACATACTATTTTTTCTGCAACCCAGAAAAGTACACATATTAAAAATTTTGAATGATTGACTGCGTTTGACGTTTGTCATTCAAAAATCATTAGGACTGTTGCATCCATAGTGGACTTTTAGTTATAGGAAGTAATAGCTATTTATGCTCCAAGTACGAATTTCAGTACTCGTGCTAGTTATTACACATAATTTTTTAATCTACTGATTTGGAAGAGTTTTTCTAATTATAAAATGACAGTTTAATCGAAGAAAAGGCGAAAAGTCAATGCGGTCATGATTATACAGCAAAATGGGAATGCCAATTTGATTTCGACCAATGAAAACGGTTGTTAGTTATTGTTGCTATGCTTATTACTGCCGAAAAGTAAAAGTTACTAGTATAAAAAAGTGGGAGTTTTCGGTCTCTAAACGCTACCGAAATTGGTAGCTTTTCGATGCAGTAGAACAAAAAGTACTTTTAATCCTAGGAACTAAAGGTGTTCCTTAGCAGCATATACTTCAATGACAGATTTAGGTATTAAAAGTGATGACTTTTGAGGCAGTTGCAGAAACATATTATTTTCTGCGTATAAGCTTTGATTAGACTTGGGTTGTAGACAAAAATTGTATGTAGAGCAAGAAAAATCGAATCACGATTTGAATCGCAGTTGTAAGTCAAAACGAATTGATAATAGATTGGAATATCGAATCAATAATGGAATAGCTTCGAAATTATTTAAATGTGCCGTAAAATATGAAGATTTTTTGTTTTACATGATTCTTCTCTTTAGTTGAGTAAAATAGTATTTGCTGTCGTTTGCTATTATATGAGAAGGGTCTTATTCCATACAAGGGGACTAAACGCATTGCGAAAAGAAAAAGGAAACAAAACACAAATCGAATATTACACATTCAGAATATTTTTTCAGACACTCATGATTACATGTATAACTATTTCTAAGGTTGAAAATATTCAGATTTAAATTAGTTTTTATATATAACTATATCTTCCATTGCAAAATTTACAATAATGATTTCTATTATTCTTATTGAAGCAAACGTAAGTATCGATTACTATAATGCAACAACTTCAGATTAGAAGAATTTTGGACTAACCTAAAAACAACAGCAAAACCAAACCTAGATGTTGAATACTATAAAATGTATAAGTCAATTATTCTCATTTAATCGAATAGCAATAGAATACAGAAATAACGTTTACAGCAATATCGAATCTATTACGTTGCAAAACACACCGAATGTTGCAAATTCGATATATTCCTTCGAAAATGTATGAGAAAGTAAACGAAAGTATCGATTACCATCAAACAATAATTTCTGATTAAAATTAGTTTAGATTAATCTATTAAAATCATAAAGCGAATCGTGACAGCAAAAAAAACGTAGGAAAGTACTGATTACTAGGAGATTTGCGATTTAAATCCCATTTAATGTAACCAAATAATTATTTAAATCAAATATCAACCAATTATAAGAAGAATGTGTGTAGTAACAAAGAGAAATGGAACGTTACCAATTCGGAATGTTCCACCAAAAAGTTTAAAATCATGATTTCTGTGATTTCTAAGAAAGTAACCGTCGGTATCTATTACTATAAAACAATTAGTTGAATTATAGCTATTAATATAATGAAATCATGAATCGAATTGTAAATTGGCGATATAATTAGCACAAGGTAAACGTCGGTATTAATTACCTGAAATTAATAATTTCAGATTCAAATGAATTATTCCCGTTTAGTCAAATAAAATAGTTATTAAAATCAAATGGCAATAAATGAAAAAATAACGTTTGTAGTAAGGAAGTCATGAACACGTACAAAAGAAATCGAACGTAACATATTCGCAATCGGAAGATTAACAGTCATGACTTGTTCGATCTTTATGGAAATTAATGTAAGTATACACATTAAAATTATCTTCGATTAATATAATAAAATCATCAATCAAATCGATTTAAACACCAATAAAATAAACGGATCTATTGATTACCACGAAATGATAACTTCAGGTTAAGATATATATATGATTAATTAATGAAATCATGAATCAAATTGTGAATCCATTCAGTACATTTAGACAGGAGGAAAACAAAACGTAGGTATTGATTAATAGCAAGACATCATGTAGAATTTAAATCGAGTATTCTCATTTCATGGATTCAAATAATTATTCATATGATAGTAACAAATTACAGAAATAAACGTTGTAATAATAAAGTTAGCACCCATTTTCTTGTGGGGATAAACCTAAGAATCGATCACTGCTAAGGAATAATTGCGGATTCAAATTAATTATTCTTGTTTAATCAAATAAAAAAGCAATTAAAAACATTTTAAAAATTAACATTATAAATTACGAATAATCCATCAGAAAATTCGCAATCATGCCGAGTACGATTAATATGAAAGTGAATATACTGATCGATTGCTGTACAACGCTAATTTCACATTAATTTTCAATTAACTAAATCATGTCATGAATCGATTTAAATAGCAATAAAGTAAAGTGGGTATTGATTACTTGGAAAAATTCATTTCAGATTAAAATCAATTGTTCTCTTTTATCGACATAATTATTGAAATTTATTAGCACTAAATTATCAAAATATTTGTTATAGTAATAAAGCATTGAACACTTTACAAAGGAAATTGAACTCTACAAATACAGAGTATTCCATCAGAAAGGTCCACAACCCCGACTTGTACGATTTTTACGGAAATAAACTCATGTATCAATTAAATCCATTAAAGTGATTGCCGATTAACCTAAGCAAATCACGAATCGAATCCTTGATAGATTCCATTGATTTCGGTAGCAACAACACAAACGTGGGTATTCATTACCAGGAAACAATAATTTCGGATTGAAATCAATTAGTCTCGTTTAATCGAATCAAATAATTATAAGAATCAAATAACAATACATTAAAAAGTATTTTTATAGTAATAAAGCACTAAACACGCTTAAAAAAACAAATAGGACGTTACAGATTCGTATCGATTCAACTGATTTAAATAGCAACAAAACAAAACGTGGGTAGTTATTACTAGGAATCAATAATTCGAACCCTGACTTGTACAATTTTTAGAGAAATAAACTCGTGTATCAATTAACTCAATTAAAGTAATTGTCGATTAACATAGGCAAATCACGAATAGAATACTTAATACATTGGCATCGACTATGGTATCAACAACACAACCGAGGGTATTCATTACTAGGGAACAATAATTTCTGATGCAAATCAATTAGTCTCGTTTAATCGAATCAATTAATTATTAGAACCAAATAGCAATACATTAAAAAAAGTATTTTGTAGTAATAAATAACTGAATACGTTTAAAAAATAAATAGAATCTTACACATTCGTATCGATTGCTATAAAACGGTAATTTCATATTGAAGTGCTTTTTATATAACCTACGTAATCAATCACCAATCGAATCCTAAATCGATTCAACTGATTTATATAGCAACAAGACAAAACGTGGGAATTTATCACTAGGAATCAATAATTCGAACACTGACTTGTACATTTTTTACGGAAATAAACTCATGCATTAATTAACTCGATGAAAGTGATTGTCGATTAACCTAAGCAAATCACGAATCGAATCGATTTCGGTAGCAACAACACAAACTTGGGTATTCATTACTAGGAAACAATAATTTCGGATTCAAATCAATTAGTCTCGTTTAATCGAATAAAATAATTTTGAGAATCATAACAATACATTATAAAAAGGATTTTTGTAGTAATAAAGAACTGAATACTTTTAAAAAAGAAATAAGACGTTACAACTTCGCATCAATTGCTACAAAACGGTAATTTCGAATTCAAGTGATTTTTAACTAACCTAATCAAATCATCAGGAATCCTGAATCGATTAAAAAACAATAATTCGTATTCAAATTACTTATTCTCGTTTAATCAAGTCAAATAATTATTAAAATCAAATAGCAAAGTAATTTTTATAGTAATAAAGAACTCTTCACGTTTCACATGAAATTAGAATGTTAGAAATTCTGTATATTCCATCAGAAAGTTCGGATTCGTGACTTTTACGATTTTTATGGACGTAAATCTACATTGCGATTCCTATAAAACGGTAACTTTAGATTAAACTAATTTTAAACTAATCGAATCATGAATCGAATCGTAGATCGAATCAACTTATTTAAATAACAAAAAGGCAAAACGTGGACATTGATTACTAAACAAACAATAATTTCGAATTCAAATCCATTATTCTCATATAATCAATACAAATAATTATTACAACCAAATAGCAATAGATTATAATAGCTATTTGTGCAACAAGTGCTAAAAGTGGACGTTTATACACTAGACATAAAAATTATGAAACGAAGCCGAAGGCTGAGTTTCATAACATATCTCGTGCATAAACACTTTTAGCACGAGTTTGCACACAATATTTTCTACGGCCTTAAATTTACTGTTATTAATCCATAAATGTCGATTTAACAAAGGCTTGCATTTATGACAGTTATAATTTATGCCGTAATAAAGAGATGGCCTTGACGCGCAGGTGAATGTTTCTGCAGCCAGTAGCTGTCAAAGTCAGTTGTATGTATTATCTGTAACCTCATTTACCTTGCGGTGTTGAGGCTGGTGCTTTATGCGCTGGCATCTGGCGGTACAATGATCAACTTGCCCCGAATTCGGTATACAGAGTTGGATCGCTCCTTTGGTGCTTTGCGCAGCAACTATTGTGTGAGGTGTGTGTATTGGTGATGTGTTGACCTTGTTACTCTATCTCTAAGGTCTGTGGTTCTGAGTAGAGCACAGTTAATGTGGTTCCCAACTGTAAATGGTCTCACCGAGACCGATTCTAATCGCCAAGGCGAAAAAATTCCGACCCCCGCGGGATTCGAACCGAGGACTTGCTTAATGCAAGTCTGGCGCTTACTCAAAAGCGCCACATGGCTTGTCAAAGTCCGTTATCAAAGGTAATTATAATAGTACACATTTTACTTTATTCATTACATAGTGCTTTAATTATTTAAAAAATACTTTACCTCTAACGAAAAAAGTAACTAGAATAACTTTATAACCTCACTTCCAGTCTAAATCCGACAGCAGCTGTTTACTCTTAGCACATGGGCTAAAAGTAAACAGCTGATTTCACTTTTAACACGTTACCTAATTTATAAAACGTAATTTTTAGTGAAAAAAAACTAGTACTAAAAGGCCTACTTTTAGTAGTGGTCGTAGAAAATAGTATATTATACATCAAGGTAGCGAAGCGCAGTATTATAACTTGAGCGCATATTAGATACTGAGCGCACAGCGCGAAGTATCTAAAGCGCGAAGGTTATAAGACGATTCGCTACCGTGGTGTATATACTATATATATACTGTATGGGGTTCAATCCCAACGTCTGGCAACTGGCGGGCGGCCCACCCAGTCGCTTTAAAAATTGGGTACCAAAACCACAGTTGAGGAAGTAGGGAAAGTAAGGCACTTGTCGAAGGCGTGATGCTAACCACATCACCCAGTACGCCGTTAACGTGTGCCAGATTGACTGGATTTCGAAAATAGATATTTCGGCGACCATGACTCGCCTTGTCTCAGGCCATGTTCCTACATGGAGTGAAGTGCCCGAATTTTACTTTACAAATTTGAAATATTCGGAAATAAATATTTAAAATTTTGTAATTTTTTTTATTTTTTATTTTATGCAAGTATGGATTGGTATACAGCAGGATTTAGATCGCTGCGGTTTATTGCTCCCCAGAGCATTGATTGTTTTGGACTTATTGCTTCATATTTGAGTTGGAGATGGTAGGCGGTTTTCGGCTTTGCAGGGAACCTTGACTTCTGCTCCATTCGGCGGATCATTACGGCAAAATTGGCTGGAATTCAACTTTTTTGCCCACTTTGGGATAAGTTTTTGTGTCTTCACGTCACTGCTTATACAAATTCGCTCTAATTTGCGCTATTGATTTCCAGCCGCTGGTATTGAGTCAAAAGGATATGGTTAGATATTTGGGTTGGATGCCCTCTGTGTGATCGCCTGCTCAAGCGGTTTTTATGGACCGAAGAGTCTGTTGGCCCAGTAACCATTTTTTTTGCAGCTGGTTGTACTAGAGCTATGTTACTTGCATGGAAGGGGTAAGAATCCTTAGTAGTATGCTACCCACCACTAATTGGATTAAGTGTTCAATTAAATTAATCGAGGCTCGATTAAATTAATCGGTTGATTGACAGGTTGCTCCAATTAAACCGCGGATTGATCTAATTAATTTCGCGGATTGATCTAATTAATCACATATGAAGTTTGATATGTAATTTACATATGTGCTACTGAATAAATTACGCATTAGCTTCCGATTAAAATTACGCGTCGGCCATCTTGGATTTCTGGCGGGAATATTTGAAATTTGAATTTTTTCCGATTTTTTTCTAAGTTCCATTATTTGAATTTTAAACTTCCCGGGCGTCGGCCATCTTGGTGCGCGCGCACTTCTCACGGATGTCGTTTTTAATTATGAATTTTCGCGGAAATATTTGAAATTCAAACTGGTGGATCTATCTCGCTCTTCGAAGCTGCTGTCTCTCTCTTGCATTCACTCGCGGAAATATTTAAATTTAAAAAAAGCTATTTGCGTCGGACCCGAGTGGGAATCGAACCCTACTTTTCTTGGCAGCAGCGTTAGCACCTTACCGCTGCGCTATCGAGGTCTGTTGAACATATAGGAATTGAACAAGACGTCATTTCGCAGCTGTACCGTCACACCGTTCGAGTTGAAACAAACTATTTTTTCAGAAATTCAAAATATAAGAACGGAATTGTGCCGTCTAGGGCCTTAGAAACTTGTTAATAATTTTAAAAAATTGACTTTGTAACTAGTTTTGCTGTAATTAATTTAATATGAGTGACGCTATCTCACTCAGTCCCATTGATTTTCTACAGCTTTCTCTTTTCCATCCCGTTTGCTACCTATGCGTAATTACAAAAGACGTTATCGCTCCAGGCAGACTTTCTATTTAGCCGGCGATTGTGTGTCATTCCCTGTAATCTGTACTCACGTTGCAGTTTTTGCGGGTTCGACTTTAAAATTTGGTTCTTAACAATTAACTACGTACATAGAAAACAGGCTGGTTACTTTATTTTATATAGCGAAGTCATTTTTTGTACAATTTACACGCAGAACACAACTCGTTCTTTATGTTTACTTTAGAAACCCTTAACCCTTTTCATTTAAATCGCGAAATCCGCATAAATATATTACTATAAAAAATCGCGAAAAGTGTTGAGTAAATAAATGCAACGCATTGTAAAGCCGTAAAACTTTTAGTTATTGTACGTTTACAAGATGGGTCTTTTGACAAAGTGGACGAACCAAACTATGCTATTGTAAATGTACAGATTTTTCACTGTCAATTTGTATATAACAACTTAATGTAAATTGGTATTTGGAACATTTTAACGAAAACAGCGACTTCTTTCGGCATAAACTGTTTCTTCACACCACGGGGCTCTTCTCAGTGCATCGTTTAGAAAACGCCTGCCAGAACCTGTATGTTTACACGGATTGCTTTGGACCTCGGTGCATTTTCAAACAAAGAACCAGATTCTAGAAATTCATCGAGTTACAAATTTGAGTTTAATATATTCCTGACATACTTCTGTTGTGCCCTCGCCCATATAAAATAAGACATACGCATTAAATAAATGTTTTTATTGTATAAGAATGGTTGTCCCCCATAAATTTGAATAAAAACAGGCAATTTCGTTGAAAAAAAATAGCTTTTCAATATCGTTTGCAAATAAGACAAGGGATACTTGTAAAAATATAAGTCAAACCATTTTTTCTTGTAAAAAATTTACGAAAAGACGTAAGTGTTGGCGACAAATGAAAATAATTTTGAATAAAAACACGCAAAAATTACGAAAAGACGTATGTGTTGGCGACAAATTAAAATAAATTTGAATAAAAAACGCACAATTTCGTTGAAAATCTTTACAAAGCGACTTTATAGCACCGAAAAAATGATGTAAAAAAGTTTTAAGAGTTATTTCTAAGCATAATTTTGCAAACGTTTAACAAATAAACCGTAATTTTTTAAATTATGAAATCGTAGTTCAATTTATATGAATTTTCGATACTTTGTATGTGAAAAAATAGCTTCAATTACTAATATTTGAATAAAAACATGCGATTTCCAAAGCATTTCGTTTAAAATTTTAGAAAATCGATAGCATCTCCATGAAAATTTATAAAAATCGGCATCTTGTCATATTAAATTCTGTAAAAACGACAAAAACAATATTTTTTTCACAACTTTCATTGAAAAATAGTAAAATTTTACGAAAATACGTCTGTGCTGACGACAAATGAAAATAAATTTGAATAGAAACACGCAAAAATTACGAAAAGCCGTATGTGTTGACCCCCAAAGTAACAAAAATTTGAATAAAATCACACAATCATACAGCATCTCACATAAATTTTCGCAAATATCAACATCATGTCACATAAATTATACAAAAACTGTCATCACGTCACTTGAAATTATACAAAAAACGATATTTTATTCAACACACGATGAAAATTGAACAAAAATCACGCAATTACAAGCCATCTCACATAAATTTTCACAAAAATCGACATCATGTTACATAAACTATGCATAATTTTGCAAATGTTTTACACTTTTTATAAAATGCATCGCTCAAAATTAAAAGAAATAGCAATTTCGTTGAAAAAATCTACTACCACAATCATTTCGATAAACAAAATTCAAAAAATCTTATACTTTTGACGGAAATATATGTATGTTGACCACAAATTAACATAATTTTTAAATAAAAACGCGCAATTCGTTGAAAAAAATATTCTGACACCACCAAAACACGCAATTTCATTGAAAAATATATATATGTTGTCCACAAATTAACATAAATTTGAATAAAAACACGTAATTTTGTTGAAAAAATGTTCTGGCCCCTTCATTTCACTTAAAATTTTACAAAACTGCCATCATAACACTTGAAATTATACAAAATATATGTATGTTGATCACAAATTAACATAAACCTGAATAAAACACACAATTTCGTTGAAAAATTTGCAAATGTTTTACACTTTTTTATAAAATGTATCGCACAAAATTAAAAGAAATCACAATTTTCTAAATTATATCACGCTATTATGAAATCGTAGATTGATTTTTTGAAATTTTACACTTTGTAACTGTAAAATAACTGCAAATACTAATATTTTAGCTTTAGACTTTGTAATTATTGCAGATTCGAGAAAAAAAACAAAGCAGAGTAGAAATAAAAAACACAAACACTTTGTAATAAACAAATATATTGTTCTTATTTCGTATAATACTTAATAATATAAATATAAATGTACAGCAGAATGTCTTATTTCTAAAAATTCGCTAGCAATTTACAAAACTGTAGTTTGAGGTGCACGACATTTCAAATTAAAAAGACTGCAAGTAATAAAATCAGAAATTCATTGTGTAATTTTAAAGTTTAAGATGCACCCAATCTAGAATTCCCTTCGTTTTTGGTGTTGATGACATCTGCCTTAGAGGCGTTTTTCTAACGGCCCTTTTTTGGAGGCGTTTCCTTATCGGCGTTCTTCTGACTGAACCTTTTTGATGTGGACTTGGATGAGTAGCTGGTGTTTTTAATTTATATTCTAAATCGGACTCGCAGTTATCAGTTTCCATTTCGGTTTTTCCTGTAGTATCAGTCGGGGTTGGCTTCTTTTGCTGTTTAGGTTTAGCTAGCAGCACATTAGCAACGTTAAGGTCTTTGATGTACTCAGCAAACTGTAGGCGTCCGGGTGGATTAATAGTTTTTCGAGGCCGCAGAGTGTCATGAATTAAATCGACTATGTTAGACGCCGGTAAATTTCACCCTTTATAGTAACGGTGCCCTTGTGATCCCAGCTCACATCGCTTGAGGTACTCAAAATGCGTAGGAAAACTTCAGCTTTTTTCTTAAAAGTTTTGGGAAGTGTAGATAAAATAACGGCATTTGATAGGCTGTCACTGGTTGTTTCAATAGGTATTTTGATTGGCTGCCGCGCCTGGTTTGTGAAATGAAGGAATCGTTGTAAAACCTGATTGTACTGGATCCATTTATCGTGATCAGTTAATTTGGACTTTAAAACTTTTTGCATTTCGTCATCAAGCTGTGATAATATATTTTTCTCCGCATCATCGCCAGACTTAAGACGTTGGACAAATTCCGGCGATACAATCAACATCTTCCGCTCTTTGTCCATTTTAGTCGAAAAGGAGCTCAGTCGTTTGTTCTAGTAGAGCCGTCGTGAATAAACTAGCTTAAATCAAGACTTTCATAATAAATATATAAAAAAAATATGACAGGTACGGGAATCGAACCCGTATTCTCTCTCGAGATCAGAACTTGAATCTGACGCCTTAACCATTCGGCCAACCTGCCTCCCTATATAAACGAGCACTCTCTGCATAATTAAGAAAATATATAGTTTAAAAAGCCTTCTGCATGCAATTTCAAACAATATTTCATATAAATTAAGCCATGTACAAATTTCTAAATCGGTTTTGATATATATTTTATCGAAAGATTGGACCCTCAGCTACCGTTTTATTACTATTTGTCGTGATGCGTCATCGATGAATTTTACAAGAGCCAGCCTGTCTGCGATGTGACGTAGGTAATGTATCCACCCCTTTTTATTTTAAAATTCTATAAAAACAGAGGCCCGACTGATGCCGCACTAACACGTTTTAAACCATTGTACTGTGTTACCTGATGCGGCAGCAGTTTGGACCTCTGATTTTATAGAATTTTAAAATAAAAAGGTATGGAGACATTACCTACGTCACACAACAGACAGGATGGCACTTGTAAATTCAACGATGACGCATCTCGACAAATAATAAAACGGCAGCTGAGGGTCAAGTCTTTCGATAAAATATATATCAAAACCTGATTAAGAAATTTGTACATGGCTTAATTTATATGAAATATTGTTTGAAATTGCATGCAGAAGGCTTTTTAAACTATATATTTTCTTAATTATGCAGAGAGTGCTCGTTTATATAGGGTGGCAGGTTGGCCGAATGGTTAAGGCGTCAGATTCAAGTTCTGATCTCGAGAGAGAATACGGGTTCGATTCCCGTACCTGTCATATTTTTTTTATATATTTATTATGAAAGTCTTGATTTTAAGCTAGTTTATTCACGACGGCTCTACTAGAACAAACGACTGAGCTCCTTTTCGACTAAAATGGACAAAGAGCGGAAGATGTTGATTGTATCGCCGGAATTTGTCCAACGTCTTAAGTCTGGCGATGATGCGGAGAAAAATATATTATCACAGCTTGATGACGAAATGCAAAAAGTTTTAAAGTCCAAATTAACTGATCACGATAAATGGATCCAGTACAATCAGGTTTTACAACGATTCTTCATTTCACAAACCAGGCGCGGCAGCCAATCAAAATACCTATTGAAACAACCAGTGACAGCCTATCAAATGCCGTTATTTTATCTACACTTCCCAAAACTTTTAAGAAAAAAGCTGAAGTTTTCCTACGCATTTTGAGTACCTCAAGCGATGTGAGCTGGGATCACAAGGGCACCGTTACTATAAAGGGTGAAATTTTACCGGCCTCTAACATAGTCGATTTAATTCATGACACTCTGCGGCCTCGAAAAACTATTAATCCACCCGGACGCCTACAGTTTGCTGAGTAAATCCAAGACCTTAACGTTGCTAATGTGCTGCTAGCTAAACCTAAACAGCAAAAGAAGCCAACCCCGACTGATACTACAGGAAAAACCGAAATGGAAACTGATAACTGCGAGTCCGATTTAGAATATAAATTAAAAACACCAGCTACTCATCCAAGTCCACATCAAAAAGGTTCAGTCAGAAGAACGCCGATAAGGAAACGCCTCCAAAAAAGGGCCGTTAGAAAAACGCCTCTAAGGCAGATGTCATCAACACCAAAAACGAAGGGAATTCTAGATTGGGTGCATCTTAAATTTTAAAATTACACAATGAATTTCTGATTTTATTACTTGCAGTCTTTTTAATTTGAAATGTCGTGCACCTCAAACTACAGTTTTGTAAATTGCTAGCGAATTTTTAGAAATAAGACATTCTGCTGTACATTTATATTTATATTATTAAGTATTATACGAAATAAGAACAATATATTTGTTTATTACAAAGTGTTTGTGATTTTTATTTCTACTCTGCTTTGTTTTTTTCTCGAATCTGCAATAATTACAAAGTCTAAAGCTAAAATATTAGTATTTGCAGTTATTTTACAGTTACAAAGTGTAAAATTTCAAAAAATCAATCTACGATTTCATAATAGCGTGATATAATTTAGAAAATTGTGATTTCTTTTAATTTTGTGCGATACATTTTATAAAAAAGTGTAAAACATTTGCAAATTTTTCAACGAAATTGTGTGTTTTATTCAGGTTTATGTTAATTTGTGATCAACATACATATATTTTGTATAATTTCAAGTGTTATGATGGCAGTTTTGTAAAATTTTAAGTGAAATGAAGGGGCCAGAACATTTTTTCAACAAAATTACGTGTTTTTATTCAAATTTATGTTAATTTGTGGACAACATATATATATTTTTCAATGAAATTGCGTGTTTTGGTGGTGTCAGAATATTTTTTTCAACGAATTGCGCGTTTTTATTTAAAAATTATGTTAATTTGTGGTCAACATACATATATTTCCGTCAAAAGTATAAGATTTTTTGAATTTTGTTTATCGAAATGATTGTGGTAGTAGATTTTTTCAACGAAATTGCTATTTCTTTTAATTTTGAGCGATGCATTTTATAAAAAGTGTAAAACATTTGCAAAATTATGCATAGTTTATGTAACATGATGTCGATTTTTGTGAAAATTTATGTGAGATGGCTTGTAATTGCGTGATTTTTGTTCAATTTTCATCGTGTGTTGAATAAAATATCGTTTTTTGTATAATTTCAAGTGACGTGATGACAGTTTTTGTATAATTTATGTGACATGATGTTGATATTTGCGAAAATTTATGTGAGATGCTGTATGATTGTGTGATTTTATTCAAATTTTTGTTACTTTGGGGGTCAACACATACGGCTTTTCGTAATTTTTGCGTGTTTCTATTCAAATTTATTTTCATTTGTCGTCAGCACAGACGTATTTTCGTAAAATTTTACTATTTTTCAATGAAAGTTGTGAAAAAATATTGTTTTTGTCGTTTTTACAGAATTTAATATGACAAGATGCCGATTTTTATAAATTTTCATGGGAGATGCTATCGATTTTCTAAAATTTTAAACGAAATGCTTTGGAAATCGCATGTTTTTATTCAAATATTAGTAATTGAAGCTATTTTTTCACATACAAAGTATCGAAAATTCATATAAATTGAACTACGATTTCATAATTTAAAAAATTACGGTTATTTGTTAAACGTTTGCAAAATTATGCTTAGAAATAACTCTTAAAACTTTTTTACATCATTTTTTCGGTGCTATAAAGTCGCTTTGTAAAGATTTTCAACGAAATTGTGCGTTTTTTATTCAAATTTATTTTAATTTGTCGCCAACACATACGTCTTTTCGTAATTTTTGCGTGTTTTTATTCAAAATTATTTTCATTTGTCGCCAACACTTACGTCTTTTCGTAAATTTTTTACAAGAAAAAATGGTTTGACTTATATTTTTACAAGTATCCCTTGTCTTATTTGCAAACGATATTGAAAAGCTATTTTTTTTCAACGAAATTGCCTGTTTTTATTCAAATTTATGGGGGACAACCATTCTTATACAATAAAAACATTTATTTAATGCGTATGTCTTATTTTATATGGGCGAGGGCACAACAGAAGTATGTCAGGAATATATTAAACTCAAATTTGTAACTCGATGAATTTCTAGAATCTGGTTCTTTGTTTGAAAATGCACCGAGGTCCAAAGCAATCCGTGTAAACATACAGGTTCTGGCAGGCGTTTTCTAAACGATGAACTGAGAAGAGCCCCGTGGTGTGAAGAAACAGTTTATGCCGAAAGAAGTCGCTGTTTTCGTTAAAATGTTCCAAATACCAATTTACATTAAGTTGTTATATACAAATTGACAGTGAAAAATCTGTACATTTACAATAGCATAGTTTGGTTCGTCCACTTTGTCAAAAGACCCATCTTGTAAACGTACAATAACTAAAAGTTTTACGGCTTTACAATGCGTTGCATTTATTTACTCAACACTTTTCGCGATTTTTTATAGTAATATATTTATGCGGATTTCGCGATTTAAATGAAAAGGGTTAAGGGTTTCTAAAGTAAACATAAAGAACGAGTTGTGTTCTGCGTGTAAATTGTACAAAAAATGACTTCGCTATATAAAATAAAGTAACCAGCCTGTTTTCTATGTACGTAGTTAATTGTTAAGAACCAAATTTTAAAGTCGAACCCGCAAAAACTGCAACGTGAGTACAGATTACAGGGAATGACACACAATCGCCGGCTAAATAGAAAGTCTGCCTGGAGCGATAACGTCTTTTGTAATTACGCATAGGTAGCAAACGGGATGGAAAAGAGAAAGCTGTAGAAAATCAATGGGACTGAGTGAGATAGCGTCACTCATATTAAATTAATTACAGCAAAACTAGTTACAAAGTCAATTTTTTAAAATTATTAACAAGTTTCTAAGGCCCTAGACGGCACAATTCCGTTCTTATATTTTGAATTTCTGAAAAAATAGTTTGTTTCAACTCGAACGGTGTGACGGTACAGCTGCGAAATGACGTCTTGTTCAATTCCTATATGTTCAACAGACCTGGATAGCGCAGCGGTAAGGTGCTAACGCTGCTGCCAAGAAAAGTAGGGTTCGATTCCCACTCGGGTCCGACGCAAATAGCTTTTTTTAAATTTAAATATTTCCGCGAGTGAATGCAAGAGAGAGACAGCAGCTTCGAAGAGCGAGATAGATCCACCAGTTTGAATTTCAAATATTTCCGCGAAAATTCATAATTAAAAACGACATCCGTGAGAAGTGCGCGCGCACCAAGATGGCCGACGCCCGGGAAGTTTAAAATTCAAATAATGGAACTTAGAAAAAAATCGGAAAAAATTCAAATTTCAAATATTCCCGCCAGAAATCCAAGATGGCCGACGCGTAATTTTAATCGGAAGCTAATGCGTAATTTATTCAGTAGCACATATGTAAATTACATATCAAACTTCATATGTGATTAATTAGATCAATCCGCGAAATTAATTAGATCAATCCGCGGTTTAATTGGAGCAACCTGTCAATCAACCGATTAATTTAATCGAGCCTCGATTAATTTAATTGAACACTTAATCCAATTAGTGGTGGGTAGCATACTACTATCCTTTGCGGAAGCAGCAGGAAAAGGTTCCACCTTTGAAATATGACCATTACCTAATGGTGTTTATGGCTTCTTGAGTGTAATGCTAATCTCTGCTCGAGTAGCGCCAATCAGGCCCCCGTACATGTTACTTTCAATGTCTATGTTGAGACATTATTTTGGGCTATGCGAACTGTTAACTAATTCGATAAGATTTCTTCAAAAATCCTTGAACGTTATCGTTACGTTGTTTTTGTTTGTTTAATTTTGAACGTCAACGTTTTAATGCTCTGTGCTTTACATTTGATCGTTTATTGTTTATATGGATCTGAGATATTTTCAGTAGTATCATTATTTTACCTTTGCTATTTATTTGGTGCACCCGTAGTACTGTAGGAATTACACGTTAGTACGCCTGTACCGGCTACTATTTTATGCAATGTTATTAACGGTTACAGTTGCATATTATACACTGCTACTATTTAGCACTTGTGTATTTTGTCATTGCAACTCTCTTATTTCAGATATATTTCTATTGATATCGCTTTTGAGTTTAAGAGTTTTCATTTCTGAACATATTTGTTTTATAAAGAGGCGTTGGCCCCCTCAGTATTTTAGTAATATTCTAAAGGGCTGCACGCAGTTTCCCATATTTAGCTGGTTGGCCTTAAAATGTGGCTATGTAGTCTCCTAATAATATAGAAGTAGAGCATACTAGTCGAAAATTTGGTATCAACCTGTATATCACAGTTATCTGATATGCAATATTTTCTTTTTTATTTCTACAGCATATAGGCCTCTAGACAGCTGCTTAAGGTTGTTCTTTTGGAATATTAACTGGAACGTGTATATGTTTTTTAAGTAATGTCTTAGTTGTCTGCTTGCCCTTAGTTTATTATTGGTACTACTCAATTTCATTCGATTCTTCTAATACAGTCTTTTTATTTTCATCAATTTCGGGATTATTGGATATTGTTTTCATCAACCCTGGTTTCTAACGCATATGGCAGTACTTTTTCTATTTTCATATTATCTATTTTTGACATGTAGAAGGCCTTTTATTATTTTGTTGCAGAAGTTTGATAATTTTTGTCGAGTTACGCGAATGCTGTAAAGCAGATGTTTCAGATTAAAATGATTTTAGACTACTCTAATCAAAACGTGAATCAATGCAATGGAATAGAACTGCAACCAGACAAAACATGGGTGTATATTATTAGAAAACAAGAATTACGGATTCATACCAATCACTCTCATTTAATCGAAACGAATAATATAATTATTGAATCAAACCTCAGTACCTGAGAGTTATAATTAACTGAATACCTACGTTAACAAAGGAACGTTACAAATTAGGAGCATTCTATCAGTGTTCTTAATTGTAAATAGTTTGATTTTTATAGAAGTAAACCCAAGTATCGATTGCTAAAAAACAGTAATTTTAAAGTAAAGTAAGTTTAGATTAATCTATTCAAATTAGGGATGGGCGCATGACGTGAAAACAGTTGGGTCACGCCGGTTCACGGCGGGTCCTGCCGTGAACGTGAATAATATTTGAAAATGGGGCCGTGAACGTGAGTGAACATTTCCAAAGCGTGATTCACGTTTCACGTTAAATATTTAGTAACGAATAAAATACTGCAGGGTGCCCCGCTTCTCCGCTGCCCGACATGTGGAAGATCTAAAGCTGGAGCTGGAGGTCATTGTACTTCTGTGTGGCAGCCTGCAGCGACGGAGCTTCGCACTTGTGTTGTGTTGTGAATGTTGTGTCTACAGTCAATCGCGTGTCTGCGACTATAGGCGACCGAGTAAAACTTTCTTTTAGTTCCTCGAACGTAAAAGTTTTTTTAAATCTAGAGATTAAAAGTGTTGCCTAGCAACATATAAATTCTTGTACTCATATCAGTAAGGGATACGTCAATTCTAACGACTACTTTTGGTATTAAAAGTATTGTCTTTGAAGTCGGTTGCTAGAAACGTTTTTTGCGAGAAATCAGTATTTATCCCTTGTAAGCTATTGTAGTACATTTTCATTTATTTGTTTTTGTGGCTACTAGTCTGATTGCAACCTATCACGTAAATTATTTCACGTGCAAGACATATTTTATTTTGGAGTTTTTAGTTCTGTTGCAGGTCTTTTATTGGTTTTAAATTTGAAGAAATAAAAGCTGCGGGTCCCGTCGTGATATTCAAATCAGAGTGCAGTAAATGAGAAAACACTTGTTGGAGTTAGAAAGCACTAATTACTTTTAAACGAAACGAACGTCACCAATTCGAAATATTCCACCAGAAAGTTCGCAACTATCCTTTATTCGATTTGATTGCGTATTGATTGCTATAAAACAGTAATTAGGATCAAAATTATTTTACACAGATCAACCTATCAAATCATGAATCGAATCGAGAAGCGATTCAATCGATTTCAATAGCAACGAAACAGAACGTAGGTTGGTTTAAATCAGATATTCTCATTTCGTCGAATCAAATAATATTTTATATCACATAGCAATAAATTAGAAAATAATTTTTGTAATCATAAAAAATGTATTACGTTTCAAATGAAGCGGAACGCTGCAAATTTGGAATATTTTATCAGAATCACAATCACAATCATGTATAATCTTTGTGGAAGCAAACGTAAATCAATTAAAAACAATAACGTAGGTATTGATTGTTAGGAAACGATGGTGACCAATTTATCTCAATTATTCTCATTTAATCATGCAGCAATAAATTATAAACAGAATTTTTGTAGTAATAAAGAATTTATTATGTTGTAAAAGCAACCCAACGTTACAAATTGGGATATTCCATGAGAAAGTTCAGAATCATGGCTTGTATATATTTTTGTAAGTAAATATAGCTACCGATTATTATAAAACATTTCTTTCACTATATAATAAAATTATTTTCGATTGATGTAATCAAATCATGAATCTATTAAGTCGTTTTACATAACAACAAAACATGATGTTCGTAATGATTAGTGAGATACAATAATTTTGGATTTAAATAAATTATTATCACTTAATTAAATCAGATAATTATTCTAATCAAATAGCAATAAATTATAAAAGGACCTATAGTAATAAAAAATAATTGAACACCGTCATGGCGATAAGTAAGAAACAATAATTTTATTTATATTAATTAGTTTCTATTATAGCATGAAGCTGAAGCAGCTCAAATAGCTATAACACAGAAACAGAATTTTGTAGTAATAATGCATTTCTTAAATTCTTGTAATACAATTAAACCAAGTTTTAAGCTCCATAAACTTTAATAAACTGTTTCTAACAATAGAATTGATCACGTTTCAGAAGTTTACATAGTTTAAAATCATTACGCGTACGATTTCTGTGGATATATGAGTATGTATCCATTAGTAGGAAAAAATCATTTTATATATATCAAACCAAATCATATAATTCACATAGTTTTGAAATAATACCAAAAGAAATTTTGCAATAAAGTCAAAAAGCTTCCAAACACTCTAAAAGGTCTAGAATACATATTGTGAACAAACGGAACGTTACATATTCAAAATATCCAATAGACCAGTTCAAAATCATTACATGTACGGATTCTATGGAGTTGAATCGATTCTTTTCAATTGATCCAAATCGCGAATAGATTAGTGAGTCTATTCAAATAGCGAATTGATTTGAATCACGAATCGACTGCACTATTGATTTCAGTTGTGATTCGAATCTAATCGTTAATCGACTTACTTCAACAATCGAATTGTATAATTAAACGATGTTTATATTATTGATTTGCCACTTTACTATAAATAAAAATGTACAATGTACCATGATATAAGTTAATATGTTGTAATAAAATTGGTTTCTCCCAAAATGTAGCAATATGTAGAGTCATATTAAAAATAAAGTGGTTGAAGACGATTTCGGAGCAACCGAATATTTCAAATTCTGAAGCTTTCATCCGAAAGTTTTAAATTATTACGTGCAGGATATATTTGCTATTAAAAGTAGATAATTGAATAGTTAGAAAATAATCAAAATATTTGCAATGTAAAAAATTACACGATTAATCGAATTGCAAATCGACTGGAATCGTGAATAAACTAAACTAATGAGTGAAATGCAGTTGTGACTCGGAAGAATTTAGCCAATCTTATCGTTAATTTAATATAATAATAAAACCATTCATTGCGATTGCTATCTACAATTTTAAACAAATAAATAATTCCATTACATATTCAGTAAATCAAGTAAGAGTATTCGATATATACCGCTGCATCGTTTATTATAATCGAATATATTACTTTATCTACTTCAGTGAAATAAGTAACTCATTACGTCACTCATTTGACACCATTTCAGTTAGGTAATGAAGCTCATTACACCACTCAGTTATGTAATGGTTTCATTACGCAACTGAGTTGTGTAATAACTTCATTACCTAACTGAAATAGTTCAAATGAATGACATAATGACATTTGCCTACTAAAATATTTTTTAAAATGACAGATCTGAAATTTCTCTTAATGCACTTTTCTCAATTTTAGGCAGTCGTAGATAAAATTTTGTACAATACATGTGTGATAATGCATCATTAATATACTTGTGTGAATACATAACTCGTGCTACGCACTCGTTTGTAACTTACACACACGTATATTAACGATGCTGTTATCCCACTTGTATAGTAAATAACTATTACCGAACTCGATTACATTAGATCTGATTTAATTCCATTTTATTGAAATTAACCCAGTTTAATTAATCTACTACAACCTCAGTTGAATCAAATTGAGTCGAACTTTTGTCCATGTTTAGCTACAATTCGCATAGCTTGTTCAGCAAGGTTAGCAAATTTAATAAATTGTTATATATGAATTTCATTCAATCTGTTGTCTGTATATAGATAGCAGGTGCTATGCGAACGTTTACAACTAACAGGCTGACGTATGGAAGTGCTTCACCGAACTTTCAAGAGTCTAGTACTTAATTACCCCAGATTGTTAAGACACGGAATTGTTTGGTAAGTGTTTACGCTTAAGAAAAAGGTATAATACCTTAAAATATGACAAATAAACATAATATTCAAGTCATGCCAAAGATCTTCAATTACTTCTAATTAATAATAATGGCCGATATGGCATAAATTCTAAGCACTATGGAAATTTTTGTAAGACACATTACTAGGGAGTTGCGTAAGCAAGCAGGTTTTCTCTTAACAGCTCAAATTAAGAGCATTAGAGGTCTAAGATTTTCCATAATACTAACAATTGGCGTAATTAAGTTACCCAAAATGAGCATTTAATTACACACTATTAAGATCATTGCTTCTCAATTACACTTTTTAGGCCGATGGCCAGTGGTCGCTAATGAATAGAAATGACAAGTCATATGATTTTAATATGTTGATATATTTGTATTACTGCAGAATTTAGTATAGAATCTTCTGTAAAAATTTTTAACCCTATGTCTATCACATGGATTCAGTGGACCCTAAATCAATGTTGATGTTCGATTATTTTGATATTATTCAACTTACAAATCGCAAATTTTGTGGCTTTGTTAATATATGCCCTATGTGCATTTCTAAATTAAAAATAAAATTCTAGTTTTGATATTTTCACTCACATAAAAATACTTTCATCAACTAGCACCAGTTGCTGTTCCACAAATTTTATATTACCAGTAATATCTTTGGCGAGGCCTTAACTTTTTTCCGTTCGATCTTATTACACATTTATAGAAGAAAAAGGCACCTTTGAAAATATATATACTTGTGGGATTACCCTAAATATGCATATAAGCGCTTCGACTATGTTTGGCATTACGCGATTTAGAATGTAACATAAAAATATAGGTAACATGTAACAGTGTTACACCATATGCATGGCAGTTGGAGGTATACACAGCCGAAGTGGGAAATGAACAGAAAAAGACAAAAGGTGACACTGTAGTAACAAAGTAGGTATAAAAATTAGAAAAATCCGGTTCAAATATTACATTTTGTACGTCATATAAAGAATATTTTCTCAGAAAAAATCTACAATTGGCACAGTAAGAAAAAATAAACATATCGATCTTTATTCTTATTTACCCCATTTCATCCCCTAAGGGGTTGATTTTCGGAAAATGCTGAAATACGTGTTTACTTATTTGTTTTTAGCAGTACTCCTACAAAGTCTCAAGTCGATATTTATTTAATATTATTTTTTCATACAAAATTGGAACCCCTATTTTACCCCTTTAGAGGTTGAATTTCAAAATATTCTTGCTTATTCCTTGCATACATCATAAAGGAAACCTCTGTGCAAAATGTCAGCTTTCTAGGTCCAAGGGTTCGGGCTGGGCGTTGATGAGTTAGTGAGTCAGGACTCTTCTTTATACAGGGTAATTTTTAAGTTGATTCTTTTCGTTTATCAGGAAATAAAGCTAAAAAGGTAAGCATTTCTTATTTACCACTTTTCCAAAATATCAAAACTAACGTAGGTACAGGGTGTTAAAGTTTCAAATTAAAAATTAAACTTTGGCGCAAAGGCGGCTGGACAATTTTATTTTTGTTTATCTCTGTTGTCAAGCGATGACCTGTCAACTAGTCCTTCATTGTTATTTTATTAATATTATTGCTACCATAATGGTTGATGTTCATGAAAATAATAAATTAATGAATATCCTCCTAGTAAATACAGGAGTGTCGTCAAAATACCCCTGCCGCATCGCTCCTATACGCGAAACGTATGTGTAGAAGCGAATGATGATAATTTTGAACATATCATTTGTGTTAGATTAAGTTTAGTTTGATTTTTGTTAAGCAATTTTAGTTCTTAATTTGAAACTTTAACACTCTGTACCTTAGTTAGTTTTGATATTTCTCAAAAGTGGTAAATGAAATGGGAAAAGAATTGCAGCAATAAAAAGGTAGTAGCGAAGAACCGTCGATGAGTATGCAGTCACAAAGAACCGCCAAAGAAAAAGCACATTGCACCTACCTAGGAGACAGAGAGAGAGAGAGAGAGAGCCTGGAACCAGATGTGCGAAATGTAAATAATGTGTGCGAAGCGCTATATTGAAAGTGTACAGTATAAACATTAAAAACATTGTTTATTATATTAATTAGATGAAAAATAAGTACGTAAGAAGTAAATACAGTTTCTGGGGTGACTAACTTTCATTTTCAATTATTGTTTTTTAAACCCTGGTAGACCATGCAAGTTTTTTTAAGGTTAAAATCAATGAGGGAGTGTGTATATTATTAATTTTTGTATATCGGGTTAAGTTTGAAGACAACAATATTTGGCGATACACTTAAATTTTCAAGTGCCTTGGTTTTTGTCCGATTTTTAAGAGCTTTTAAGCGACGGTGGACCATTGTTCTATTTCAGGTTTAAATATCTATGTAAAAATTAACTGGGCACAAAGTGTTGGCATATGATCCTAATTTATTGGAGGGAATATGAAATTTTCTATTTGTGATAGCAATGAAACCATAACCCATTAGACCAACAACAACAGTTAAACATCCCAATATAAAATTCTTTTTTAGTTGCATGGCACTTACTGCTTACAAATTATTTTCGATTATATAGAAAATTCAGCCCAATGGAATGACCATAATTTGAATTTTTATACCAATTACAACCTGATCACTCTATAAGCACCATTTTGTGATCTGATTATCTTTTTAATCATATCTCCCTTTCTCTTGACAAAAAATCTTATTCCCGAAGCTAGACACAGGACGTATCGTCGATAATTTGATAAAGGTTTGGTTCTGTTTGGCTTGGCCAACTACTGCACCTGTCCAATTAAATCAGGATTTGATAGCATTTGGAAGTAAAACACCTTTTGCCGCCTAAAATCTCTGGTATGAAACAGTTATTTCCACCTTCAGGTGGACCGACGTTTAGTCGAATTTATTTTCAGGCCTTTAGTTTTCCTTCCTCTTTCGTTCTTTGTCCGAATAATCCCAAGATTCGTAAAGCTATTGGCGGCAAATTAGCAAACGCTGGAGAAGCCGCCTGATGCTATTCCCACATCTGTTGGGCTACAAATTTGGCACTGGGAAATACCGTAACATCTGGTACGATGAGTCTGATTTGGAAGCCCACAAAATTTTCAACGATATAGGTCAGGTTTTTCTTTGCTCCAAGTTTTTCTGCATTCCGCGTCGCAGCTTACGCTTCTCGCACACATTGTTTGTCGAATCGAGTCCATCATGGAGGCTAAATATGATAGCTCTTAAAATCTGTTGTAGTTCTTTTTTACCCATAAAGAACCTTTGTTTCTTAATGCGATAACAGTACTGTATTCACGAGGGCAGATTTTTGTGTAATCTACCTAACCACGACAAAAATCAGCTATCTAGATTGTTTCTTGTTGACAAGTAGTTGTGACATCTTTAAGAGCATGCTCGTGTAATATTTGCAAGTTACAGGCTATTTTAAGTTCATAAAACTGTGTTAAGTAAAGCTGGAGCAGCATAGTGTAGGCATGCTGAATTCTACAAGTTATTTAAGATTTATTGAGTTACGATATCAGCCTTGCAGCCCTGTTTAGCGCATAGTGGCTTCTTCGTGCTTACAAATCTGAAGAGAAATCTTAAGGGAAATGAGTTTCCGTCAGATGAAGAATTGAAAACTGCGGTAGACAAAGTTTTCAGGAACTGTCATACATTTTTTAGAGTATGCAACTATTGCAGAAGCGATGACCAAGTGTGTGAGTGTTAAAATGTACCTGTAAAGTAATCTATAAAATATACTCTTCATTGTGTTTCCCTTATATACAGTTGCGGTAACACGTTGAACTTAATTATGTATAAATAAAGCGCACCGATTAGAATTTGAAAAATATTTCTTTACACAAGCGTTTTTATATACCTAATCTTTTCCACCCGTTTAGCTTTTTGGGCTAAAATTGATGCTCGTCTTAATTAGTTGTTCCTATACTTCGCTGAATCGATTGCAAGCGCTTCTATTTAGTCAATTTCAGCTGTGCTTGTATAATCTTTATGTACTACCTCTTCAGTGAATATTTTATAACAGTTATTTTCTAAATATTTATATGACAATATATCTTTCGATGTATTAAGGCTTTGTTTAATTAAATTTACCGTTTATGTTCGTCACTAGCTGTTATCTTTTTCTTCTATCTCTTTGCAGCCTCTTCTTACGTTGCGTCTCCATTATCCCGCATGTTTCAGAGACGTTTGAAATAGTAACTTG
This sequence comes from Agriotes lineatus, assembly GCA_940337035.1. Taxonomy (NCBI): domain Eukaryota; kingdom Metazoa; phylum Arthropoda; class Insecta; order Coleoptera; family Elateridae; genus Agriotes; species Agriotes lineatus. The sequence goes on along the minus strand of OW679196.1, from coordinate 103,003,171 downwards.
TGATATTTGAATAAACTGCTTCTAATTATTTCAGGTGATCAAATAAATTATGTTGTAGAGGAATTTAAAAACAATTTATTTGGGAACATAAATTAATCAAAGCAACTATTGGATCAAAAATACCTAATAATTCTATATCATTCATTGGTGAAATCACACTCACAGTATGGAATTATTGGATGGGGGGCGGGGGCGTATTAAAACATCATGTGATTCAATTAGAAGTTCTCCAGAAATACCTTTTAACAATTATATTTAATAAGGATCATACATATTCAAGTGATGAATTATTTAAAAAATGTAAATTACGGCTTCCTTCCCCCAACACTGCATTAATAATAATTTTAAAACAAAAATTAGGACCTGGATACAATGTATGAATAGACACACTATACACGACTTCATAGATGCAAAATATATGTATATAATATAGTTAATAATGACATTTCATTCTCTCCAAAGTTTTTACTTATGATTTGTCTCTTTTCTGCTGTTTTGTTGCTACTTGGCCCAATACAATATCCTAAAAATAAATTAATAGCTCCAACACAAGATTGTGTACTTTTGTGAGCTCCATTCGGTTATATCATTTATATCTAAGGTTTCAGCCCTAGGGAGGTTACATTATGAAATGGTTATTATTTACTCTTATTTTTCTTAAATTATGGTTTCTTAATATAGTTAAGTTGTACCATTATTTGGAAATAAATGAATCAAATTAAAAATTTTAAAAAACGTCCTCGTTGCTTTATGCGACTTCTGTTCGTGAGCTGATCATGTATAAATCTCGTTTCGGCACAGCCTTTTGTTGGGTTTATTTTTCCCAAAATTAATGTAAGAACTGTATCAACTCAAACAATAAATTTGATAAGTTTTGAATGTTATTAGCTTTTATGATTTAGCAAGTTGTACATAAGCAAACCCACAAGCACTAAATTAGTCGAATATTTATATACAAAGCTGCAGCAGTTTGGTTCTCATTTACTTGATTTCATACATGCAGAATATATGTTGTGTATTTTGGATTTTATTTATGCCAAACACTATTTATTGCTCATAATTTGCAAATCCGTTTATATAAATAGTATATTACAGGATTTGTAATTATATTACTGGCTTGATAGTGAGTCGGCAAGTCACCAAAAAAACAAAGAATATAGTAGAACATTTATATTGTTTAATTGAAACTACTTCAACCATTTGATAGAAGTGTGAATTATGATAAACCGTGCAATTATTAATAATCTTATAATATTAGTTTGCTATTGTTTAATCTAAGATAAAACCGTGGCTGAAAATGTAAATTTGGAAATTGTAAACAATCTGTTTTTAATTAATTCTGTTTATTCTAAAGAGAGTAACTGCTATTGTACCTAGGTAACTATACATACACAACCACCTAAGTTATTAAGTACAATTAGTAGCTAGATCAGGGCTAAACCAGAACTGCTTTTTATTAATTTAAATAGATGGCATTTCCAAAATTACTATATTTAGCGTTGCACTGCAATGTCTGAATTGCAAAATAATAGGCACGAAAGTAGTCTCATAGCCTCACTTTCGCATTACTGCCTGGTTGTAGCTAATTTAAATTAATAATGCTTATAGTAATTCTTAGTTATTAATTAACAGGACTGAAGCAATGTATCAATTTCATACTCATCAATCTAACAATTACATAAGGCAACTTTTTCATAAACTATACCTACTTATTCCATGCACAGCTTTAAGTGTCTTATTTACATAAGGAACTTGTTCAATTATTCTAAAGACGTTCAAAATCACAATTCCAATTAGTGTTTCGAATAAATAACTTAAAATCATTCCCGAACCATTAGATCTAGTTCGATAACCTTAAAAAACGCGGCAGTCATCCTCCTTGTTTACTTTATGGAGCACAGATAAGACAAAACGGCACGTTTTAATTTTTACATCTTTCCTCTCTGTTAATTACATAATCAATATCGCTGACTCAGCTTGATCTACTATGAAAGTGAAAAGATCTGGACCGTACGCGAAGAAACAATCTTAAGGTTCTTACTAGCTTGGAATTTTACTGAACTGCAGCTAGCTGTCTTTCAAGGCATTCCACGGTCTGTCCTCTGATTTAATGGCTCTAATCATGTCCAAACAATTAGCAATTACCGCCTGCATTGCACAATGATTGGAGGATTTATTGATTTTTTAAATTAGCAAACAGTAGGTTTGCTGTTAGCAGTAGAAATTGAGTTGTTAATATTTTGAGGCTCGACGTACTCACCACTTTTAGTTTCCATGAAGTATCTGTAGCAGTCCATTAGCTGGGTCACCGTAGACATGGCTAATCGCTGTAGAGAATCTAGAAAAGGAAAAATCCTTCAGAATTGCTAACGAACACGCAGGTTGTGCTTGTTCGCCAGTGCGTAGAGCATTATATAGCAATTAGCGACCGATTTCCAACAATGCATTCAAATTGAGGAATTTCCAAAAACAGCTGAATTCCAATGGTCGAAAGATTAAGGTTGTGTTGTTCTAAATGATAGATTTGCATAAGTTGTCGACAATGTGTAGTCTACCAAAAATGAACTCAGAATTCTAATCCGGCTACCTGGATTATCGTACTTTGCAATTGCATTAGTAAACAAACTACTAACAAACCTTATGCGCCATAGGCCGAGTTATAAGCTAAAGATGCTTTGTACTCCTATATAGTCAGTTTATTTTTGGGTAGAGTATACCCACACAGAAAATAAATACTTAAATAGTGTGTTCCATAGAGCTTTAAACATTTTTAAGGAATTGATTACATTTTAGCTGACGTCGAAATTTCGAAAGAATAAAGTACATAATATATTTTCATCAGATTTCCCATTATATACCCAAATAGCAAACAAAATTGTATGTTCTTTCTGCATCAGAGTTTTTGAAAAATGTAAATCATTTTTAAGAAAAATTCGATCATTTTGCAAAGCCTGAATCGACATTTTCAGAAACTGACATTGTTTTGTATTTAGCAGCATTTCATTACATATGTATCGTATAAAATGCAAAACTGTATACAATTCTTTAAAAAAATTTTTTTTATAATTCTATTTGTATGTTCTTTCCAGAAAATAGTACATTAAAACACAAGTTGCATAAGGCTCATAAAACGAGCCTCAAAGCTACGAATTTTCTATAGAACAAGTGTGAGAACAAGCTTAATGAAACGAGTTGTTTATGCTATTTTATCTACTTTCTATAGAAATAATCAAAACTTTAAAATATCATAAGTATGACAATCTGTACATTAAGGACACTATTTCAACGTTTTCATATGAAAGAAACAATGCAAAAATAATGCCTTAATAGTCTCTATTAAAGCACTATTTTCTGTGTTTTAATAGCCACATTAAAACAACAAAGTAAATTCCAAATTTACCCTTAAGAGAAATTTTTAAAAATTAAGATTGTTTCATACTGAACACAGATTTTCATTAGATTTCGAATATGTGCCCATATAAAAGACAAAAATGAATGCAATTACATCTGCACAGAAGTTCATAGTATTTAATTTGTACGCTCTCAGAAACAAAATAATTCGAAACAATCATTTACGTTATCCTTCCCGTAGTACAGTTATTAATAATTTTATTTGCATGTGGTTTTCAGATAAAATTATTTTGAAACCATCAATTGAAATTACACAACTTTCCAAAGATCGATAAATTAAAGTTGAACTATACCAAATCATATCATCAAATTTCGCATAGGTATGTAATGGATCATTTCTGCTTTGGCCCTCGATCATTTTATACAAATTTAATAATAATGGAGTATGGATGCTAATACGACAGCTGAAAAACGACATAACTTATCAGGCTGATTTCTTCATCAGTTTGGCGGCATCGATCTCTTGGGTAGATACTTGCCCATGGACGATCATTCAAAAATAAGTTTTTTTGCCAGGACCTACCATGAGTCCTATCAAACCAGCTATTTTCTTTATTGGATTATGTGTATTGTGGCTGCATACTGCCATTACGAAGACTTTTTCCAAATTCGATGCATTTATCCACACTGTGGATACACAATAGCTAGAATAACTTATGAAAATCCTGTAACATTTCAGTATATCCAGAACAGAACGCTGCAAATAGCCAAAATAGTCCCGTAAACAATAGCGTTCAGCAAGTCAGCTAAGCTACGAAGAAGGGGGTGGATTAACACTAGAATTATCAAAACCAAATATGAGCGCCACCAACGTGATTATTTTAAAATTCCCCGGTGATATAAGCGCAGCTTACATTTAAGAGAAATATTTCAATTATACAAACTCTTTGCTAAACTATAACCTGCTATAGAAAGGAAAACCATACATACGACACAATTAAAATAAAAATTTCCAATACATGCAGACAAATAACATAAGAAAAGAGTTCATCATATAGAAATAAATGATTGAATCTATGTTATCTCACGATAAAGTAGGTAATTAATTGAGGCGGACTCAATACCAAACCCACGACGTGGTCACGAGGCGTTTATAGCGTAACGCATGTAATTTTCAATTTTAACTGTAAATTTAACGCACAATTAAACACAGCAAAAACAACGTAGGAATACATACATTACTAAGGACTAATAGATCAATAAACAGTAAATCAGGCATCAACAGGAAAATCAAAATATCGTCGATTCATGAAATTATTCAAGCCGATAAATTCTAAATTGCTACAAAAATATTTAGAAGACAATGTTGTAGTGTATCTGTTGCAGCCATCGTAGATCACGAAAACCGATGTGGCTTTAATTACGCATAGATGCTAAATAGGACGGCACCAACGTAGGCAAATTGTCCATCGGGCGAAAAATCCAGATACCCAAGTCCATAAGAAGATATTAAAAACCAAAATTCATCCAAAAGAAGAACTTTTAAGTTTAAATTAATACGAAAAGCCCTGTAAAACTAAGACAACGTCAGCCTACAGGCTGAGTGCACAAATCACCACAAGGGGCCCTGACTTATGGACAACGATCTAGAAAGGAATTAAAATGCGTAAAGACAGATTGCCGACATAGGCTTTCACTGCATAACTTACGAATAATTGCTGTCTACCATATAAATCCCAGAATTAACAACTAAGAAAAAAATAAAGCAGAGCCGCGACCAACAAATTTTTAAAATCTCCTGTCAATGCAAGAAGCGGATCTCTCAATATTTTAGATGGTTAATTTTTACAAATTCTGCTGGATGTTGTTTAATGCAAATGCAAAAGAAAACAGGTAAGCTGTTTACCACCACAGTGGAACGAAATATTACGAGAAAATCTTGCGTAAAGAAGAATTTCTTAAGTGACTGCCCTAGAGCTGAGGGCAAAAACACAATAAATGCTCGAAATACCGTAGATAATAAGTCAAAATACATGGAACACGTCTGAATCTTCAATAATGTATGGGATACCACTCAAATGTACTACCAGAAAAGCTAAATAGTGTAATAACGGAAGTGACCTTGCAAATAAATGTACACAAATGGAATAAGCAAAGCTGCTATTATAATTTGCTGTGGTCTTCCAAACTTTTTATTTTATCAATAAACCAAAGAATCACTAACGGCATTAACCTCCAAAACGTCAAATCAGACACTTCGTTTACAAACAGGTAAGTATGTAAATTACCAAAGCTGATTAAACGAAATAACACTTTCAGCGCGGCCTAACAAAATTTGAAGACACCACATAACTCGAGGAGGGTGAATGCGAGAAATTCAAACCAGAGTTATGACTGCATTTACAAACCAACGTTAACGGTGGCATATTAAACCACCTATATCATTTTATACTTATCTTGCAATTAAGTAGCTTTTAGCAAAAACTAAGGTGAGGTAGTAAATATACCAAAAATAGATGCTAACGTCAAAATGAAGCGTATTCAATAAAAATGTTGTTGCCCAAGTGGTGTACACATTATTAATCGAACACAACTGATTGAAAAAATTTATCGATGCAGACATTTATCGCAACCACATATCACCGAAACTGCGTTCGATGTGCAAAAATAATTAAAACACCATTAGAACACAATTGATAAAGAAACAATTTATGGAAACCACAATTTACCGAAGCGGCGCTTAGAATATACATATAATAGATCCATACATCTACTCGCGAAGTTGATGTTTTTCAGGTGTGTGAGCTTCCTAAATAGCGTTTTGGGTACAAATTCGATCTATTTACATGCCTATATCTACCGAAAAAGGTGTTTCTATAGTAAGTTTTATGTTATTCCAGGTTTGCTTTTTATAAAAACCTGTGTTTGAGTAAATTGTGGTTTCGATAAATTGTTTTTCTTTCAATTGTATTTCGATAAATTGTGTTCGAAAAATTCTCCTAGACTGAAAAAGTGATTTTAGGGAAGTAGGGTTCCATAATTTTGTGTTATAAAATGCGTTTCAATAAATTGTGGTCCACTAATTTTCGTAGACCTAAGAAGTAGTTGTAGGGAAACTGCGGTTTCGATAACTTGTGTTTTGATAAATTGCGATTCGATAAATTGTGTTCTTCAAATTTTCTTATACTCATAAACAGATTTCCGGGAAATTGAGCCTTCGATAAAATATTTTTGATCAGTTGTATTCGATCAATGGTCTTTGATCAATTTATTTCCACAACTTGTGTTTGGAAAATTTTCGGAGGCCCAAAACTTGTGTTCGGGAAATTGTGGATTCGATAGTGTTTCATGATGAATTCTGGTTGGATAAAGTGCGTTCTTCAAATTTCCTAAACTCAAAAATTGTATTCTGGAAATTGTAGTTTCAATAGATTGTGATTAGATCAATTGTATTTAATCAATCATGTTTCATCAATTTTATTTCGATAACTTGTGTTCGAAAAATGTTCTTCGACATTTTTCTAGATCAAATATTGTGTTTAGGGAAACTATCGACTCGATTATTTGTTTTTTGATCAATTGTGTTCGATCAATTGCGTTTCGATTAATTAACTTGTGACTTGTCGAAGTATCGAGTTGGCCTGACCTATACCAAATTGGTTTTTATCTGAGTTCAATCATTTCTGTGATAGTGAAATTTTTATAATTTTATTTACTCATAATTCTACGCCAGACATAACTTTGAAACGTGTTTAAAATGGGTGAAAGCTGTTGCTTACCTAGAAGAATTTCCAACTTACATCAAATATTCAAGAGATAATTTTTGTTATTTTGTAACTTTTAATAATTTTATCTTTATGGGTGTCGTTATAGACTATTTACCAAATTAATCTTTAAGAGCTTCATTAGCGCACTTAGTGCGGTAATGGTTTGCTTAATGCACCTTAACTAAACTCGTAATCAAACTTGTATCGGTAATATCTATAATTATTACATTTTGTGTAATTTAAAGATAAACAATTTTCCAAGAATTACTCCAACTTATTCATGGCATAAAGATGCGCGTTCTGACATGTGCTCGTATAGAAAATAAAAGCGTAATTCTATCTATGGTAAAATTTTTATAACTTGACTTGTACCTATGTGGTTTTTAGATTTTTTTTTTTTAATTCAGAAATCAGTTCTATCACATATAATTGGAAAGAAATATGCTATCGAACTTTATTTTTCTGAATTAAAGTATATCAGATTAATACATCAAGAAAAATAACTAAGTATATTTGCTGATATTCTGCAGAGTTGGCAATTAGTTAACAGTAATCCAATTACAATATTTATTTAAAAAAATAGCAAAAAGAAGTGACTGTCAGATTGGCAAATGCAGTTAGTAGACCAATTTCAAAAGATTGGTAGTTGTTTGAGCAGCATGAAAAATGGGATACGGATTTTACAATGTTAATTTTTAATAAACCCAATTTTCTATATACTGTTTTTTATAATAAGCAAAGAATTGAAATAAATGTTGAATATTGTTGATTAATTGTTAACACTACAATGTATTAAATATGCTTAAATATTTTTTTAAGGAAACCTCCGTTGCATGTAACTATGACGTTAAAATGAATACCACTATAATAATAGAAAACTGAATTTGTGCATACGACAGAAAATATATGGTGTGTTTAAAAAAACTCATTTAGGGCAGGCCTTGGAAAGAAAGATAAAAAATCTAGTCATGTTTTAACTTAAGTCTGTATGTGAATGTCAGATGCATTTTGTTTATGAAAACATCTGTTACTGTGACAGGCAAAAGTTTACACTGCATTAAAGGAAAATAAGATACATTTACACAACAACAAGTGTATTAATAATACCAGTTAATAAAAATTGATTGTATTAAGTGTTTTGTATATTTTTAGGAAAGTAGTTCAAGATCAAGATGTAATTTAGCTCTCACTGACTTATGGTAGTTCATTTGCTTCAATGAGTTCGTATCAAGTTACGGCTAACTTCAATTTGATCATGGCATGCTGCGAATGAGTTTTTAAACACATGATATAATTAACGTATGAAGTTCGCTGCTCTGAGAGTAGTTGCACAATCGTTTTATTTTATTAGGTGTTAAAAGTGACAACTAACGATATTTTTTATAGATGCCGAATAAGCATTTGGGAAGGCGTACAAAAGAACTTGATGCTTCATTAATAACATATTTCCAACAAGATCGTGATAATGGAAGCCCTTTTATACCGTTGAATGTCGTCAGGAAGGTAATTAGCTAATGCAAATTTATAAAATTTTGCTTTAGATGCTTGCGGTAGCATTAAATACCAGTACATATTTCAACTCTACATCTTATACAATGAAATAAAGTTTTGACTTCTCCTCCCAAAAACGGACACATTCTAAACCTGTTACTTGCGTTGATAGGTTCACTGAGACTGCTATTCGAAACACGAGTGATGAAATTTACGAAAAAGGTAAGCCTAAATGCTTTTAATATCAAATATTGAAACATATTGATAGGTAAATCTTGCCATATTTAAATCATCTTGTTTCAGAGCAATATGTAGCCCCTTATCATTTATGAGAAAAACTGACAGCAGATGAAATTGTGACTGGGAGGCGAGCGTCTTTGCACACGGTCCTAAAAAATTTAGGATTTAAATCGCAAAAAAATAATCCTGGAGGATGTCTCATGGAGTTGAACGACTTTGCTTTAGAATTGAGATGTATTTTGGAGTCTTATCAGAGCATGATACAAGGAGAATTATATCAATTTGTGTTTTTTATGAGACGTGGATATTCTAAAATGGCACTCTAGGTCGCTCTAGCCAAGACATTGATTTGCAAAGTTGTATTAATTTAATATTTTAATTCAGAAAGATTGAAGAAGAAGAATTGCATTTCATATTTCTTTGGTCTAATTCAAATGCGAGTAGCTGCATATCTTTTCTATATATGCCTGACATTTTTAATAGAGCCTATGATAACTTCAAATAATAGAAACTTCCAAAGGTAAAACTGAATTTTGTTACCTTGTACCAAACCACAGGTGTTTATAAAATATATATAGAAAGTATGAGTTAATATAATCGATCTTTATAAAAGTCACACAGTATTATTAGTACAGTTGCAGTTATAATAATAGGAAAGGAGGTCGAAGTATACTGGGTGAGTTTTTTAAAATGTTACAGGACAATATTTCGAAAACCATTTCAAATCTTTTCATTAAATTCTGGTGAGGTAATAGGGAGAAAAGGGGCGACATATTTAAACGTATGTTTTATAATTACCCCCCTTCTCTATTTTGAGGGGTAGGGGGTAACGTTGGAATTTTAAATAGGATGATGTACTTTTGCTTATACAATTTGAATTTACGTAAAATACTACGTATGTGTTCAAAACATTTTTGGATTTGCTGTTTCGGTTACGGAATTATGATTAACTAAATTTTGATTGAATTTAAAAAATAAATAAATTTTACGAATAAATCAAGTTCACTTATTTCAGAATTATTATCCGTTTCCATGGAAATAAGTTATTTTTACTTAAGTCAGTTTTAACGATTATTATTCTTTTTTATTTTATAACCTAATTAATCATAACTCCGTAACCGATAAAGCAAATCAAAAAAATGTTTGTACACATATATAGTTTTTTACGTAGATTCTAATTTTCTAAACAAAAGTACATCATCCTATTTAAAATTTTAAAGTTACAAGTTACAAAGTTGCCCTTCAAAATAGAGAGCGAAGGTAAATATCAAAAATATGTTTTTATATGTCTCCTTATTACCTCACCAAAATTTCACTAAATATTTTATACCATTTTCGAGATATCGCCTTGTAACACTTTAAAAACCTCACTTAGTATAATTATCAAGAATCTACGCTACTTTTCATGCACATTCAGATTTTTAACAATGAATTTTAATTCCAGGTTCCCTTTCAAAAGTTCGAAAGATTATTACGGTTGTCCTATACCAAAACGTAGATTTTGATCATATTTTTAAATTATCTCTCTATAGTTGTGTTCTGAACAACTTCTATTCAGACCCCCTCTTCTATTTTGTTAATTTTATCATTGTCAAAGAATCACTTCCAATTTTACAATTTACAGTTGTTACTTTGATAGATTAAGGTTATCACTTATCAAATTCTAGATTTTGAGATGATATCTCCCCAAAAGTTGAATTTTTGAATAAATTTGTTGGTAGGAAATTATTAAAAAGAAAATCGTACGACACTTATTAATGACCAATAGGAAAATTAGTTCACTAGCCGTAACCAAGACAACAAAATTTCGTGGAAATTTTTTGTAGGTAGACCAACCTAACTGTGAGGGTTTGTGTCGTTACGATTTTCTTACCGAATCTGCATTCGAACATTAATTCATATCCGGAAATTGTTTTTCGTGCATTCCAATAATGTCCTAATTTGCCCTCGTGTCCCGCTCGGGTAAATTAATACGACGTTGTTGGAACGCACTCAAAACATTTCCGGAAAGAATTAATGCTCTTATGAGATTATATGTGAGAATTTTCTAAAAATTCGCAGCCCCCTATTTTCCAAAGGTGAAGTCAAAGGTCCACATTTTAAAATTTTGCACCAAATTATAGCTCTCAATTAAATCGCACATATGCAGTTGCACCTATTTATCTTCAAATCAAGAATTGAATTTAAATCAATTTTAACAATACGATTACTGCTAACTGCTAATTCGATGAGGTTTTCAACATCAAAAAATAAATGACTTAAAATTTTATGATTTCCAAAAATGAAATCGAAAGTTGTGTAGTACCAAACCACAGCTTTTTCTGATAATTTTTGACACGTGCTTAAAGCTATGTGCTGCTTTCCATATATTTGTCAGATTTCGCTTTCAGTTTTGATAATATCAGATTTTTTCACAGGTAAACCTGAAAGTTGGAATGATTACGATTGTTCCATACCAAATTATCGATTTATATCAGGTTTAGACAATGAAAAATTATGTTGTCATTTTATATGGGTTATTAATTTGTATTATTAATAAATTAGCCATAGAAAACCTATACCTATAATGAATGGGTAAAACTCTAATGCTATTTATACATATTGTTTAAACAATTACAGAATATTCCAAAGGTGTGAAGTTGACAGTCAATATAAGATTTCACTGTTACTTTCTGGTAGTTTCATGAACACTGCTTATACATTTTGGTACAAACAAAAAACTATCAAAAGATTTCAGTTTGCTTTGAGGACTGACCTTAGTAGACAGTTTGAGATGATCGAAAAATAGCTTTAAACGCATATTACAACAAAATACAAATACTGCGAGAGCAACGCAATACATAGTTATTAGTGCAAAACCTAAAAGTTCAGATTTTTAAAATAATTATCCACCTCCAGAGCCGATTCAAAGTTTAAAATCAGCGGAGTTTATTTTGGTTGCATAATTTCGACTCTGTGATGATAACTTTTCCTGGTTGGTAACTTCAATAGGCTGACACGATTCCAAACGATTTATGTAGCTAGAAGCGAACTGTCCCCGTTTGATACTTTTTGCCTCACACGCAGGATCTGCCAAACGAAACCTTCGTGGCCCACATTAACATACTCAAATTCTGCGGGTCAGTTATGTTGATTTCGTCTAAAAGCACTCGAAGGACTCGAAGAGTCTAATTGCCCGAAATTTGCTAAGCAAACTCCGGCAACCTTTAAGCAGCGCTAAATTACTGCCGTCCCTCGGTAAAAACGGAGCGAATTACCATAAATTACTTAGAATAATACGCAATATTGTTCAAGAACTTTGTAAAATATTACCTTGCAGCTGCAACCGCAGCGCGGAATTGTCCTGAACAGGAAAAGCGGCGAATCCTTGAACGTTTGAGCAATTTGAATTAAAAAAAAAATTTGAGCAGCAGCTACCAAAACAGCACTGAGACTCATTAGCTGCAGTTTGGAATAATGCACAATTGCGGAACAGGTTTGTAAACTGGCACAGGTTGGAGAAGTACAATTATTTACTAGTGCTTATTGCAAATGTAATTGCTCTTTGCATTGCGCAAAAGGAAATGTTTACTCTCGGTTTCAGTGCGAACAATTATGTTTATATTTAAATAATTTAGTCAGGATAAAAAAAGCAAAACTAAAAAAACTACTTACCCATGACAAAAAAATATAAAAACACCAGTAAATCACCAAAAGTTCCCAAAAACCAAGCACGAAACTAAAAGTAATTCAAAAACACCAGCATCACGCGAAGTCGACTTAACGGAAGGCAAATTTGGAGTCAGCGAAGAAAAGCGTCGGCTGAAAGCGTAGCTTTTGAAAGTCCACCTGAGCTAGTGGCTGGAGCTAAACTGACATAGAACTTGACAGTCTCGAGATAACTAACACCCGTCGATAATTTAGCATATCTTATTGTCGCCGCAGCTTATGACAAGTGTGTGGTCGTCAGCAGCGAGAGTAGAAAAAATGTCGACGGGCGACTTTCTTCGCGACGAATAAAACACCGAGTGAAACGCGAAGCGTATAAATCCGCTGAAAACAAAACAGAAATTCGTTTAACGATAATTGTCTATTGGAAACCTTATAGTAAACGACCTAATGGACTGTTAAGTTTTCTATAATTACCAATTGCCGTCCTTAGAAAGTCTTCCAAGAATTTTTAAAATTCAGGCGCGACCAGAGGTCTCAAACTTTTATAACGCGGCGCCCTAAAATTCTGAAAAATACTACATAATACCGTCCTTTCATGGCTTTCCAAACATAACCTCTCAATTTGGAAAATAAGCTAAGAGACATGCATTAAACGTTTCGAATTGTAACACTAACCACGTTTCATAAAAATTTTAAATGGCACTAACTCATGCTCCATTTATTTTTTAATATCCCGATAAAGTGAGAATAATTCTCGATAAAATTATTACACGAATATTATAACCAATCTCTCTATTGCATTGGGCCAGCAATCACCCGATGCATGCACATCGCAAAGTGCATTGTTTCCACAATGCATCGGATGATTTTTTGGCCCACGTCCACCTGTTCACCAGTATACGGAATATTAACTTTTAATAAGATAAAGCAGAAAGTGATACAGCTTTCCACTAAAACAGCATTGTGCGAGAAAATCAAGAAACGGTCGAAGGACAACAAAATTTGACTGCTGTTTCACCTAATTCGCAAATCGACCCGGCAAGGTATGTATATAAAGTGTATTTTCAAAATTGCCAGTTAAATCTGAATTGTGATTTTTGCAGGTTCAGAATTGTCTGAATTTATTGAAATCTGAAGTGAGCTTTGACTTATAATTTTCGGAAGTTTCAAAATCCTCAGTAGCAAAACCAACTTACTTATATTTATTTTATTATAATGTAATAGTCATCTGCAATCTTATTTTATTATTTATTATTATTCATATCCATGCTGTCTTTATTTAGATTCTTTAAAATGGTATGTTTCAACAATTTATACACTTTTTCAATATTTCCCGAAAGCATTTTGCTCATATTGTTACATTGTTAGAGATATGAACAACATACTTACATAACGTCCCCAGCATGGATATTTAAAAATGTATCACTAGTGTAATTTTTCGTAGATAAAAATATTGCCCTTGGCATTTTCGTTTTTCAAATCACTTGCGTGCACAGTTAAAGCTACCTACCCTTTACGCATACAAAAATTTGTTTCCTAACTGTCGCTATCGACAACGTTTAAGGCAAATGCCATACATGAAAAGTTCACCTTTACAATGTTGGTTTCAAAAGTTTGTCGCAAAACGAACCCGTCGTCCACGAAACAAGTCGCCCGTCACAATGTTGTGTTTAAAATGTTGTATCCAGCTAAACCTACTCACTGCAAAATGTAGTCCTTAATAGTGTCACCTTCAAAACTATCGCCAGACAAAACGGCCATACATTAAAAAGATTGCATTTAAGAATTTTGCCATCAAATGTTTCATTGGCAGTCAAATCTGTCTTCTATAAAAAAGTTGTCCTTGACAATTTCGTTTTCAAAATCTGGCATGTGCATAGTGAAACCTTATTGCTCGTCAATAATGTTGTTCTCAACAGTGTGGCTCTCAAAAACGCTGTAAGGCAAATGCCATGCATGAAAAAGATCGCCTCTAACAATGGCACCTGCAAAATTTTGTCGCCATTCGAAACAAGCACCCACAAAAGATGTCGGCCGTGACAATGTTGTGTATAAAATCTTGTATCCAGCTAAACCTATATACTCACTGCAAGATGTTGTCCTTAATAGTGTCACCTTCAAAACTATCGCCGGATAAAACGGTCATACATAAAAAGATTTAGGTTTAAGAATTTTGACATTGAAATTTTTTGGCAGTCAAAACTGTTGTATACGAGTATAAAAAAGGTTTCCTTGACCATTTTGTCTTCAAAATATTGCCTAGTGAAACCGTATTGCTCATCAAAAAAGTTATTCTCAGTAGGGTGGCCCCCCAAAAACGCAATAAGGCAAATGCCATGCACGAAAAAGACCGCCTCTAACAATGTCGCCTGCAACATTTTGTCGTCATCCGAAACCATTATCCACGAAAGAAGTCGCTCGTGACAATGTTAGTCACTGCAAAATGTTGTCTTCAATAGCGTCAACTTCAAAACTATCGCCAGACAAAACGGTCATACATTAAAGATTGCATTTAAGAATTCTGACATTAAAGATTTTTAGCAGTCAAAACTGTTGTATATAAAAAAGGTTCCCTTGACAATGTTGTTTTCAAAATATTGCCTAGTAAAACCTTATTGCTCATCAAAAAAGTTATTCTCAACAGTCGGGCTCCCAAAAATGCAGTAAGGCAAATGCCATGCATCAAAAAGATCGCCTCTAACAATGTCGTCTGCAACATTTTGTCGTCATCCGAAACCATCATCCACGAAAGAAGTCGCCCGTGCCAATGTTGTGTTTAAAATCTGGTATCCAGCTAAACCTACTCACTGCAAAATGTTGTTTCAATAGCGTCACCTTCAAAACTATCGCCAGACAAAACGGCCATACATTAAAGATTGCATTTAAGAACTCTGACATAAATTTTTTTTCGGAAGTCAAAACTGTTGTATATGAAAAAGTTGTCCTTGACAATTTCGTTTTCAAAATCTGGCTCGTCAATAAAGTTGTTTTCAACAGTGTGGCTCTCAAAAACGCCGTAAGGCTAATGCCATGCGTGAAAAAGACCACCACTAACAATGTCGCCTACAACATTTGGTCGCCATTCGAAACTATCATCCAGGAAAGCATTCCCCATGACAATGTTGTGTATAAAATCTTGCATCCAGCTATACCTACTCACTGCAACATGTCCTCAATAGTGTCAGCTTCAAAACTATCGGCGGTCAAAACGGTCATACATTAAAAAGATTGCATTTAACAATTTTGTGATAAACATTTTTTTTTTGGCAATCAAAACTATCGTATGAAAAAGTTGTCTTTCACAATTTCACCTTTAAAAGCTAGCATGTGCCTAGCGAAACCTTATTGCTAATCGATAATGTAATCAACAGTATGGCTTTCAAGAACGCCGTAAGGCTAATGCCATGCATAGAAAAGGTCGCCTCTAACCATGTCACCTGCAACAGTTTGTCACCATTCGAAACAATTACCCACGAAAGTCCCCGTTGACAGTGTTGTGTTTAATATCTCGTATCAAGCTAAACCTACTCACTGCAAAATTTTGCCCTTAATAGTGTCACCTTCAAAACTATAGCTAGACAAAACGGTCATACATTAAAAAGACTGCATTTAAGAATTTTGACATGAAAATCGTACGACACTCATTAATGAACAATAGAAAAATTAGTTCACGAGCCATAACCAAGACCACAACTAAATTTCTTGGAAATTATTTGTAGGTAGACATTACTTCTTTTTAGGGTTTGTGTCGTTACGATTTTCTTACCGAATCTGCATTCGAGCATTAATTCATAACCTGAATTTATTTTTCGTGAGTTCCAACAATGTCCTAATTTGCCCTCGCGTCTCACTCGGGCAAATTAATACCACGTTGTTGGAACGCACTCAAAAAATTTCCGGAAAGAATTAATGCTCTTTTGAGATTATATGTGAACATTTTTTGGCAGCAAAACTGTTGTATATAAAAATGTTTTGCTTGACGATTTTGTCTTCAAAATCTTGACTAGTAAAACCTTATTGCTCATCAAAAACGTTATTCTCAACAGTGTGGCTCTCAAGAATGCTGTAAGACAAATGCCATACATGAAAAAGATCGCTTCTAACAATATCACCTCCAACATTTGGTCGCCATTTGAAACAATCACCCACGAAAGAAGTCGCCCGTTACAATGTTGTGTTTAAAATCTCGTATCCAGCTAAACCTACTCACTGCAAAATGTTGTTCTTAATAGTGTCACCTTCAAAACTATCGCCGGACAAAACGGTCATAAATTAAAGATTGCATTTAGGAATTTTGACATTAAAATTGTTTCGGCAGTCAAAACTGTTGCATACAAAAAAGTTGTTCTTCGTGTTCAAAATCTGGCATGCGCCTTATTGCATGTCAATAATGTTGTTCTCAATAGTGTGGCTCTCAAAAGCACTGTGAGGCAAATGGCATGCATGAAAAGATCGCCTCTAACAATGTCACCTACAACATTTCGTTGCCATTCAAAATCATTACCCACGAAAGGAGTCGTCCTTGACAATGTTGTGTTTAAATGTTGTAGCCACCTACACCTACTCACAACAAAGTGTTGTGCGTAATAGTGTCACCTTCAAAACTATCGCTGCTCAAAAGCTCATACTTTAAAATGATTGTATTTAACAATTTTGTCATTAAATTTTTTTCGGCAGTCAAAGTTTCTCACAGTGTGGCTATCAAAAACACCGTAAGGCAAATGCCATGCATGAAAAATATCGCCTCTAACAATGTCGCCTGCAACATTTTGTCGCCATCCGAAACCATCATCCACGAAATCTCGTATCCAGCTAAAACTCCTCACTACAATTTTGTCCTTAATAGAGTCACCTTCAAAACTATCGCCAGACAAAATGGCCATACATTAAAAAGAATTTTGACATTGAAATTTTTGGGCAGTCAAAAATGTTGTATATAAAAAAGTTTTCCTTGACAATTTTGTCTTCAAAATCTTGGCGAGTAAAACCTTATTTCTCGTCAAAAAAGTTATTCTCAACAGTGTGACTCTCAAAAACGCTGTATGGAAATGCCAATCATGAAAAAGACTGCCTTTCACAATGTGGCCTACAACGTTTTGTCGCCATTCGGAACCATCATCTACGAAAGAATTCCCCATGACAATGTTGTGTATAAAATCTTGCATCCAGTTAAACCTACTCACTGCAAGGTGTCTTTAATAGAGTCAACTTCAAAACTATCGACGGTCAAAACGGTCATACATTAAAAAGATTGCACTTAAGAATTTTGTCATCATAATTTTTGACAGTCAAAACTGTGGTCTATAAAAAAGTTGTCCTTGACAATTTCGTCTTCAAAATCTAGCATGTGCCGAGGGAAACCTTATTGCTCATCAATAATAGTGTTCCCCACAGTGTGGCTCTCAAAAACCCTCTAAGGCAAATGTCATGCATGAAAGTAGTCGTCTTTGACCATGTTGTCTTCAAGCTTTTACCTACTTTTTACTGAGCAACACAATTTTCCGCATTAGTGTTCTTTTCAAAACTACCAACAGTATATTTAAAATATCGCCTATAACCATGTCGTATTTAAAAAATTTTCTCAAGTCCAAATTGTAGTCTATAAAAAAGCTTTCCTTGGCAGTTTCGTCTTTAAAATTTCATACGTCTCCAGTTAAACCTATTCAACGATCCCGAAAAATGTTATTCTCAACAGCGTCGCTATAAGAAATACCATAAGGTAAATTCCATACATAATAAAGGTTGTCTCTAACAAGGTCGCATCTATAATTTTTTTCGCCATTTGAAACTATCGTCTATGAAAGAAGTCACCTTTGACAATGTTTTCTTTAAAATTTCGTCCCAGTCAAAACTAGTGGCTGCTCATAAATTCTTTTGTCCTGGGCAATGTCGCTTTCAAACTAATCAGTCATATATTAAAAAGATGGTATTTATTTTAATTTATTTAATTTATTTAATTCGCACTCAGCCAACAGCCGTTAGGCCAATTATAGGCCAATTATACTAAAAAGTGTGTCCCCAGTTCAACCTTTCGGCGTTAAAGTGTCGCGCATGCCCAGTTAAACCTAGCCATTGCTCATCAAAAATGTTATCTTCGACAAAATTGTGGATCAGAAAAGACACACTCAACAACTTCATCTTCAGAAATGGCACATTTGAAAAAGATTACTGTTAAAAATGGCGGTCTTCAAAAACGTCCATAGTTAAAAATCTGTCCCATCAAAATGTCATCTCCAACAATGTTGATATAAAAAATATCGCCAATCAAAATTATCGCTCATCAAAAATGTCGCCCTTTAGAATGTAGCTTGTAAAATTACTGAAATCAAAATACCACCATCAAAATGTAGAACTGAGTAATATCATTTTCAAAAATGGCATTTATACTGAAAAACTTTACTAATCAAAAACGTCGGTAGTCATCTTTATAATGTCGCCGATCACAAGTACCGTTCAACAGATTGGGGTCTTCATAATGCTAGCTCAAAAATAGCTTTCTCTACAGTATTGTCTACAATATATAAACACTTATTTGAGACATTCTCTTTTCTTGTCAAATCGCTGCAATAAAAAATTAAAAAGATATAAATATATGACGGGAAAAATATATATTCCTGCTATCAACGCAACAAAAGTTAGGAAATGTTTCTTTTCAGAAATGTTCGTATACTGAGATTTTTATCTTTTTATGTTGAGAGTTGCCCTAAAAAATCACCATCAAAGAGACTTTTTTCAACGATTTGGTTTTCAAAATGCCTGTAGGAAAGTTGTTGCCTATCAAAACTGTCATCCTCAAATACAGAGTGATTAAGAAAGGGCTACATCTGGTTGCATTTGATATGGTTTTTCATGTACATTTTTGTGTGCTAGATTTTTTATTGTTCTCGAACTAGTCAGAGCTGTCAATACGTAAGTCTACTTAAGCTCTATCTAATTTGATAACAATGAAAGCGCATAAAGCATTTCCAAAGCAAGTAGGTGTAATTCTTTTTAACCACTCCGTATATGACAAGTAAAGTATTGCTCGTCAGAAATGTCGAGATTCGCTAAACGATTATCTTCTTCTACTTTGTTTGATCGAAATGGTTGCTAATTGAAATGTCGCCCATCAAAAAGATCTTTTCCACTCAAAAACACATATAGGAATATCGTTCAGATAAAAAGTATGTAGAAATATTGCCTAAGAAACATACTCTCAGCTAGCGATAATTACACTAGAATTTTTAAAATGAAAGAAAAATTATTCAATATAATATCTAAAAAAGTCTATAGGAACGTCATCCCTAGATGGTGTTTTAAAGGGTGATACTGCCGAAAATTTTATATTGAAAGTACTATTTTGAAGTAGTCGTTTTTGCATACATGTAGAATCTAAACCCAATACATAAAGTTTCGAAAGCATGAACAATATTGAGAGGTTTAGTTTTCTAACTGATCAGTTTAAAATTTTGCTGCGGCTTTAGTATAAGAAATTTTAGGACTGCCGAATATCAATTAAAGAAGCTATCTGACTCAAATTATCAAGTACGCAAATAGAACCGATAGAATTCCGAAAATGTTTAAGAAGCGTGTTTTCCAAATTCTACACTTTTCCAATGATGCAATTAGCTACACAATATACATTTTATCTCTCCACAAATGTGCGTATCGTTAACAGCTCTGGAATTTCAGCTAATGACTTAATTAGTACACCATTTAGAAATATTAACATAAATATTTAATTATGTAACTTGTGTTATATCCAAATACCTATATAAGTGCGCCTGTAGTTTTTATTAATTATATTAATTGTCATATATTACCATTTCTGCTTAAAACAGTTCCGCGTTTGTCAATGCATCTCACGTCAATGCTTAGTATTTACAATTGAAATTTCTTAAAACATTGTAATGCAATTCCATGTCTTTAAATAATTGTATAGCACTGAAACCTGTCTTTGCTGGTACCTATCTAATTTTCCAACGGATTGCACGTATATTATAACTCATATATATTAAATTGATCTTTCTATTTCCAATCGATAAGTGCATTTCTAAACTGTTAATCCCCACCTGTGATTTGTTAACAGTTTATTCTAGTGACCTACTTGTTCAGTGATTGTAACTTTGTGTCTTAAGGGTTTTGTTGCATGCATACACTCCACCAATTTTGAGGTTTTTAGCTTCATTTTTGATGCACCGCCTCCAAAGTCATTCACGAACTGCAGTAACCTTAGATACAGTTAATCAATTTCAGAAGATCTAAAAGCTTTGATCAGGAACCTCCTTTCAACTTTGATTGTTACCTTCTTCTAGTGAATCTTATCTTTAGAGATATTTTTTGCATAGATATTTTGAACTGCATCTTTTAAATACTATTTAAACAATTGATTCTCCAGACGTTATAGTAAATGTGTTGTTTTCAAGAAATATCACTAAGCAGGATTAGTAACCCATACTTGTATATACACCTCCTTCACATTCTTCTCTCTGTGTTGTCTGCAATCAGCTTTCATCTTTTTCCAGTAAATTTTCTTCACTTCGCCTAGTTGATATTTTCATTAACTTCAAGGATTTCCATTTTGTTGGTTTGCCTGCGCGTAATGACAACATACAATTCTTCGTTTTCTTTTGCTATATTATTTTTGACTACGTTTTACCCTTGAGTTCTTTGTTTAACTGAGTCGAGCGGTATCTTGTAATAAGAATATAGTTTAGTAATAGTATTAGAAAGAATGTCTACCCATCAGTTCCAAATGTTCTTCTTATTCTTCGTATGCTGATCCCTTAATGGATGTTTGACACTACATTTACCATTTTGGTAAAGTGTGTATCAAGCTTTCCACGTTACGAAATCCGATCTATTGTTTTACATTGCGTAGCCACGACGTTTTTCTACCTATTCCCCTTTTACCTTCCATATTTAATTCTATGGTAAGCTGTAATAGATGGTATTTTGAATTATGCACAATTTACCCCAGGTATGTAGAGTATTTCTTCGGTTAATTGTTACTATGGGTTCGGGGTCTCTGTGCATTTTCCTGAAAACCTTCTCATTTGTAACTTTCGTGGACTATGGTATTTTAACTACTCTTCCATAAATCTACATCTCAAAGGCCTCGATTTTGTTCATAGCAGTTACTTTCATTGTCCAGCCCTACATACCATATAGTAGTGTTGACCAAACGTAGCATTAAATAAATCGTATTTTAGGGCTGATATCAAAATGTGTACTCGTGAGGAATTTCATAAATGCATTAGAGGCGTTTTATATTCGACATTTGATCTCTAAGTCTGATGTCCAGCCGCCGCAAAGCCAGGTATTTAATCTTGTTACTCGTTCTAATGGCATATCATTGAATGTTCACCTGGCATCTTCGAACGTGTCTGGCTTTCGAGTGACGACCATATATTTTGTTTCCTTAGTATTAATGTTAAGTCCCATCTTTGTACTATAGTCTCCCATTATGTTAAGAAGATGTTGAAGATCGTCTATATTATCAACAACTAGTACTGTATCGTCAGTATATAGGATGTTGTTGATACATACCCCGTTGACGTTTATGCCCTTTTCAATATCTGCAAGTGCTACTTGGAAAATGCCCTTAAAGTTCAAGTTAAGTAAGAGAGGTGAAAGGACTCTGCCAAAAGCTTCTTCGGAATTCTGTGGTATATTTTGGCAGCAGCTAAAGTATGCTTTTTATAATCCGCTATCGCGGAGTGCAAGCCTCGCAGCGCGATTGCCTTATAGGCACACTCCAGTACAGGCAGCATTAATACATATTATATCATCTTTCTCTCTTGCTTACCTCTATGATCTTCCGGGGAAGGAATTAGCAAGAACTAATATAAGCATTAAAGGTAAAACTTTGGACACGTTCCGGTAATACTACATACTACTTTAGATACTATAGTACTAAACATAACTTCAGAATTTCAATGTACAATCGTCTTCATTAAAGTATTGTACAGCATTAGTGCTTTGTGAATATAAATTAATTACACAAAGTTCAAAAACGTGCTGTACTTACAAATATTTTGAAAGTATACATTTAGGTCTACCTAGTTACTGATACAGTCTGAGCCTTTGTGGAGTAATAACACAACCACCAATAAACTTACAACTGTCAGTGTACAACACATTTTTGAACACGACTGTACCTATAATACTATCAACAGATTGCTAAATAAAATTATGAAGGAAATTATATGCTGCATGATTCCGAGACGAAAAGAGTGTACAAAATTCAAGAGACCATAATTGATAGAATAGAATAAATATTTCAACTACTATAAAAGCGTATTCAATCAACCACGTCATAAATGAAGCTGAAAGATATGTAACTGCCAATTATACCCACAGCTCCCGTAGTGGAAGAAATTCTGTTAGGCCCAAGAAACGAGAGGACTGTAAGAACAGGTCAAATCAGATCGGTAGAAGGCGTCCAAGCCGTAAATAGTACAGTAAAATTGTCGTTTTACCTTAAAAAAATTGGCCGCGGCGATTCCTCTTGCCCAGTGGTTTAGGGTCATTAGACAAGTGTAAAACCAAAAAGGCGTCACCCCACCCCTTGCCAAACAGCCGCCATCTTGATAACAATTGAATTTGTTTTTTCTCGTGATCCATTGGTCGCACAGAAAAAGTTATTGAACAAAAAATATTGTAAATAAAATTCTACATATTTTTGATCCGTGCCGTGATACCGAGAAGTTGGTATTTAAAACGGTAGAGGGCGACAAAGTTACCAAAAA
This sequence comes from Agriotes lineatus, assembly GCA_940337035.1. Taxonomy (NCBI): domain Eukaryota; kingdom Metazoa; phylum Arthropoda; class Insecta; order Coleoptera; family Elateridae; genus Agriotes; species Agriotes lineatus. The sequence continues at coordinate 102,979,941 of OW679196.1, read as the reverse complement.
TCTGTTTCCGCCATTCTAGTGCTGTGGGAGTGATTTTTTCCGAAAATTGCGAATGTGAAAGTTGTAGTGCTTGAAAAAATATACACGAATCTCTTTTAATAATGTGATTGATTTAAATAGTCTCCGAGTGACAGCCCTTCAAAATCCGCGCAGCGCGGAGAAGTGGACAGATGTCAATTATTTATATCCCGCACTTATTATAACTAACGAGATTCCATGTCTGCCATTTGGTTAACATAAAGAAAACCATTTTCGCTCGTACTATTATCGATTTTTAATCAGAATACAATCACGAAACAGCACTCGCAATCGTATTTACGGATTTTTTCTAAGAATTTTTCACATTGCGTTTATAACAAGTTGTGAGCTCTTTTTTCAATAAAAGTCTTAGCAACATTTCTATCATGGTCGATAATAACTCGGTTGTGTCCGAGTCTCCGAAACAAGACGAAGAAACAGCTCCAAAAAAAAAAAAAAAGAAAACGTGTCTGAGTAGACTACAATATATCTTAGGGTTTATGCAAAAAGAAATTACTTTCAATATACGAGCCCAGAATCACATCATTTGGCACAGTTAAGATTTTTCCGGTATCTTTATTTTGTACCCACAAAAGAAAATCTTGGTCAATATTTTTACATCGTAATTGTAGACGTTTTTAGCAGTATTATAACAGCTTTAACAATAACAAATACAAAAAGTAGTCGGGAAACACTAACTTTAATAAATATTATACACCAAGTGAATTAAACATATTGCTATGGTATATAGAGGCCATGTAGTACATTAAATACAGTTATTTATTTACATGAATCTAAAATAAAAAGTTCAATACAATAATTATACTGAAACGATAAGATGTGGAAAATTATGATTAATGATTGCTTATTTAATTGAATAATAATTGAAACTCAAAGATTCAAAGTACATTTTAAAAGAAAGTTATTTCAAAATGAGTACGACTTGATGATGGTAACAAAAATTAACAATAAATACAAAGTTGAATGTTGCATATGACAGAATAAAATTCTATTTGTAATAATTTATAAAGTGAGCACCATTCAAATTGATTTATAACATGTAGCAGGCAGGAATAATGGTAGTCTGGGATAGCAATAAAAAATTGGGATAATTATTAGAATAACAACTTAAAAAACAACTACGAAAAATTTGATATAAAATGGATATAAAAATTTTGTAATTGTGTAAATACATAATAAAACCCATTAAAATAACGAAGGATTTTAATAAAACGTAAAGGGGTATGTTGGTTGCATATTACAAATGAAATAAATAGTCCAAGGCAAGATTTTTGGAATATCAAATACAATTAAAACTGAGATTGAAGAAAGCAGAACCAATTGGGTGTGTAGCAGAGATCCAGTACATTGCAGGGAAGGCGCCATTGTGTGAGCTGAGAGGGACGCTGGTCTGGGACCGTACGAAAGTTTTGGTCTGTTGCGGATTGTGTGAACTTCACACGGGATCACTGGTGGAGGCTACAATTTGTCAATTAGATATGGATACATTGTTAGATGGTGGAGATACAATAAATACTTAGGCGTGCTGGAGATGCTGTCAATGGTAGGAGGTCGGAGCCGTCTATAGGGCTGCAAAAGGTATCGCATTTTTGTTGGAGTTTGGAAGTGTCAGTGCAAAGTAAGTGGTAAAGTTGAAGGTATCTGAATAAAAAAGGTGATTAATTAATATTAAGAAAGAGACATTATAAAAATAAAGTACTTACCCAGATTACAGAGATGATGCTGTCAGTTTGACATTTAATTTAAAATTTAATGACAGAAGTATTTTAAATAATATATGCAAATTTGAATCTAAATATCATACAGTCAAAACCATTGTAAATGATTTTATTTATGTCATATTGATTTAGGGGTGTCATTAAACACTGCTTGAAAATAATAGTTGACAGCAATTGACATTCGGTAATTGTAGCAACAAATAACTAACTAGATTTCGGCAAACCATACCCTGAGAAAAAGGAGTAGTCGTGTAATTTGAAATAAATTCAATTTAATTTTATAATAAAGTTAAAGTTTCAATACTTGAATCAAATAAGCATACACACGTATCCACTGCAATATTTTTATTCACGAGCACGTAGTGCGAGTGAGATCATATCTTTGAGTTAATAAATTTTTAGTTCAAGTGGCGTATATATGTTTTTATTCAATTTTTACGAAATTTTGTATAAAAAAATTAAAAAATATTCAAACTAAGATATAAATTTGCCCATTCATCGTCGATTTGATCTAAATTTTAGTAATTATATATTACACACTACAAAGAGAAATAATAATTAAATGTAAATATTTGTAGATAATAAAAATATGTTGTTCTTCATTGAAACTTTTTTAATTCTCTAGTGAATTAAACTTTTTTAATTCTCTAGTGAATTAAAACACTTTTATTCGCAACCATATATGTAATGTTGACATTCCTGACCTCATTTGAGTGGGGAAAGTCGGACATTTGAGCCCGCTACTTCCCGCACTCACTTCCCGCTCAAGTGCGGGAAGTGAGTGCGGGAAGTACATTCCCGACCGCTGAGTCGGTAGAGATACTGGGAATCTTGTTGATCCATTCATGCGCGTCGCAACCTGTCGTATCATAATATAATAATTTTTCCAATTATTGTTTAGAATAAAGTGGTTCCGAATAAAATAGTATACAAACCTCGACAGGAAGTTTCCTTAGTTTCGAGATAATAGCTGATTTCGACGCTTTGCGTCTCAATCAGCTAACTAATCTCTCGACAGTAATGAAACACTTCCCATCTCGGGCTGTAATATACTATTACTTCACTTGCGAATCATAGACTGTTTATGAAGGTTATGGAGTTAATAATGTCACTTTAAACTGTCAAAATTGAATAAAATAAATTACCGATTCATTTCATATGGCCCAAACGATCAAAATATAATTTCGTTCACCGTAGCATGTTTTAGTTGAAGTGAAACAAGCGGTTTGTTGTTTAATAACATGTAGACAGTCGGGTGTCTGTATTATTTTTGCAGAAATGACACGTGGTAAAGCAATTGTCAATTTTTGAATTTTGGTCATTCCTGTGGCGAAATTTACAAACAATTGCAATTATCATATTATATAATAAATATTACACCAGCAAATTTAAGAGCTTTACGGATCTGAGCCAAATGATATCATTCTGGGCTCATATACTCATTTCCCATCATTTTAATTTCTTTTACCTATACCAATTTCTCGGTAGCGCGGCAATGACCAAAAATGTGTAGAATTTCTGTAGGTTGTGAAAATTTATTCACCTTCAAACTACTTGAGTGACGTGACGATTTTATCTCGCAAAAGAGAAATGGAATATATCGTACATTTCCCACGCTTCGAGGATTTTGAAGGGCTGTCACTCGGAGATTATTTAAATCAATCCCATTATTAAAAGAGATTCGTGCATATATTTTCAAGCACTACAAGTTTCACATTCGCAATTTTCGGAAAAAACCACCCCCACAGAGCTAGAATGGCGGAAACAGATTTTTGGTAACTTTGTTGCCCTCTATCGTTTAAAATACCAACTTCTCGGTATCGCGGCAAGGATAAAAAATGTGTAGAATTTTATATCCAACATTTTTTGTTCAATAACTTTTTCTGTGCGATCAATGTATCGCGAGAAAAAACAAATTCAATTGTTATCAAGATGGCGGCTGTTTGGCAAGGGGTGGGGTGACGCCTTTTTGGTTTTACACTTGTCTAATGACCCTAAACCAATGGGCAAAAGAAATCGCCGCGGCCAATTTTTTTAAGGTGACGGGTTATTTTCCGACAATTTTACTGTACTAAAAGGGAAGGAGCAAGAAAGTAATGATTATGTTTTGTTATCTCCTCAAATATAAAGAAACTTCCACATACCTCGTAAAATTGATTTTTGTTTGCATATCTTCTATTTGCAGGTATCCCAAATGTATTTGCTAATGAATTTTCTAAGTTATTTTCCACAACATTGTTATTGTCGAAGAGATATGTATCGGATGAATAAAAAAAATATGGTAACCACAGATCAATAAGTAACCGAGAAAGTACTGTGGAGAATCAATAAGTAATCAAGCAGAGTTAAACCCATTAGAAGGAGAAACACATCCAACGTACCAAAGACCAGCGAAATGAGAAAGACGATGGCTCAATTCACATACGGAAAAGCGAAACATTACGACATCTACCGGAGCTAATTGAAGCTGATGTACAAATAATAACAGGGCAATTATAATCCATGTAAAAAACGCGTTGGACACAGAATCAACACCCAAAAGATGTAAATAATGAATTATAATCAAGCTACCCAAAAAGAGGGGTTCAACGAAACGGGGGGGGGGGGGTATTACGCTCTTCAATACCATTAATAAGATACTAGCTCAGATTCTTAAGAAGCCAGAAAGAAGAAGTAGTGGTAAAATCGTACAGCCTTTAGATGTTACTAGATTAGCGAATTGCAAAAAATTACTACAAAAACAACCAAAAATTGAAGCTCAATATATTTTATTACTAAACATAGTCTGTCCTCTTTATCTAACACCCTTAGGGCCGGTTGCAGAAAGCAATGTTAAGTCTGGTGTTAGCTAACGTGACGTCAAAGTGAACAAAAACGAATCAAATCTCAAATGCTTATGGTAACTAATACATTAGTAAACAAAATATTTGATGCGATTTTGTTCACTTTGACGCGATGTTAGCTAACACCAGACTTAACATTGCTTTCTGCAACCGGCCCTTAATATAGCAATCCTGCAACGCCTCTCAACCTTTAAAAGAATTTTCTTCTTTCTTCTTCTATCACCTCTTCATTAGAAGCAAATTAACATCCTATCAAACTCTGCTTCAGTTGAGAGAAAATATAATACCCCGAGGAAGCTATTCTAGAGAGTAACGCAATGTTGAGCTCCTTATCACAAACTGTATTCAAGGAAGTGTGCAGGCACATTGTTCTGTACGAACAAGACAACTTTGGCAACATTCCACTGTTTTTTCTCGTAGAGTTGTCAATAATGTGTATAATGTGTAATAATATTATCCAGCTATTTATTACTTTACTCTTATCCAAATAATCAATCATGATTATTCTTCGGTTATTGCAAAAATCTCGGGCCAGAATTTTTCCAGCAAGTTTTTGAACACGGTACATCTTAAGCCTTAGAGAACCAGCCAGCTTTCATTCCATCGATTGCTGTTTTGTTTCTGGGCCTTAAGATATACCCAAGTTTTATCATCGCTAACAACCTGGTTGAAGGGGTCAGTATTTTCTTCAAAACGTGCACACATAGAGCACGATGCTTCCACCCTTGCTCGCTTCTGATTCAACATTTAAGCATTTGGGAATCCATTCTGCAGTTTTTTTACATTCAAATCGAAGTCAACTACGTGATGGAGGCATTCATATGAAATCTTTAGTGTAGTAAATATTCGTTTCAGCCCATTTTGACGGTCTGATAATATCATGTCATGAACTGCATCAATATTTTCGGAGGTAGACACCGAGATCGGTTTTCTGTCTCTCTCTCAACGGGAAATCTCTTTCTTCTTCTTTTACAGCATGCAATCTAATTTTTCACAGTCGCCAAGTGTATAAAACATATGGGTGGTAATAAACATTCGGTATTTTAATGTATTTTGCCCGTTAAAAAATACTAAATGCTCTATAAAAACTAAAATGCACGTTAAATTAATTATAAATTTTTAGTATTTTAATAAAATATACACTATAAAATATATTATTTGCACGGTAAGTTCTGCTCGATATTTTAATTAAATATGTACTCTAAAAAAAACGAAATGCTCGATCACAAGTTTACTATTAATTGCAATTTTTTATAGTATTGTATTGATAAACGACTGGTAATTTAGTGCGTTTTAAGGGTTCGATTCGACATAACCTAGAAAAACTAAATAGGCATGTGTGCTTATCATCGCGGTTAGCACGTCTACTTAGTATTCGGGAGGTCGTGGGTTCGATTCCCATGGTCGTCTGTTTTGATTAAGGTTTTTAGGTGGTGTTCCTGAGTCATTAAAGTACCTTCCTTGAGGCGAATGCCGGAACAGTACTTCTCCACTTTTTCTGGCCTCTCTTCCATTCTCCACCCCTCCTTTCTCGTACCCATCCTGAAATTCCCGTTATTGGCTGAAGAGGGATGCAAGGTCCCTATAGCAGCCCGCCTCCAGTTGGGGAAATTGAAATTACTTTGAACCTTTAGCTTTACCTGTGTGTATCGGTGCATGTTATGAGTGCTCTGCAGTTTTATTTACAGAGTATTTATTACTATCCTTTATTGTTTGTTTATCACGTTAGAACAGAATTTAAATATGAGTCACGGTGAGATTCCTCAATAGAGTTCATCTGAGGAAAGTGAAAGTGAGATTAGGACCCTGTTCAAATATGACCCAAGAGTTAAACAAAAAAATATAGAACTTTTATCAATACACTTGTATGCTACGTTATTACCACGGAACTTTATATTATTACCTTTTTCTTCCTTTTTGAATATCTATTTGATTTAAGTGTTGTTTCGTTTTTTACTTCCCTCGTCTGAAAGACAAAAGAAGTATTGTAATCACGAAAAAATCACCTTTCGGGATTTCTTCAGATCTTCACGTTTCAAGGTCCCTAGATGACGAAAAAGAGGTTTTCTTAATTGCGTTTGTCTCTCTGTCTGTCTGTCTGTTGGCAGTATAGCTCAAAAGCTATTTGTCGGAGGAAGACGATATTTTGCATACATATTATATATCTACCTCGCATAAAACCGGTACAATTTCATACAAATATATACAGGGCGAGGACCTTAAAAAATAAAATTTTGTTTATTTTTGGGATAATTTTGAAATAGAAGGAAGTAATAACTTTCACATAGGTGAGGCTTTACATTTGCCGAAAATAAAACTCAACCGATACAGGATAATGCCGCAAATCAGTATAAACGTTTGAACAATAAGAACGTTCTGTTCAAGAGAGGCGCGCGCCGCACTTATTTCTATAAGGCTTGATGGCGTAGTTAGACTGTGGATGCAGTTATGATTTCTATGCAGGTGTGGTTACCAGCGCTATGCAGATGCGGCGCAAACCCCAGCATGTTACATTCTTTTTATTTGAAAATTTATTTAATTTATTAGAAACGTGAAGATATGTTTACTCCTAACTTAATTTGATTTTTAAAATTATTTAGTGTCACAATGTCGACGAGGGAAGTTCTGGGTAAAGCCTTTTACATATTTTATTACCTTTTAGAAGCTTTTTCTTCAAGTATCTCTGTTATATTTTATGAAGCTATGTAATTTTTACTAGAAATATTCTTTCTGCGTATTAAAGTTTACCTGGATAAAATCATTGTCTTTAATGCAAGGTAAGTAAAAGGAAGCAAGTAAATTTCATACCGAGTATGGATTGTAATTATCGTAAGTATGTATGTTTTGTCTATTATTATTTGCCCAAGGATTTGAATTTGTACTGAGCGTCATTATTTTGTATCGAGTGTCTATTATGTTTATCGAATGTTTATAATTTTAATTTGAATTTTACACCGAGTGTTGGTCATCATTGTCGAGCGTCTAGTAGTTTCATGGAACATTTATTTTCTTAGGATGCATATAAATTTTATACCGAGCACTCAATGACTTATCGAGGATTTAGTATTTTTATCAAACATTTATTTTCTAGTCATTCGTTTGGACAAAATATCGGGAAAATATGACCTGCAGTAGAAATAAAATACCGAGCATTTAATTTGTTCCCAAAACATATTTTCGTAAACCTGATTCCCCTTAATCAATTTAATCCTCATAGTACTGCATCGTTTTTGTTCCATGTAATACCAGTTAGGCCATAATTGTCCCTAAATCCATTACTATGCAACGCCATGCAATTTCAAACGCTCAAATTATATTATAATAGTAATAATAACAATAATAAAATAACTCTATACTTCAAATAATGATCTGATGATTATTACAGAAAAACCGATTGCAATTTTTGCATCTTTTTAAATGCGTTCATTCTAAATTTCTGGGACATTTCCAACACCTGCCACATTTCAGTTTTTGAGATGCTTGTGCCTGCTTTAGTCAAGTTGATGGTTCGCCTGGATCTGTTTCTGTAACCATTAATTCCTTCCCTACCTGCATAAGGAATTGTCGCCATTTCTAACCCTTTTTTGTTATTTAATCCATCTTCGCGTTCGCTGCTTCACAATATACGTTTAAACAAGCTTGCCAGTGGTATCTATACCTAATTCTTTCTAAATAAAATCACTTATAATAATAATAATAATAATAATAATAATGACTTTATTCATTTTGTTTGTATATACAAAAATACATTATTATTTTTCGTTTCTCCATTTCACTTTCGTAAATTTTACCAAATTCCTGCATAGTTGATAACAGAGTAACAGTTGTTCCCATATTTTAGCACAGTATGAACTAACATAGCATTGTGCTGATAGCCAAATTTTTGTTGAATATAAGTCTCTTCTACGAAAATCTACTAATTTATTAGAAACATATGATTTATTTTTCTATATTAATACCAATCAGTGTTAGATTCTCATCTTCTAAATTTCTTGAGAGCTCGCGACCTGTAAAAAATTATCGGTAGTCACATCCGTCACTGAATTTTCCAATCTCTATATCATTTATAATATATAAAATCGCCACTTGTTTGTCTTCATCGCGTTTACGCTGTTCGTCTGCTTTACCACTATATATATGACAGTTGTAAACGTATGAGGTTTGATTTTCGCTGACTGCTCAAATTTGTATTCCATATTTTTCTAGTTTAGACGGTATAGACTAAAAGAACATTTACTGCGGAAAGTTACGAGCTGTTCGTCAACCGTTATGTTCTCAAAAAATGCATATTGTAATGGTTTTAGTGTAAGGGTTTGATATCAGATTACAAAGGTTAAAAGAACACAGTATTAAATTACAAAGATGAATTTAAGTATTAGAAGGATATCAAAATTATTAATATGTACTTGGTAAAGAAATGAAATAGAATTAAAGTTCAATTGAATGATGCTATATAAGAAACAGAAAGATTCTATCATAATCTAATTATTTATTATCTGAAATAAAGTGGGGGATTAATAACAAATACCTTCGAGAAATATCATTCAAAATTGTGGGTGTTAAATAAATATGATACCGATTATATAGAGTGTTGGACTTTCAAATATATGCAAAACAGTATCACTAAGAAGATAATAATAATTATTAGTATGTAAAATAATTTTGTACAAAAAGGATGTAATGTCTTTGTAATGGGCTAAATTTTCTAAATCAAAACCCTTTACAAAAAGTTTTTAATCTGTTTGGAATGTAAAGGGTTGTGAGTTAAAGTAAAATTTGCGAGAAGAGAATTAAAATAAAATTTGGAGATGGCAAAGAGAAGAAAGGATGTGGTGAGAGTGCCATATGTAATACAGTTATAATCTCTAAAAGCAATATTTCTGGAATTTGATGCAGAACTAAGTTTGGTGTCAATCAGTTACATCATATGAATTGGATAGCAGGGAATGGTTTCTACTGCAAGTGGTTTACATCGAGTTTGTTAGCAGAGTGAGCGTCTTGTCGTGTGGATAGAGGTTTTTCATCTGCTGGAGTTGTAAATCGCCAAGCTTGTTATTGAAGTGACATCTTGTAACTTGCATCTAGTCGAGGTTCGTGATCCTAGGTTGTCGGTGGCTTGGGAATTTTGGAAGGAAGACGTGGAAGGCGTTTGCTACTGATTAGTTCTTGGCAGTTCTGTTGGGGAAAAGTGGTAGGTGCCTTGTCGTGTTTGGCTGGGAAGTTTTTGCTGTTCCTGGTGTTTGCTTGAGTTCGTACTGGCATCTGTCTGGACGTTGGGAGATTTCTGTGAAACTACCAGATGTATTTGGCTTGGTAAAGGAGAGTATTTAAGTCCATGGGTAGGTGACGGGCTACAGGTATTTATGTAAAAACTGAAAGAAAAATATAGAAAGAGTGAAGTGAGGTAATTTTAAAAGGGGGGTACTTACTATTTGATATTTATTGAATGACAAGTAATGTAAAGAAGGGGTACTTGTGATTAATATTGCACTTGCATAATTTAAAGTGACATTGACAGACGTACAAGTTGACACAGAATTAAAAAATGAATTTTCAGGAATAAAGGCAGTCTTGATTATGAGCGAATCCGACCTGTGTTTTCAGTTAAGAGTAAAGGTTTTCTACCGCAGCTAGAGATATTTAATAATATTGATAATTCATAATTTATAAAAGAGTAAATGAGTTACTTAAATTCATTTTAAAAGAGAATGTATTGAAAATAAACTAAAGTGTAGTAAAAGTCAGACGTAATAGGTAAAGAATAATAATTATTGTTATAACATAAAACCATTTACATACATAAAGACCATTATAACATAGTCAATTATAATATAAATGACGCAGACGATGTGGGGCTTGAATGTTACTTATTAGCGGCAAAATAAAAATAGGTATTTGATAGAAACAGTAGTGTGGAGCCCATTGTAATTGTGGGGCACAACATTAATATAAATAAACCACGTTGGATACAGCAATTATACCAATATGTATGCGTGGAGGGTAGGTAGCCATAATCTAAAAAGGGTTCGAACAGCACACATTGAAAGATTACAGTACACCTGTTTCTACTTATAGTTATGTTGAATATAGGGCACCCACTTTAAATATTCCACAGATTTATAATCCTTTCGTTGTGAGATCTATAGACCTCTGCCGGTATCAATATATCAATGTAACATAGAAACTCCTTCGCATTTAGGTCGTTCCATAAATCCCTATCTTCTGGTTTCGCTTTTGCATTGGGCCATGTAATGGCGTAGTTTCCAACTTTGTCTCTTCTTGATGCATATTTCGTAGTGGTTGTCATCCAGATTTTTGATTTTGCAAATCTAAATGCCACTCTTCAAGCGGATACGGACAACTCGACGCGGCCAACTTGACGCGGATAACTCGACGCGGCCAACTCGACGCGGACCCAACTCGATCTGAGTCCAACTCGACGCGGGACAACTCGACGCCACGAATTATTAGTACAGCATTTTTGAAGAAAAAAACAAAGCATAACGGTCATTAATTTTTACGTAAAAATAAACAAATAACCGGATCTAGAAAAGACAATTTACCGAGGGAAAATTTATCAGAAGGAAAGTTTATCGAAAATTATGGTATGGATAGTATGTGTAGCTTAATTTACATAATCTGCCTTTTAATATTTAATATAGCTCTATATGTCAAAATTTATCTTTTTACCGAATCACAATTTATTGGAAGGACGATGTTTAATTACTGCTAGCCGCTTTAAATATTACAAAAAATTATTTGTATAAAATCACAACCAATTCAAGTGATATATTAAAGCGGCCGCAATGCAGCAGCCTATAGTCACAAAAGTATTTACAATAATATGTACAGTGTTTAAATTATAATTTCGTCGAATTCGACTGGGGACCAGAACTTGGTCCTTTCGACGAATTGTGATTTGGTAAAAAGATATACTTGGGTATATAGCATACAAACATTAAAAGGCAGATTATTTAAATTACTTCTACACATACTATCAATACCACAATTTTCGATAAACTTTACCTTCGGTAACTAGTCTTTTCTAGATCGGGTTATGTTTTGTTTATATTTACGAAAAAAATAATGACCGTTATATATTTTTTTATCATCCAAAATACTGTACTAATAATTCGCGGAATCGAGTTGTCCCGCGTCGAGTTGGTCGCGTCGAGTTTTCCTCGTCGAGTTCGCCGCGTCGAGTTGTCCTAGATCGCTTTTCAAGTTTACTCTTTGACCTGCAGTATAACTATTGTAAATATAAGTTAGTTACTTCCACATACAAATTATGCTGCTGACTTTCACTATCAGATTCAACTAGCATATCGGAAACACTTTCGGAGTCGTATTCTGATTGCAATTCACTTTAGCACTTTTATCACCTATGTGAACTGAACTTTTTCCAGCAATGATTACTGAATGACTGACGAAAGCACTCACACTACAGGGAATAGTGGCTTGGCTGAACGTACACGAAAATTCACAATGCACCATGCATAATATTAGAGATCACCACTGACCTCAGTGGTATTACTTGTAACTTTTGACTTTTTTTAACTATAAATTCTACAAAAATTCAACTTTACCAAAACATTAAAAAACTGGTCTGCTTAAATAGCTATTTTTGTATTAAGGGCGTGAAGGAGGCGATTTTGGCCCGCGGCGGAATTATAAGCCAGAGGCCCGAAGGGCCGAAGGATTATAAAACGCCGAAGGGCCAAAATCGCCGTTCACGCCCGAAATGCAAACAAGATTTTTTGTAAAATCCACCATAAAGCTTTGAAAAATAAATGGCACGATTTGTTCTCAAAAATCAAATTGTTGTTGGTTGCCAATGTGATGCTGGTTTTTTAGGCCTTAGGGCGCAAAAGGCATTATTTACGCCCGCAAATTATTTTTAGGCCTTAGGGCGCAAAAGGCACTATTTACGCCCGCAAATTAATGCATAAATGACCTTATTTTAATACGATTTTACAAAAATACATTTTTTTAGAGTTTTATGAAAGACGACTTCAAATATATAGACCTCCAGAGAGTTTGTGAGGTCTACAGTGAGCCCATGGTATTATGAACGTTAAACAACACTTAATGATTACTCTGTACTCCATTTTATCCATCTTCTCAATTAAGATCGACATACTTTCTTTAAAATGTCATTGCACAGCAATACTTCAATTTTTGTAAATGCAATTGGCATTTCTAATAAGTCATTGTTTGTTACAATGATAACGCGATTTTCTTTTATCTAAGGAAAACGGCATATGTTTACTAGTTATCAATAGCCCTTCGTATTACATAGATGAAAACGAGACTGAAACAAGGTGGTCCCCTAACTTCAGCACTCTAAACTGAGTATTGAAAAATATATGAGAATACCATAAGAGGGAACTTTCAAAAACTATCTATATGATTCTATACAGACATGAGCATGCAGTCTAAACTGAGTACAATTGTACATAGATCGCTGCAAATTAATAGAAATGGAATATGCACGCAAAGATCCATGTAAGTAAGGGTTTAAGAAAGATAAGGGAGATAAGGTAGTCGAACTATGTAGCAAATTTAAAGCCCTGGCGTAGAACAGGGCAGAAAGAAATTAGAATAAAAATAACTCAACGTAAATGGAAGTGGATCAGTGAAACGTTTCGAAGAGAAAAAAAAACATAGCAAAACAAGCAATGCACTGGAATCTACAAGGAAAACGAGAAAGAGAAAGTCACCAATGACTTAGATAACTACAGTGAAATACATTGCGGGAAATCTAACATATAGCACAGAATAGGACTAAATGAAAACTATTCGTCGAGGCCCTATGCTACAGCTAGACGTTAAGGCATATTATTAATTCTGAAATTATTCAGGGGTCTTTGTCAGAATTATGGCACACAACATTTTTGTTAACTTTACATAGATCAACAGATGCCCTTTCTTTGAGCAATATATTGCACTGGCTATACTTTGCTCAGCTTTTAAATGTGTAGAACTTTCAAATTCTGATGTAAATGAAGTATTTGAATTACAAAATGCTTTCGTTTGGATAATAATGTCAATAATTACTTTTTGTAATAGTTTCTAAAAACTTTACAGGGGTGGGTTCCTTTATCTGGTTACTTGTTTCTGAAAAATTGATTTTCTAATATTTTAAAATTTCATCTAAAATCATAAGTCACAACTTATGTCAACCAAATGTCAAAACAGTTCTCAAATTCTAATGACAAATGCCCAATCCTTTGAATGCTACACTATAATATTAAATAACACAGTAAGTTCTTATTTGTTAATTAATTTCACCTTGTTAACGTCTTTATTTATTTTCTAGTTAGGATCTGATAAGAAATCAGCCACCTTGGATTGTTATTCACACAACATTCAAAACAGCAACCTATCCTTGCTCCGCAACTAGACCCCTTCAAGCTCCTTACTGCAATGCTCCGCTCACCGACAGACCACTCGTTCCAATTGTCCAATATTAGCAAACCCCAAACTCCTGTCAGCAACCAGCAAACCTGGACATCCACCTGCCACAGTCAACTGCTACCTGGAACGCTTCTCTTATTTCCAATGACACCTCCTTGGAAGCTCCACTCAACAATACATATGTTGACGTAATCCCATTTTACTTTTGATATATGTCAAATGTAATATCCCAAATAAATCTAACCCAGTATGTTTCCTTAATATTTTACTTGTATATAATAATTCTTCTATCCATTGCTTTGTCTACCATTTTCCAATAATCTTCTTTAGTTAATTCTTCTCTTGTTCTTAGTCTTTTAAAATTCCATTTTTAGATCACCACATAGATTTGTTTTTATTACCCTTTTTTCTAACCAAAATTACATGAATAAAACGGGCTATCTTCCATATTTTAATTATACCAAAAATTAGTTTATTACATTTTTCAGTTTATTATTTCGTCTATTGAAACAAATTTCCTAACTACCTCATTTTTATCTTTATGCCCTCTAGTTTAATATGTATTTGGGTTAAACCTACTTAATTATTTCGAAATTAACATTTGTCGTTGATTTTTTAAACTGTATTTTATCGAAATTTTATTTTTAATTTTAATCCACCTGTAATTTTCAAATAACTATCTTTCAGATACAAATCAGCCTTATCCCTAGATAAATCCAAACCATTATAATATCCCAATTTTTAACAAATTTTAATTCAAACCATATTAAGCTTGTATCAATACAATATCTGTAAAGAAGTGATTTTCGAAAATTTACTTATCTACAGCAAAACGTTTACCAAGCATTTATTTCAAATTAGGATACTGACGTAAAGCTTTCGAGAATTGGAATTGAGGTGTATCTATTGGTGGTCAAAAATTTAAAAAAAATGCTTATGGTGCCACAATACTATATATAATCATATAACAAAATAATCAGACGGTAGAGCTTACTAAAACAGCGATGAAAAGCTTGAATGATATCTAAATGGGGCCATGTTGAAACAAAAAAAAAGAATAAATTCATTCGAAATGAACATCTAGCGAACAATACTAAGGATATCTTAAACTGCAAGAAGAATAAGTGCATCTATAATCCACGAACTCAAGATAACGAAACGCATACACAAAAACGTTACTAAATATTTTGGTCATATAATACAAAGACTAGACACACATATGCGCAAACTTCTAGCTCATGGAATGATGAAGTATCTCCAACTAGATGGCTGGACGAAATACGCCGGTCAACTGAGAATACAGCAAACGTCAACACAAATACACAACAGAATTCAATAACCAAGATGATGGCATCGCAAAGTCTCAAATTTAAGACAATCGATTACGAACATACTGACTGTGTAAAGTATAACGAAATCATTATTCTAAAAGCCTATACAGAATATCCAAAACAGAATTTGAGGCACGACGAGCGTAGCGAAAAGTGCTCCATTGGAACGAGTGCTACAATGCCTCTTATTAAACGAGTATAATATACTATGTTATCTACTTTGCATTAAAAATAATCAAAAACTTTGTATTTTGACATTTCATAAATGTGACAATCTGTCAGTTGCCAGAAACAAAGTAGACTGCTTCACTGTTTTTCATATGAAAATAACAATGCAAAAACAGTGCTATAATGGACTCCATTGTAGCAATGTTTTCGGTTTTATAATAACAACTTTGTGACATCAAAGTAGATAATAGTATATTATGATACTAGTGTAAAAGTACGCTTTTAAAACATTGCGACGAGTTTAAGAGCACGACGCGAAGCGGAGTGCTTTTAACGTCGCTAGTGCTTTAATGACACTGATACATGTGTATTATACGCTACTTTTTCTGCGATCGCAACAGAAATAAAAAAACTTAGTGCGGTGACACTTTTTCCGTCACATTGTGTTAGATATTCTAGATTATGCGGCAAAGCGTATTTTAACATAGTATTAAAACGCCCCACCAATGGCAAGGTGCGAAAAAGACGTAATTCGGGCGCTAATATTAAGAGTGCTACAAGCGTCACTTTTGACACTAGAAACTGCAAAAAGTTGTCATTTTGACACGATCCTAGAAAAAAAATAAATTATGTAACCACCGCTACTAAGTGGCCGTTAAGCAAGTTAATTATTGCTTTTATTGATGTACATATTAATAGACATAGTAGGCTGATTTCTTGTTCATTCTTCTTGCTGTATTTTTTAAGTATTTCTTAAATAGTAGACTGTTTTCTAATATCTTTATTCCACAGCGTTAAGTCTGGAATTATTTCATCGCCTACTTTTACATTTCTTCGTAATTTCATATTAGTTCAGGATTTTCCCTTCCCCGATAGGGTATAACCTACAGTGCGAATGTGTTACTTTGAATTTTCTTCTGCTGTTGCTGCAGGTCCGGCAATTTCGTATATTATCGTGCATTTCGACTCTCCTAAATAGTTTTAGTGACGTTCAAATTGGAGATTCGCTTTCTTTACTTTCCAAAACTGTGCATACGAAGATTCAGCGTAAGGATATTTTTCTTGACTCCATTTACTCTTGAGAAATTTTAGGAATTTCCGATTTTACTATCGAAGCTATATCGGATTGTAACAAATTGCATTAGCAAAATGCTTGTAATATAGATTGTTACGTGTAAAGAGCGTAATTAATATTATAATTTATGTAATCCACAATTTTTGACCGTGCAAAAACTCCTTTATTTGAACGCAGTAGTCGTGCAAACGCAGCTTTAGCAATTCGGTGGTCATCCGTTTTACCGGCAGCCTTGCCAGCTGTTTCAGGCCGCTCATTTTGTTTTTGTTGGTTTTTTTTTTTGAAAAAGATGGGCGTTATTTCGACAGAATTCCGTGATTGTCCTCCAAGTTTTAGCTTTTAGTTTCGGGTATCTTGAAATATAGTGCGGAAGCTTCGCTTTGATGCGGTTTATGGGTCAGTTTTGTCCGCGTCCTTCAGACGGTTTATTTATTACAGGATTGCTCGCCGTCTTGGTCAATTATCTGTATTTACAGGGTGAATGAAATTACTTCAATCTCCATTTTAGTAACATAATACATATTAGCTGAATTTTGTCCGATATTTTTAGCGTCACCTGCAAGTTGCAAAATGTCAGCGATTCCACTTGAGAATTTTTCTCCAGATGTTACCCAAGTGTTGTAGAAATTTCTACGATCCCCTCTACTTCAGAAGGCTCATCTGCTTATGGGAGCCTAGTTCGAGTTTCGGCCTTCTCGCCTCGGTGCTTTAATGGCGTCTTCCACCTGCAGCAGCCGCTTCGAGACCATTTGGGGGCTATTAATTTCGCCTTCTGCAGAAACATGAGGCTCTCAGATAAGCAGCGTGCGGTCTTTACTCTAGTCTAGCTGGCAAGCTCTCAAATATACTGTCGCAACGTTGCAATATTTGAAAATAATAAGAAATATAATTATAGCAGCAAACAAGAAAGAGAGTCAACAAGGTATGTAAGAATTATTCAGAATAATTAGCATCTCAAATAATAATGATGTAACCTCAAGTTCATATAAAATTTCAACTGTCACCAAAACTGGCTAGTCGCGCGTGATAGAATTTAAGCATACAGTCCACAGCAAGTGTGCAAGCGAATTTTACTCAAATTAGCAGGCTTAAATTTCTGTTCCAATCTTTAGCAAGATGGCAGTACGTATGCGCTTCTTCTCGTAAAACCTGCAAAGCTTACAAAACCGAAACAGTCCTACGTATTGCGTACTGGACAAAACGGTAGCCAATTAAGGAGCTAGAAACTTAGCTGGAAAGTCATGAGTTTTTACAATAGAAGTACGGGCGTATCGCGTAGTGACGCGAGTTGAAGCCGCTAAGCAAAATGCGGAATGTATAAGTTAAATTTTGTCAAAGATTACTTAAATTGAAAATAGGTGTTTGTGCCAAAAGGCAACCTTAGATGGAAGCCGTATCGTAATTTGTAAACCTTCGAAATTATACAATTTTTTTAATTATTCTAACCTGCCGGTTTGCGTTCGTGATTAACCGAATGGTGCACCTATCATGTCTCGCTTGAATAACAAACAATTTAAATTGCAAGTTATTTCACTCTGCATATCGTTTGCAATTCATATTTCAGTTTATGGAGAATCCCGAAAATAACTAGACTAGACTTGTAGCCTTGGCCCAATTATAATTTATGTATGACTTTCGTTCAGCTCACATTTTTGTATTTTAATTAAGATACTATCGGAATTTATCTTTAATTTGTTTAATATTCACAATTTTATCTTTAAATGTTTAATATTATATTAAGTTAAACAACCTCTGGCTTCCATTGATTAGGCCAAAACCTTAATATGTGATCATGTCTCACAGGTTCAACTGTAGCGAGATATAATAATAAAATTGCCTTAAAAATTGCTGCCCAAAAGTACAGAAATTTCTTCGAAAAAATCGTTGACAATATGGGACAGATTTAATCTTATTAGTGTAGTGAATGGCTGTATCCATCGGGTTACCTCAGGATGTAGTATTTTGGAAGTAAAACATTTGTTGGGAGCTGGCAATTTAAGGTTGGATTTGGTAATCTCTGCTTTAACGTAGTCTATTTTGCATTCTTGCTTCTATATTTCTGTGATGATCTTCAGATCCGTCATCCTACCTGTCGAAAATTCGTAGATATGTGTGCTGTTTTGTTAATTTTTTTAATTGCAGATTTGACGCTGGGAGTAGCAGAATCACCCGCAATTGCGAGCCCGTCCCGACAGGCTCTTGTGAATTTTCTAACACGTTTCGCATCTATTCTGGTCTGGATTTTCAATTGTTCCAAACCTTTGTCCACCTAGCATTGCATCTTATGCTTCCCGCTAGGAATGAAGTAGGAGGCTTATTGAACCGAACCAATCATGCAAATTACCCATCGTAGATCTTATATTTTTTTTAATACTTGTAAGCAGTAAACAACCATCACTTTTATACCGTTTCAACTTGTAACTTTGTTACTGGTGAACACCTATTTATCTGTTGTTTACCAAAATACTTTTACTCGATTTTATACTGTACCCTTTGTTTTTAAGAATAGTAAACAGGGAATTTTACTGATACGGGCACCATTTGGCGATTATGCGAAATATTCGTACCTGATCTATATTCATGTTGGTTCAGGCAGGCCCCACCGTGCGGAGTAATACATGGATTGTGTCAGCAAATAGACTGTTTGGTGCGTTGATTTGAATTAGGGCTTTTACACTTCGCTCAATCGATTTTGTGCGCTTTTATTTAATTAAACGATTTTGTTTGTATATTTACATATAGTATTTTTTCGCATTTTTTACATAATTGATCTCTTCTAAATACATAAAACCTGTGTTTTGGGGTATTAAAGTCATAGTCGTGAGCAAATGTGTTATTGACTATTCACACTAAGCATTTTTCTTGGGTCTTTATCATCTTATATCGCATCTTGACTAGTGCGTGCGGCTCAACGGAGTGTGTTACGGTAAGTTTTTAAACATGTCGCCCGTAACTACTGGTTTGCTACTGCTTATAATGATTATATATATTTATTATGCATTTTTTATGACCACGACCTCTTTTCAGCAGTCTTTATTGTTTACATTTTACCCTATTGGAACAAGATGCAGTCATCATCGACACTAAGTTTGTGTTTAAACTATAGGATGTTGTAGGGCGCTTAGGCTATTCCAATAATTTGTTAAGCTATGTGACAGTGCCTAATCGTTGCTTCTGTCCGTGTCGGGAGCTTGAATATTGTTGTATTAAGAACGACTTGGCTATTTTGGCTTTCAAGTTGAAACGCTGAGTGTGGTTTCGTATTAAAACACACACATTAAACTATAATTAATTATATTTCCTGCGACCTTTGGGGGCCACTTTGTACGTTGTCTTTTGTGTTTGTTCGCTGTTGAGTTTTCTCTTTGGTTTGAAAAAATATTGTTTGTGGAAAATTTTGTTTTTCATGGTATTCTAGACTGTAACCCCTTTCAGTATCTGGTAGTACAAAGAACCAGTTAGAATTACTACACCATCCACCATTTAAATTGGTGAATACAGGACGTACGTCATTCCGCTTGATTCAAGCATTTGTTTCTTCGAACAGCATATTTCTCAAATGTGTTATTTTTGTTAAAGAAATGTGTGCATGGAACAGCAATTTGAATATTTATTGGTCTACAACGATGGAGTGGGTCAAATAAACGCTATTTGTTATTAAACCTATTATTTTCTTGTACCTACACCCTAAAATTGTCTTAGTTATTAGCGTAACACTTTGATAGTTTAAATATCATGTTTGAAGATACATGCATTATGCATTAGATAACGTTTCTGTCAAAATCAACAAATTTTCCGTAGGCAAAACAGATTAGCAATTAATAAATTGCAGGATATTAAATATTTAGTTAGATACAACAATGCTGATTCTATTTGCCTTAATGTGCGCAAGTATGCCAGAGTTGATTTCGTGTTAACACGTTTTTCAAGAACTGTATCGGTACTAGAAATGTAAACCTTGCAAGTACACTAAATTACATAATTGTGTTTAGAGCGCCAACATTATTTTAGAAAATGTTTGGCCAAGGCCGAGTGGCCGACGAGGTGCCTTCTATTTACCTCTTTTCTCAGTGCATGATTGTGTACACGCTTCCGAAATTCATCATAGTCCCTATGAAAAACAATTATTTTACATACCAATTGTTTTTATCGTAGTTTTAGTGTAATGTGATCAAGAGTGGGGGGCGAGTGTTAAAACGAAAAGTTAATTTATCTCTTTATATTTGGTAAAATTCTTTAGAACCCTTTTCTATTTTTATTTTTCCATCTTTTCTATAAACATTAGTAGTGCCTGTTCATACTTAACGCATTAATTTATGATATAATCAATCTTAAAAATATAATATTTTCACTACTACGAGCCACATGAAACAGAAAAGTGATGAAGTAATAGGATGTTCTAAATTACTGGCAGCTTTTAAAATTCATCTATACATAACTCTATAACATTAGTATTTTTTTAATTTATTATCATTACCATTGATTTTTTCCTGAATTTCATACAACGTTGCTTACGCGAAATGAACGTGCCACAATCTTAGCAAGATTATTTGTATGTATTGTTTCTTTCTTGTTCTATAGAAGAAGCATTCATGAAGCTATTGGTATTTAAATACCTACATAAAATATTGATATAACTTGTATATGAATTTTGATAGTCTTTACCATTTATTTTCTTCTTCTTCTTCTTTATTGTCGGTCTGAAAACCTGTTTTTCTTCACCCTTCCGATAATGTTATGGTGAATCTGATGACGATGTTGGCCAGTTTTCCGTCCATCGTTTTAGTAGTCTTCCTGATCCTCTCTTTTCTAGAGGTTTCGAGTTCTTCGCTATCCTTATCAATCGGTTGTCATCAGTTTTTTCTAGATGATAGTTCTTTGCGGCTTCTCTTCACAAATTTTTCTATATCGGCAATATTACACTGTTCTCTAATATATTGGTTTTGTATTCTGTCCATTGTAGTCTTTCCCACGAAGCGTGTTCATCTCTGCAGTCCCTAAGAGTTGCTTTGTTCTCTTTGTATCCGCTCTAGTCACGACACCATAGATTAATGTTGGTCTAACTATAGTTTTATAAATTATATCATTACTATCAACTGATAAATTTTTGTTGCGCCAGGTTATTCCTCTCAGAAGGCCTGATATTCTGGCCACATTCCAAGATTGTCGTTTTATTTCGTAGTTGTTTCCATTACTTGTAATTGATACCCCTAAGTATTTCAACCTCACACCTGCTCTATCATATATTCCACTAATTCTAGTTTGCAGCGTATAGGATTCTTAGCGATTGTGCTAGATTTTTTTTTATAAAACCATATTATACTTTTTGGATATTGTAATTAGTGGATGTAGATCGTCCTCTGTCTTTGGCATAAATATTGGATCGTCTGCGTAACACAAAATATTTATATTGTGGAGGTCCATTTGGTATCCTGGTAGATCTTTGAGTCTGTTAATTCATTTGTCCATTACTAAACTGAAGAGTACAGGGCTCATGGAGTCACCTTGTCGTATGCCAAAGTTGCAATTTATCTGTTGTGTAGTTTCATTTTCAACTTTAATCTTTGTTTTGAGTTGAGAATTGATATCGTGAAAGCCTTAATGATTCTACTGGATATCTCAAAGTCTCTTAATATAATACGTCACATAGTCTGGTCAGATCAAATGCCTTCGTAAGACAAACGAAACAGAAGAAAGCTAGGGCATTATATATAATCGCCTTTTCGATTATTTGTCGTACTATAAATAGTGCGTCAGTACCATTTATATTGTACTAACATAGAAAAACGCTGATCTGTTTATAGTGAATAATAATTTGAAATTCCATATAAATGGATAGTCATAATGATGGACAACTCTAATGTCAGTGAAATTTTAATCAGGTGTAATAAATTTCATATCCTAAGATTTAAAGATTTACCTCATAATATATTCTAATATTCCAATTATGTATCTTTCGTAGTTTTTGGCTTAAGTACAATGCCAGATGAAAAAAATTCAGTAGCAACATCAGTAATTATTAAAAAAACAGATTAACGATAGGTTTTTATAACCTTATGTCATGTAGAATTTCAGGTGAATGACAATAACCACCTCAGTTTTCAAAATGTAAGAACTTCATAATTTGTGGCGAGTTTTAGAAACTAGAAATTAAAATTACGTGCGAAGTATTCTCCATTTCGAAAATATAGTTAAAAGAAACAAATGTATTGTTACGTGTCAAAAGCATTTGATATTAATACTAGTGTTGAATGAGGAATCTAGTGAGAGTGACGCGATAAAATTAATATCAGATTGGCTTTGTTCGTTGCTAGGGAAGATATAAAAACAAGGTTGGTTTTGTTTGAGAAAAATTTGTATATCAGCTTTTAAAAAAGGCAAGAGTTTTCGTGGGGTGTAAATGACAATCTCGCCATTTATTCTGGTTTGGTGATAGTAAAGAATTGGTATACTAGCCAGCCGTTCCTGTAAAGGAGTTCATTAAGCAGATGTCATTTTTCCAATGAATATTTATATTCAAGCTGTAAAGCGATTTAATTTTTTTTCCCCAAAATGGGAGGCCTTTAGGTC